>JBCEWE010000270.1:72240-107240 GCA_039877035.1 Silurus lanzhouensis | reverse complement strand
TAGCAGTACAGCCAGATACTTTTCCTCCATTTACTAAAATAATAAGTAAAGTTATTTTACATGGAATTTTGTAATGAATGAAAACCTGGTAATAAGTGTGGAAGTGTAACAGTGTAACAGTGTGGTGGTGTAACAGTGTAACATTGTGGAAGTGTAACAGTGTGGTGGTGTTACAGTTTAACAGTGCATAAGTGTAATAGTGTGTAATAGTGTGGAAGTGTAACAGTGTGGAAGTGTAACAGTGTAACAGTGGGAGGTGTAACAGTGTGGTGGTTTTACAGTGTAACAGTGTGGGGGTATAACAGTGTAACAGTGGGAGGTGTAACAGTGTAACATTGTGGAAGTGTAACAGTGTGGAGGTGTAACGGTGTAACAGTTTGGAGGTGTAAGAGTGTGGTGGTGTAAAAGTGTAACAGTGTGGTCGTGTAACAGTGTAACATTGTGGAAGTGTAACAGTGTGGAGGTGTAACAGTGTGGAGGTGTAACAGCGTAACAGTGTGGTGGTGTTAGACTGTGGAGGTGTAACAGTGTAACATTGTGGAAGTGTAACAGTGTGGAAGT
Organism: Silurus lanzhouensis; assembly: GCA_039877035.1. Taxonomy (NCBI): domain Eukaryota; kingdom Metazoa; phylum Chordata; class Actinopteri; order Siluriformes; family Siluridae; genus Silurus; species Silurus lanzhouensis. Next base: position 106,679 of record JBCEWE010000270.1, on the reverse strand, counting down.
GTAACAGTGTGGTGGTTTTACAGTGTAACAGTGCGGAAGTGTAATAGTGTGTAATAGTGTGGAAGTGTAACAGTGTGGAGGTGTAACAGTGGGAGATGTAACAGTGTGGTGGTATTACAGTGTAACAGTGTGGTGGTGTAACAGTGTAACATTGTGGAAGTGTAACAGTGTGGAGGTGTAACGGTGTAACAGTTTGGAGGTGTAACAGTGTGGTGGTGTAACAGTGTAACAGTGTGGAGGTGTAACAGTGTGTAGGTGTAACAGTGTAACAGGGTAAAGGTGTAACAGTGTGGAGGTGTAACAGTGTAACAGAGTAAAGGTGTAACAGTGTGAAGGTGTAGCAGTGTAACACTCATGTGGTGTAACTGTCCCTGTGAACGAGCCGTTACTATGGAAAGGCTAACATAAGTACAAGTGTATTAATAGAATCCTACACTATTGTATGATTTAGGGAATTAATCAACACCTTGTGATCAATCACAACCTAGAACTCATCAGCAGTCTGGTAGATTAGTTATTCATTTACTTGAGATTACTGATCACGTTCTCTATAATGATCTGTAATATAATCACTTCCTGTACAGTCTCCGAAAACCAGCTGACATCTATACTCAGCCAGCCAATGGGAATCCTTCCTTCCCCTCCACCATCCAATCACAGGGCTGGCATGCATTCCCCACCCCCGAGACGAGCCCTAGTAAGAGAGTTCAGTGGGACGTACGAGAGTCTCCCGGCTCGGTCTGTCCAGGTAAAACAACAGCACTGATATTTACTGAAGGTGAGATATTTCTCCTAAACCAAGCTATGATGATTGTCTCATTCTGTCTCAGGTCTCAGAGTCCCGTGTTTTGGAGTGTCCCAGTATTCAGATCACCACCATCTCCCCTGATGATGAATTTATACCAGAAGGGGGAACTTACTGGGACAGAGACCGTCTCTACCTGCCCCTCCTAGATCCCTATTGTTACCGGGATAGCAGTATGGGGACGGGGTCTCTGAGCCCAAGTCCTGCCTCCAGCCCATCTTCTCGTGGTTGGCTAAGCCCTGCGTCGAGCTGTGATTCTCTCCTGGTGGAAGATGAGGAACTTGGTGAAGCCACCACCCACTTCTGCCTGTCACCCTCATCCCGACCCACTTCACCAGGAGGCAAAAAACGTAGAAACTCCCCCCTTCCCTCACCAAGCCACTCTCGTAGGGGCAGTTACACCGAAGACCATGTCCCATTTTTGGAGATAGGAGATTCTGCCCCGCAATCTCAGGACCACATCGAGCTAAGTATCCCTCAGAAAACCAGGAAAACCTCATTGGAGCAGGTCAGATGATTTAACTAAAATATTATTTTTATGGTTACGAAGGAATTTTATAGTTATTATAAGGGATGAAATCTAAAGAGCCATTAGCAAGAATTCTCTCTACAGGGAAGAAAATACAATCAACTCAAAACTGTTGATGCAAAGCAAATGGGTGCCACCAACGCCTGAATCAGCAGCACCCTGCATAACCCTGCATAACCCTGCGTAACCCTGCATAACTCTACGTAACCCTACATAACCCTGCATTACCCTACGTAGCTCTGCATAACCTTTCATAACCCTGCATAAATAGAAATAATCCTGCATAATCCTGCATAACTAGACATAACCATGCATAACCCTTCATAACCCTGCATAACCTAAAAAACCCTTCATATCCCTGCATAACCCTACATAACCCTGCATAATCCTACAAAACCCTTCATATCCCTGCATAACCCTACATAACCCTGCATGCTTCTGCCCCTGGCTTGTCCTGATTGTACATTCCAACAGCACCCTCTAGTGTTCATGTTTGTGATGTAAACAGGTATCCTCCCGAGACGTGGAACTGGAGCAGATTTGTGCCCCAAATACATCCTGCCCCACCTCAGACCTGGGGCAACTCAGGAGGGAGCCTCCCACCCTGGGCATGGACTATCTATCTGTACCAAATACCCTCGGCTGGGGAAGAAACCGCACCAGTGCCCATAGCCCCATCTTCAGGTTGGAGAACACATACACACGCTGTACCAATAGTACCTCATAGCAATACAGTGAGTCCTAGTGCATTACATAGTTCAGAAGATCCTGAGATTTAAGTGTCCCTGCTCGGTTCACAATGGATTTGAATGTTCTGTCACAGCTCAAACTGAGGTTCACCGTGTGAGCTGGGAGCTCTAGCAGTTTACCACAGGGGGTGTGATCCCAAATGCAGAAACAAATTCAGACCAGGTTAAAAAATCCAATATTTAATTAAATGTAAAAAAAACCCCACAAATATAAAAAACAGCAAAATAGTGTTCCAAAAATCAAGATCCAACACAAACACTAAGCCAAAGTAAGTTCACAAGCCAAGTTTCTTTCTGCAGATGTAGCAAAAACACTCGAAATAAAGCCTTTCTAGGAAATAGCAAGCAAAAAACAAACAAACAGAAACAAGAAGTTACACAGGTCTACTGGAGATAGGGCTGTAGACACAGGAATACAACACAGGAAACAGACCACACGAAAACAATCAACCCAAACTGAGACAAAAGGGAACTAAAAAACACTTCAGGCGAATAGGACACAGGTGGAAACAATAAGAGACAAATGGGGACACAATGGCGACATCTAGTGGGTGAACAGAGGAACCACAAGGAGAAACAAAACACCTAAACATAAAACTTCGAATCCTGACGCAGCTGCTTGTTTCAGGTCACACTGTTTATTAGTTTTTGCCATTATTACTCTAGTTTTCCACATGATTGTGGTTTGGGACATGACTGCAGGGGTTTAATGATAACGTTTCTGCCCCCTATGTAGTGAATAGGGTGGTGGATTGGGACACGCACACTTTGGCCTAAAGATGTAATTGTAATTGGAGTTTATTGTGGTCACAGGTCCAATGCGTTGCCGCCGCTGGATTGGCCGTTGCCGTGTCAGTTCGATCAGTATGAGTTACGGATCGATGTTCAGCCTCGCCCTCATCATCGTGCTCACTATGAGACAGAGGGAAGTCGAGGAGCCGTGAAGGCATCACCAGGAGGACATCCTGTAGTGAAGGTTAGAGCATGACTTCTTCTTATTATTACTATTATTTATCACTGTTCACACTCCATCAGGAAAACTACAGCTAGCATATCGTAGAGCACAGTTAGCATCGAGAAACACAAACGGCTAACAGGAGTGCTATGTGAGTTTAACATTTTACACGGAGGATTCAAACACACAGTAAATCATTTTACATTTCACTTGTGTTAAAGTCAGTTAGCCATGATCGCTAATTAACATCGCTACCAAATTATTACAGCCATTCCTCATGCTAACCCTGATGCTAATGTAGTCACCAGTGTATCTGTTACACTCACTCAGTATCGGTTCCTGAAATAATTAACACTAAATATTTTCCTGATAATGTTCTATAATAGAGTTTTATTGTGTGTGTGTGTGTGTGTGTGTGTGTGTGTGTGTGTGTGTGTGTGTGTGTGTGTGTTTTCTCTCTAGCTGTTAGGATATGTGGAGCATCAGTCGCTCTCATTACAGGTTTTTGTAGGAACTGCAGACGACAGATCAATTCGTCCTCATCCATTTTATCAAATACACAGGTTTAGTCTCACACACTTCACGTTTTTATGAAATGTATATATTTAGCATATTGCATAATGTGTGTTTGTGTGTGTGTGTGTGTGTGTGTGTGTGTGTTGTCAGGGTGACGGGGAAGATGGTTGGTACAGCCAGTCAGGAGAACATGCAGGCTGGAACCAAACTACTGGAGATTCCTTTAAACCCTGAAACCAACATGAGCGCACTGTGAGAACCTAACCTGTGTGTGTGTGTGTGTGTGTGTGTGTGTGTGTGTGTGTGTGTGTGTGTTGTTTGTAATCTCTCGGTTCTCCACAGTATCGACTGTGCAGGGATCCTGAAGTTGAGGAACTCTGATATCGAGCTGAGGAAAGGAGAGACGGATGTTGGGAGGAAAAATACTCGCGTACGATTGGTCTTCAGGACTCACCTGCCTTTAGCTCCGCCCCTTGGCCAACCTGGACGAGTGTTAGCACTGCAGGTGGCCTCTCAGCCAATCGAGTGCTGTGAGTGCAGCAAATTAGCATGCTACACTTTTATTATTAGCACTAAGCAGGCAGTTAGCCAGTTGCTACATCCTGACATTAAAGTAATCCTGTTTCCTCAGAGTCACACCTTCATCTCACACTGATGTGTGTATCTTTATCCTAATTAGTGAATAAATTATGCAGCGTTAATGAAAATAACCTCAGAATAAATGTATTTGAAATGAATAAATAATAAATTCATCATTTAAAAAAGCATCAGTATTGTTTATATTATGTTTGTTGCTGTGGTTACCGTTGTTGTGGTTTTGTAACTCCGCCCTGTTTGTAGCCCAGCGCTCGGCTCAGGAGTTGCCCATCATTGAGTCCATCAGCGTCACCTCCTGTTTGGTAGAGGGAGGGGCGGAGCTTCTGGTCAATGGCAGCAACTTCCTGCCCACGTCCAGAGTGTTGTTTATGGAGAGGGGGACGGGTGAGAGGCGTTTTTCTCACGTTTATCTCACGTTTTTTTTTTACATTTTATAAAGCTGCAGATGTGTGTGTCGCTCCTGCACTGGAACTACGTGGCTAATTTAAAGAAGGAGCAATAAAAGTCTAAAAGTCTATGAGCATTAAATCTCCTCCCAACATTACTCTGTGTGTGTGTGTGTGTGTGTGTGTGTGTGCATGTGTGTGTGTGTGCATGTGTGTGCGATGTAGATGGCAAACTGCAATGGGAGGAGGAGGCTCATGTGGACCGTGACAAAAGCACTGAGGTAACACACACACACACACACACACACACACACACACACACACACACACACACAGATTTATTTCATGTAGATGTTTTTTCTGTGTGTGTGTGTGTGTGTGTGTGTGTGTGTGTGTGTGTGTGTGTATATATATATATCTGTGTACAGTCTTATTGTTGTGTATATTCTTTATTAATTTGTTTGTGTGTGTGTGTGTGTTAGAATGTGTTGTGTATATGTGTGCCAGCCTACAGTGATGTGTGTGTGAGTCAGCCAGTGTGTGTGTGTCTGTATGTGTCCAATGGCAAGCGCAAAAGGAGCAGCACACACTGCTTTAAATACCTGCCCAGTGAGTATTTCACACACACACACACACACACACACACACACACACTCTCATACACACACACACACGCACACACACTGAGTGTAACTCTTCCCCCCCAGTGCTGTGTAAAGAGGAAGACCCTCTGTTGTCTCGTCCGTCGCTCTTGCTGTTGGATGGAGTGATGCCGTTGTACCCACCCCCCTACCCTCCTGAGTACCCTCACCCCACTCCAGGGGGGTATCAGGACGAGTTCTGCCCACCACCCGAGACATCGGAGGACAGGGGGGCTGTAAACGAGTGTGATCCTTCGTTCCAGAACCTGGAGCTGGGTTTCAGTGACCTGCTCCCACCCCTGTACCCACCCCAGCCATGGTCCGACTCCCCCTACCTGTCCTCGTCCCCCTCACCCTCTCACTCCTCCTCCATCAGCCCATTTCCCAGCAGCCCCATCTCCACCTCCCCCCTTCCCCCCCCCTCCAACCACATGGCCCCCCTGCCTACCACCAGGAGAGTCACGTGACCTTCAGCAGTGCCCCGCCTATGCATCACATCACGCTGGATGAAGGTTAGTGACATGTTCCCTAGTCTATCCTGATTGACTAAGAGCTGCAGCCAATGAGAACTGAGAGCAGAGCAGCAAATAAAAAATCTAGGGTTAGGGTTAGGGATCAGGGTTATGATCCAGAAATCTCCCCACTGCAGGATGAATAAAGATATAACTTATCTTAAGGTATATTTTATGATGTGCTAGAAATGTGCGAAGTAGATAGTAGTACCTTTAAGTAGAAGTAGTACCTTCATTTATGAGGTGGTATCAAAAGGTTTGAGACAAGATTTGTAACACGACAACAGATGGCTGCACAAGGCTGCATGCAGAGTCACAGGAAGCACCGTCCTTCATAAGTCAGTGTGCTAAAAGACATTATCCCTCGTAAATCAGGAGCTGTTTGACTGGTGCTGTTCTGTCCACGTGCGTTACCACACCTGATATTCTGGCCACTGTGCTTTTCGCACACGCGGGTTTCTTGCTGGGAAAAAACACAATCTCACTTCCGCCCTCACCCTACTCGCCAGATTCAGCTCAAAGAGAAGACTTCCAGGACACGTTCCAGAAGAACACTGGGGGCGCTGTATAGCAGTGCAAGGGGACTATTTTGAAGGTGATTGTGTGGAAACAGATGAATAAAGTAATTTCTTGTAAACAGAGTTCGTCTCCAAAATTTTTGATACCACCTCGTATAATTTGTAGCTTGTTTGCCTTTTCTATTGCTTTAATACTAAAGCGATAAGGAAATGTTAGTGCTATGATGCTAACATGCTAATGCTCTATCCACAGTGAGTGAGTTTATCGGTGAGGACATCAGGATGTTCCACACAGACAGCAGACCTGCGTAACACCACCAAGCTGCTCCCATTCACACACAAAACAGCATTTTATACTTCCGTTATAAAGTTCCACTTCTGTACAGAAATAAATCCTCAACCATTACTGAAGAAACAAATGTTTTTTTAATAAATTATCACTTTATTAAAGTGTGTGTGTGTGTGTGTGTGTGTGTGTGTGTGTGTGTGTGTGTGTGTGTGTTCTCCAGCAGGGGGAGCCATGTCTCAGTTGTAATCTGTAGTGTGAGAACACCTGTGTAAATGTCCTAGATCAGGGGTGCACACACTTTTTCAGCATGTGAGCTACTTATAAAATGACCAAGTCAAAATGATCTACCTACAATAAATATGCATAAATAAATATCGATTTTTTTTTTATGTCATGTGATCTACACACACTACCTGTGCGATCGACCGGTAGATTGTGATCGACGTATTGGGCACCGCTGCTCTGGATAAGTGTTTAACCATTTACTCTAACACACACACACACACACACACACTAAGACGTCATTCGTAAGTATGTGTGTGCTTAAGTGCAAGTGTGTGTGTGTGTGGGGGGGGGGGGGGGGGGTGTGTGTGTGTGTGTGTGTGAGAGTGTGTTTGAGAAAGACACAGAAATATTTATTTTTCTTTTGCCTTTATATTTATTTAGAGCTTGTTTACCCACAATGCACCCATGTGAGAGTAATGACATCACCGTGACAGCCTTTGTTACACACACACACACACACACACACACTGCACAACAAACACACGTGTGTGTAACCCGATTCAACGTAATTATGTTGTACACAAACAGCTGATATTTACATATAAACACCTCATTTGCATATCATTAACATATAATTAGCATACATATGCTGTAATACTGAATACTGAGCGGATGCTGATTATTTTAAGAGCAGAAGATACTTATACTGAAGTCTGGGCATGTACATCTCACAAAGATCTCACTCTACATGCAGTTTCTCTCCATCTTCATTATTAGTTCTGCCTTTAAGCTGTTTTTAGCCCATTTTATCTGTATAGCATTAGCAGTAAAGTCTTTTCTTTTTGAATTTCCTTTGTAAAATGGCTTCCATTTAAAATCCATGAAGTGGTTAAAATGTATATTTTTAGGAAAATAAATGTGAGAAAATTAATAAAAATGAGTTAATGAGCTAATGCCTAGCTAACCACCAAAATCTTCATGTAAATGAATCAGAATGTTTTCTTAGCACCAGCGCTAGCAGCACATGCTGCATTATATTAAGTGCAACTGAGATTCTGTCAGTGTGCTAATAATCACCAACATAACAGTTCTAATGAAGGTTCAGCGTGAGAAACATCTCAGGGTTCTGGAGGAATTACAGGAGAAAAATCCACAATGCCTCTGTTCACTGTCAAATTCATCATCAGTGTGAACAATTTTAGCACTAATCGCTAACGCTCAGCGTAGCAATCACCGCTGCTCAGAGTTCTAAATGTGATTATATATTATTAAAAGCTGAATAAGAAATGGTCACTATAAACTTAAAAAAATTTTTACTGTATAAAAATGAATTGTGAAATTTTCTTCAGAGAATCACTCTGAGGTGCTTTGGTAACATATGATCGCTTCAAACTAAGAAAACCCACAAAACATTGCGAAATGAACACAGGAATAAACACTCAAGCTTAGCCACACAGTGTTTCAGCATGGTCTGTGGTGTTCTCACTGACCTTCAAGAACAGATGCAGGACAGAAGAATGTTCATGTAGCCACCAGAACACCACAGACACCACAATGTCATCAGACCACGCCCACTTTCCAATACTCTTCCATCTCTGAATTTAGCGTTTTCAGGTTTCTGCTAAACGATTCATACAGACGTTTTTAACTAACTAGCGAGAGGTGTGTTTCCTGCTTACCCTAACCCTAACCCTATGAATATGTATGTAACCTGGTTATCTGTTAAACTTGATAACCAGCAACTTTATTTAAAGACAATGTTTTCTCATTTTTTAACAACTTTAGAAAAGAGGCGGAGACTACAGTGATGTGGGAACATGATAATCTAACACACTGCATTCATGCTAATAAGAGTAATTTGAGATGGGGCTGAGTAGGAGGAGGAGTATTGGAAAACAAGGCGAGGTTGTTCTGTTATTAAACCGAAACAAAGACGAGCCTGGCTGAGTAGATCAGATCTGCGAGATACAGCAGGAAGTTCAGCGCCGTGAGGACGGAGATGGATAAGAGCTTATCCCAAGGGCAGAGCCCTCTGATGGATGTGCACTCATTGGGCCGGTGGCTGGTTCCTCCGTGTTTGTCATTGAACTTGTAAATGGGCCATATGATGGTGGCAGAGAGGTACATGGCCACAGCGAGCAGAGCGTAGGTGGATAGGAAGCGTGGGAAGGAAACAGGGAGCAGACCCGTCCACTCTGCAATGCACAAGAGGATGATGGTGGCCGACAGTATGAAGCAGATGCAGTAGACTGAGAGACACCATTTTGTGGCTGTGTTCTGGTTATAAGACACCGGATCGCTGATAAAAACGAAGATGACGCAGGCGACAAAGGTCTCACAGACTTTCAGGATACCTGGCGCTGTAGCCATGTAGCCAGACACCTCACCTGGACGTGCCTTACTCAGGCTGACCTCACTGAAGTAGGCAAGTGTTGCAAGACAAGAGAAGACAGTGGAGACGATTCTGCAGTTGACATATTCTTCACGTCCACTGTAACCTTTTAGGAAGAACAGAGGGAAGATGATGGAGGCTGACAGACAGAGCAGAGATGCATAGCAGGCAAAGGTAATGGGAAAGTTCTTCCAGGAGACCGGAGCACGAGACTGCAGGCCACAGAGCTCTATCAGGAGGATCAGTAGTGTTCCAGCAAAGCTGAAGCTCCAACAGAACACACACCAGTCTCCAGTACCGTGCATCAGCTGTGCGCCGTACAGCGCTACGCTAAACGCTACACACGCAAACACCATGGCCGCCACCCGTGACCAAAACAGTGGGGAGGAGTGGAACACCACTGGCATGATAAGAAGATTTCAGACACACCTGAGCTGTGCAGCTGCGATGTTCGGATGAAGGACGTCTGAGGACAGAAAATAAAACAGCAAATGTGAAAAAAATACCAAATGTGTCCCAAATTTCACAGTGCTAATGAAAGTACACTAATGTGATGTCCTTCACATTCTTATCAACGTTGCCTTGGGAATGAATTCATCTCAACCTGCCTCTATACCTGTATTTATTCTCTTGTCCTGGAGTTAACTCGTCCATTAGTCTGTCCCTGCTAACAGTGTCTCAGTCATGAGATTCCTTTATGCTTTGGAATGTAGTGTTTATTCTGGGTGACCTTCTTGGTTCACTACAGGATCAGCTTTAATAAACACTTTAATAAACACTTTAATACAGATGTTAATAAACAATTTGAGTGCTGAAGTTCTTGCTGAACCCACACACTGTAAACAGCCTCTACCTAAGGATGTGTAGTATTTTTCACATTTTGTTTAGTGTTGTATGATGTGGTTTGGGACGTGGCCCGTGCTGAAGGAAACTACAGCTGCATTGTACTGCACTTTTCCCAGTAGGACAGAGACACAAACACACAAAGCTAAAGTGTGTGTGTGTGTGTGTGTGTGTGTGTGTGTGTGTGTGTAGTGCTGGTTATAAGTGTGTAAAAAGGCATGACTCTTCTCTGGCCTTATTATAAACTGGGTTTTTTGTGATTTGGGACACAGTCAATGACTCATGTGCTCCATGCAGTTAGAAAAGACCAGACCTTTCTCCAACCACACACTCCATCCTGAGGGACAATCAGAGCATTCAGCTCCCTCTCTCACACACACACACACACACACACACACACACACACACACACACACACACACACACACACACACAGGGATAATCAGGCCAGACATGCGGCTTCAGCTGCACATCACATTAATCTCTCACACAATTGGAGGGAGCGAGGGAAAAAGTGAGAAAGAGAGAGAGAGAGAGAGATGGGGTGAAGAGAGTGAGGGAGAGAGGGGGGGGAGCGTGAAGAGGTTGAGTGAATAGAATGGACGTCTCCAGGTATGGAAAGAGAAAGGGAGGAATTCTTACACGTCATTCTGCCTTAAACACAAGCACAAATAACTGAGCCATGACTCACTACATCTCTCTCTCTCTCTCTCTCTCTTTCTCTCTCTCCTTTAGTTACTGGTGCTCTCCCATCCAGCTGTTGGTCAGAGTTTCCAGTTTACTAATGAGATCCAGATGTTTAGGATCCCCACAAACGGAGATGGGGCAGGGAGGGGGGGGGGTGTAACAGAGGGAGATGGAGGGGTGAATGATGGATGAGTAAATGGAAGCCTGGATCGTGTTATATATATATATATATATATGTGTGTGTGTGTGTGTGTATGTGTGTGTGTGTGTGTGTGTGTAAAAGGGGCTTCAGGATTCCCCACCCATGCAAGAGAGAAAAAAGAGAAACAGGAGAGAATAAGACTCATGTTTTCCGTGATGGGATCCATTTGCTCTACCCGCCACCCCCCACCCCCCTCTATCTATTTCTCTTTCTCACTCTCTTCACCCCCCATGTCTCTCTCTCTCTCTCTCTCTCTATCTCTCTCTCACTCTTTTCACCCTCCATCTCTCTCTCCCTCTTTCTCTCTCTCACTCTTTTCACTGCCCATCTCTCTCTCTCTTTCTCTCTCTCTATATATATATCTTTATCTCTCTCACTCTTCTCACCCCCCCATCTGTGTGTGTGTGTGTGTGTGTGTGTGTGTGTATGTATGTATGTGTATATATATACGTGAGTGTATGTGTGTGTGTATATGTGTGTGAGTGAGTGTGTGTGAGAGAGAGTGAGCATATTTGTGTGTGTCTGTGTGTGTGTGTGGGGAGGGGGGTGAGTGGGTGGGTGGGTGTATGTGTGTGTGTGGGGGGGTGAGTGGGGGGTGTATATGTGTGTGTGTGGGTGTGTGTGTGTGTGTGTGTGTGTGTGTGTGTGTGAGAGTGAGCATATGTGTGTGTGTGTGTGTGTGTGTGTGTGTGTGTGTGTGTGTCTGTGTGTGGGGGGAGTGGGTGGGTGTATGTGTGTGTGTGTGGCGGGGGGGTGAGCGGGTGGTTGTATGTGTGTGTGTGTGTGTGTGTCTGTGTGTGTCTGTGTGTGTGTATGTATGTGTCACCTGTTGATCACAAATTGAAATTGATAAATGCAAACATTTTAGAAACTGTAGAAAATACACACACAAAACACACACACAAGCACACATACACACAAACATATACACAAACACACACAAAAACCAACACATATATATATATATATTCACACACACACACACACACGAAAGCACACATACACATGCACACACAAAAGCACTAACAGACACACACACAAACATACATACACACACAAAAGCACTCACACACGTATAAAGTGTGTTAAGAGTAAAACTCTCAGTAAGAAAACACTTTATTTTCTGGATGTTCTACTAAAAGAGGATGAAAAATAAAAGGAAACGTTTGTTACCTGATCTGATCGTCTCCTCGTCTCGTGGAGTTTCTCACTGTGTGTGAGTGCGTGTTTCTGAGTGTGTGTAAGAGTCTGACTGTGAGTGTGTGTGTCTGAGTGTGTGTAAGAGTCTGAGTGTGATATTTAGTGTGAGTTCAGTGATGGGAGTTTACAGTGAGAGAGAGGGAGAGAAAAACCTCCACATGCCCCGCCCACAATCTCCACAATAGTACAGAACAACTATTCACTCTCTCTCTCTTTCTCTCTCTCTCTCTCCCTCTCCTTCTCTCTCTTTTTCTCTCCCCCCCCACCCCGCAATTTTATTCCTGTTTTTTACACTGTGGAGGAAATTTTAAATGTGAGGCTTTTAAAAGTGAGTGTTTTTATGAGAATGAGGTTTTAGTGTGTATCTGTGTGGACGACACCAGTGCAGTGGAGAGAATGAAGTTTTTACACAAACTCTACAATGTTGTTAAACTGCAGCACTGCAGAGTTTTTAGTTTTGGCTGGTTCTTCTTACTGATAACATAAAACCTAAGAGCAGCTACTGGTGTTTAAACACCACACTTTTATAAGATGATCATTTTAGAGAGTCTTAAATTTTTTTATGGAATTGTTTTAAACTCGAGAAGCAGCTTTCAACTCCCTACAGCAGTGGTGGGATGTGACAAAAGCACAAATTGAAGTTTATTGTCAACAGTACACTCTCAATGTCACAAGAGACATTGCCAGATCTCTGAAAGCTCTGGAGATAGAGACAGTGGAACTCCAGTGTTTGGAGGCCACAGGAAATCGAGGGCATATTGAAGCTCTCAAAAACAAAAAAGCCAAAATGAACAACCTGTTGGACACTACAGCACAGGGGGCGCTGGTCTGCTCACGCTTTAAAATTGTCACTGAGATGGATGCTCCTTCTAAGTTCTTCTTCAGTTTAGAACAAAAGAATGGACAGAAAAGATTTATGCATGCTGTGCGAACAGATTCAGGGGATCTTCGCCAGCAGACAGCCAGCTTCTACTCAAAGCTGTATAGCAGTGAGCGTTCAGGGGCACAGGAAGTAGAGGAGAACTTCCTCAGTAACTTGCCAAAGCTTACAGTCAGTGGCTAAGGAGTTGGACAGGGTTAGGGTTAGGGCCAGGTATAGTTGGTCTCCCAATGGAGTTTTTTAAAGCCCAGAAGGCCATCAAAACTGCTGTCAAAAGCATCAGCATCGAGACTGACTAAGGTGATGGAGCAGATCATTCACCAGGACCAGATGTACTGTGTGCCTAGCAGGTCGATATTTGATAGCGTTTACTTCATTCATGACATTTTGGACGTCTCCAGGCTATTGGGCGTGAGGACTGGTCTGATTTTTCTAGATCAGGAAAAGACTGGAATCCCAGACTGGGATGGTGGAATCCCAGACTGATGTAAATATTTTAACTGATGTTTTAGAAGACATTGGTGTTTTATCATCAGCAAAAGTAAACTGGGGAAAAAGTGAAGCAGTTTTAGTCTGGGGTGGGGAGCCGACACTCCCAGGAGGCCTGGTATGGAAAAGAGGTGGTTTTAAATACTTGGGTGTCTACCTTTTAAGTAAAAACTGGGAAGGCACTGTAGAGCACATTAAGGGCAGACTGAGCAGGTGGAAGCGGCTAGTTCCAAGGATGTCCTACAGGAGGTGAACACGGGTCATCAACAACCTGGCAGCGTCGTCTCTCTGGCACAAGCTGGCATGTGTGGATCCGCCGCCAGACCTGCTAGCAATCATCCAGGCTCTGCTTGTGAACTTCTTCTGGGATGGTCTGCACTGGATTCTGCAGAGTGTCCTCCATCTGCCCAAGGTGGAAGGGGCCCTAATAACCGGGCCCAGGAACCTGGTTTGGAGGACAGCAGCCGGTGAACTTTTGCACATGGTGGGAGGACTGGGACTGGACAGAACTTTGGTTTTAATAGAAAAACACACATTAGATATCTCTGGATTACCAATCTTTTACCTTGGACTTAAAATATGGACTTTTAAAAAAAACAGATTAAAGTCTGTGGAACACTACACTGGCTGATGGAGGAGCCCCTGGTCTATGGGAGTCATCTGGACATCTCCGGTACGACCACACCCACACTGTCCATAGCTTTGATTTCCTCTAAGATCATCAAACTCCGAGAGCTGGTGAACACATATGGGGACAGACCTGTCACGAGGGGAGGACCTGGCGGCACATATGGGACTCCATTCTATGTGTATCGCTAAGCAGCTACTACACCGCTGGAGGTCTACACTAACAGCAGAGGAGCATGTTCAGCTGAAGGACTATGAAGTCGGTATGAATTTTTCTTCTCAGAACTCTAATGCAGTGGTTCCCAACCCCCGGGTCATAGACCGGCACCGGTCTGTGGGTCAGTTGGTACCGGGGGGGCCGCACAGAAAGAATAAATAACTTACATTATTTCTGTTTTATTTATGATCTGATTCTGAACAATGTTTTATTTTGGAAAATGGCTGGATTTTCTCCTCCACATGTGTCTATGACTCACTCTTGATGCAGGTCATGATGCCTCGGTCACATGTTTTACCTTCATCCACTACCTTCTGAAAGGAGCTCCGGTCACATGACTTACCTCCATCCACTACCTTCTGAAAGGAGCTCCGGTCACATGACTTACCTCCATCCACTACCTTCTGAAAGGAGCTCCGGTCACATGACTTACCTCCATCCACTACCTTCTGAAAGGAGCTCCAGTCACATGTCTTACCTCCATCCACTACCTTCTTAAAGGAGCTCCGGTCACATGACTTACCTCCATCCACTACCTTCTTAAAGGAGCTCCGGTCACATGACTTACCTCCATCCACTACCTTCTGAAAGGAGCTCCGGTCACATGACTTACCTCCATCCACTACCTTCTTAAAGGAGCTCCGGTCACATGACTTACCTCCATCCACTACCTTCTGAAAGGAGCTCCGGTCACATGACTTACCTCCATCCACTACCTTCTGAAAGGAGCTCCGGTCACATGACTTACCTCCATCCACTACCTTCTGAAAGGAGCTCCGGTCACATGACTTACCTCCATCCACTACCTTCTGAAAGGAGCTCCGGTCACATGTCTTACCTTCATCCACTACCTTCTTAAAGGAGCTCCGGTCACATGACTTACCTCCATCCACTACCTTCTTAAAGGAGCTCCGGTCACATGACTTACCTCCATCCACTACCTTCTTAAAGGAGCTCCGGTCACATGACTCACCTCCATCCACTACCTTCTGAAAGGAGCTCCGGTCACATGACTTACCTCCATCCACTACCTTCTGAAAGGAGCTCCGGTCACATGTCTTACCTTCATCCACTACCTTCTTAAAGGAGCTCCGGTCACATGACTTACCTCCATCCACTACCTTCTTAAAGGAGCTCCGGTCACATGACTTACCTCCATCCACTACCTTCTTAAAGGAGCTCCGGTCACATGACTTACCTCCATCCACTACCTTCTTAAAGGAGCTCCGGTCACATGACTCACCTCCATCCACTACCTTCTTAAAGGAGCTCCGGTCACATGACTTACCTCCATCCACTACCTTCTGAAAGGAGCTCCGGTCACATGTCTTACCTTCATCCACTACCTTCTTAAAGGAGCTCCGGTCACATGACTTACCTCCATCCACTACCTTCTTAAAGGAGCTCCGGTCACATGACTTACCTCCATCCACTACCTTCTGAAAGGAGCTCCGGTCACATGTCTTACCTTCATCCACTACCTTCTTAAAGGAGCTCCGGTCACATGACTTACCTCCATCCACTACCTTCTGAAAGGAGCTCCGGTCACATGACTTACCTCCATCCACTACCTTCTGAAAGGAGCTCCGGTCACATGTCTTACCTTCATCCACTACCTTCTGAAAGGAGCTCCGGTCACATGACTTACCTCCATCCACTACCTTCTGAAAGGAGCTCCGGTCACATGTCTTACCTTCATCCACTACCTTCTGAAAGGAGCTCCGGCCGCTAACACATAATACATTACCGCTAAATTCAAACCCCCAAGAGAGCAAAATGATCAAACAACACGTGGATTCACGTTTATTATTAGATTTAGAAAATACCAGTTTTTATGGTAGTATCTTTTTATTTTGTTGTATTTATCCACCACCCCTTAAAGACCGGTCCGTGAAAATACTGTCCAACATTAAACTGGTCCGAGGAGCAAAATAAGTGGGGGACCACTGCTCTAATAAGACAGAGGGTCGCACAACACTGCCCCCTAGTGTTCACTGCAGCAAATGACCAATGATCTGCTCATGAACTGCATGTTTTCCTTGAAATAATAACAGCAGCAGCATTCAAACCTCTGTTAAACATCTCCAATGAATCATTAGGGACATTTAAAAGAAAAAACCTACAAGACTCTGAGTAATAAGTCTTTTCCCCTCTTTTATAACGGGGAGTTAACTGTCCTCAGAGTGACCAGACACATTCAGAATGAGGTCTGGAGGTAAATAACACACACCAGCCATTAATTACAGTGATTCTGATTAAAACCTGATAAAAGGCAGCTGTTGCTGTAGGATTTTCTTGAATGTTAGTTGGTGTGTTCTACTTAGTGCTACAAATAGTCTCCAAAGAAACTGTGAGACTTGTGAGACTGTTGAAAGGAAGCAATCAGGGGAGGGATATAAAACAATATGTAAGGCACTGAATGGATCATGGAACACTGTTCATCATTCATCATCAATAAATGAACAAAATGTGGCACCACAAAGGCCCTGCAAAGATCAGGATGACCTCCAAAACTGATGAGAGGACGAGGAGCAACCTTGTCAGGGAGGCTACCAAGAGACCAACAGCAACGCTAAGGAACTACATCAATTTCTGGCAGGTTCTGGTCACTCCTTACATCTGACTACCATCTCAAGTATGGGCTTTGGGGTAGGGGGCAAGAAGAACCTGCAAGTCTGTTTGAATTACACCAAAAGATTCCTTCAGTCTTCACAAACAATGTGGGGAAAATGGGGTATGATCTGATAAAACAAGAACTGAACTTTATGGAAATAATTCCAAAATGCATGTTTGGTTTAAAGCCAATACAGTGCAGTGTGTGTGTGTGTGTGTGTGTGTGTGTGTGTGTGTGTGTGTGTGTGTGTGTGTGTGTGTGCATCCATGTTTATTTATATGTTTGTAAATTGAATTATTAGAGTGAAATTTTCCTGTTAAAGTGATTAAATATTGATGATTGCTAGCGTATTTCACAAATTGAGTGTGTGTGTGGAGGTTGGAGTTGGAGGTTGGAGTTAGAGGTTGGTGTTGGAGTTTGGTGTTGGAGTTGGAGTTTGGTGTTAGGGCCGGTGTTGGAGTTTGGAATTGGAGGCTGGAGTAAGAGCTGGAGTTAGTGTTGGTGTTGGAGGTTGGTGTTAGGGCTGGTGTTGGTGTTGGAGGTTGGTGTTAGGGCTGGTGTTGGTGTTGGAGGTTGGTGTTGGAGGTTGGTGTTAGGGCTGGTGTTGGTGTTGGAGGTTGGTGTTAGGGCTGGTGTTGGAGTTTGGAATTGGAGGCTGGAGTAAGAGCTGGAGTTAGTGTTGGAGGTTGGTGTTAGGGCTGGTGTTGGTGTTGGAGGTTGGTGTTAGGGCTGGTGTTGGTGTTGGAGGTTGGTGTTAGGGCTGGTGTTGGAGGTTGGTGTTGGAGGTTGGTGTTGGTGTTGGAGGTTGGTGTTGGTGTTGGAGGTTGGTGTTGGAGGTTGGTGTTAGGGCTGGTGTTGGTGTTGGAGGTTGGTGTTGGAGGTTGGTGTTGGTGTTGGAGGTTGGTGTTAGGGCTGGTGTTGGAGGTTGGTGTTAGGGCTGGTGTTGGTGTTGGAGGTTGGTGTTAGGGCTGGTGTTGGTGTTGGAGGTTGGTGTTAGGGCTGGTGTTGGTGTTGGAGGTTGGTGTTGGAGGTTGGTGTTGGTGTTGGAGGTTGGTGTTAGGGCTGGTGTTGGTGTTGGAGGTTGGTGTTAAGGCTGGTGTTGGTGTTGGAGGTTGGTGTTAGGGCTGGTGTTGGAGGTTGGTGTTAGGACTGGTGTTGGTGTTGGAGGTTGGTGTTAGGGCTGGTGTTGGTGTTGGAGGTTGGTGTTAAGGCTGGTGTTGGTGTTGGAGGTTGGTGTTAGGGCTGGTGTTGGTGTTGGAGGTTGGTGTTAGGGCTGGTGTTGGTATTGGAGGTTGGTGTTAGGACTGGTGTTGGTGTTGGAGGTTGGTGTTAGGGCTGGTGTTGGTGTTGGAGGTTGGTGTTAAGGCTGGTGTTGGTGTTGGAGGTTGGTGTTAGGGCTGGTGTTGGTGTTGGAGGTTGGTGTTAGGGCTGGTGTTGGTGTTGGAGGTTGGTGTTAGGGCTGGTGTTGGAGGTTGGTGTTAGGGCTGGTGTTGGGAGTTTGGAGTTGGAGGTTGGAGTTGGAGAAGGAGGAAATAAAAGCGTCCGTCCTAGACAAAAACAATTTGTGTAACAGAACGCGTTTTTATTTCCTCCTTCTTGTTTTTTCCTACCTGTCTTCCTGTCTCTATTTCTCCTCGGAACCCCGTTTACTCCTTAAAGGGCTATGCCACAGTTAACCACTCTACAGGGTTAGAGGTTGGAGTTGAAGGTTGAACTTGCAGATGAAGTTTATCTGTACATAATAAAGTTTTTTAAGTAGATAAGCAGTAGGGAAACATCTTTGCTCTCTGCTCAGGTGTGTAGTGAACTGTGACGTAATACGTTTGTGGAACACCATCAGGGTGATAAACAGAGCTAATTGTTTCTATATTCATTTAACTGCAGCTGAAAACCAGCTAAAATCATAATATATACCATAAAATCATAATATATAACATAAAATCATAATATATAACATAAAATCATAATATATAACATAAAATCATAATATATAACATATATATAACATAAAATCATAATATATAACATAATATATAAAGCTATTTCTGTTATTTATAAGTAAATGTGTGTAATGTTGTAAAAGTTTACTCACACTATATTTACATCTGATCAAACACGTTCTCTTTTTTGCCATTTTAAAGATAAGATTGAGGAACAGTGTGAGGACCAGTGCTGTGCAGATGGAAGATGAGGATGAGGAACAGTGTGAGATGTGGGTGTGTTGTGAGCCTCTTGGCCTCCCACAGGGCGGGGAAGGTTGTGGTGTGTGAAGCTCGGAAGTGAGAGCGCAGTGTGGAGGAGCTCAGGGTGCTGGAGGAAGAAGGTTGGAAGTTCACGGTTTCTCTTTATGACGGTAAAGTTTGGTGTCGCCGGTGTGTTTGTTTTGATTTGCGCTCGTGCTGCGCTCGTGAGGACGGAGCAGGTGATCAGTGTACATCCGCTCAGCGCGTGCGGTCCGCTGGAGGATCTAAAGGAGGATCTGAGGAGCATCTGAGGAGCAGGAATTTAGCTTCACAGCTCAGTGTAGATGAAAGTCCTGATGGAGCATTAAAGCAGGTGAGAGTCCAGCGGTTTAAAGCCCCTGATTTTCTCAGAGACGCAGTACGGGTGTGTTTATGATCTCAGTGCTTTTACTTTTCACACCTGTTGAGGAATTACACAGCTACAAATATTCATATTAACAATCTGTTTATAAGCCACACATTTATTTATTTGTTTGTTTGTTTTGCTTTCGCTTTTGTTTACTTACTGATTTAATAGAACTGTTTCTTCAGCGCGAGCGGTTTTCCAGCTTGGCACTTCCTAGTTCAATCAGAACAAGTGTGAACATGTACTCTTCTTTTCCCCTCTTCTTTTTAATACATTCCCTCCCTTTTCTCTCTCTCTCTCTCTCTCACACACACACACACACACACACACACACACTCCTGCTCTGTTCTCCAGGTGCTGTGTGACATGTGGTGTGTTCTCGAGGGCCATGATGAGCGTCTCAGAGAGCAGAAGCGTCTCAGACGTGTCCTACATTCTGAACATTCGTGTGAGTGTGTCCCTCAGGACGCGTCCGTCCTGCACGGTGCGGGTGTGGAGCAGCACCACGGCGGCTCTGGTGGTGCAGCGCATCGCTGATCTTCTTAAGTTGGACTCGTCTCAGTCGTACGAGTTGGTGGAGGTGAGAGAACATGCCGGGGACAAGCATGTGCTCCAGATGGACCACTGTCCTGTGGATCGTCTGCTGCTTTGGCCACAGGGACATGAAGAACATCAGGATCGTTATTATTTTAACTTTCAGGAGGCTGAACATGACCCCTGTTGTGACGTGAATGACCTGTGCTGCCTGAGCGAGCTTACTGAGGACCGCATTCTACAAACTCTTCGCTGTCGCTTCTACAAGGACAAAATCTACACTTACGCCTGTAACATCCTCATCACAGTAAACCCCTTTAAGTTCCTTCCCATCTATAACCCCAAATATCTGCAGAAGTACAACAACTGCATTCTGGGAAAAGAAGATCCTCACATCTTCGCTGTAGCGGATGCTGCGTTCCACGCCATGCTGAACAAACAGACCAATCAGTGCATCGTCATCTCCGGGGAGAGTGGCTCAGGAAAAACACAGAGCACCAACTTCCTCATCCACTGTCTGACCACGCTGAGCCAGAAGAGCTGCACCAGCGGCGTGGAGAGGACCATCCTAGGAGCTGGACCAGTGCTGGAGGTACTTATTCATATCTCTGACACATCCCCAGGTCAGGGTTCAGTACAGATGATCAGCTCCACACTGAGCAACTCGTTTTATTAGAGTAGTATTTAGAGTGGAGTATTTAGAGTAGAGTAGAGTATTTTAGAGTAGATTATTTAGAGTAGAGTGGAGTATTTAGAGTGGAGTATTTAGAGTGGAGTATTTAGAGTGGAGTATTTAGAGTAGAGTATTTAGAGTAGAGTATTTAGAGTAGAGTATTTTAGAGTAGATTATTTAGAGTAGAGTATTTTAGAGTAGAGTATTTTAGAGTAGAGTATTTAGAGTAGAGTATTTAGAGTAGAGTATTTAGAGTAGAGTAGAGTATTTAGAGTAGAGTATTTTAGAGTAGAGTAGAGTATTTAGAGTAGAGTATTTTAGAGTAGAGTAGAGTATTTAGAGTAGAGTATTTAGAGTAGAGTATTTAGAGTAGAGTATTTAGAGTAGAGTATTTAGAGTAGAGTATTTAAGAGTAGAGTAGAGTATTTAGAGTAGAGTATTTAGAGTAGAGTATTTTAGAGTAGAGTATTTTAGAGTAGAGTATTTTAGAGTAGAGTAGAGTATTTAGAGTAGATTATTTAGAGTAGAGTAGAGTATTTAGAGTAGAGTATTTAGAGTAGAGTATTTAGAGTAGAGTATTTAGAGTAGAGTATTTTAGAGTAGAGTAGAGTATTTTAGAGTAGAGTAGAGTATTTAGAGTAGAGTATTTAGAGTAGAGTATTTTAGAGTAGATTATTTAGAGTAGAGTGGAGTATTTAGAGTGGAGTATTTAGAGTGGAGTATTTAGAGTGGAGTATTTAGAGTAGAGTATTTTAGAGTAGATTATTTAGAGTAGAGTAGAGTATTTAGAGTAGAGTATTTTAGAGTAGATTATTTAGAGTAGAGTATTTTAGAGTAGATTATTTAGAGTAGAGTATTTTAGAGTAGAGTATTTTAGAGTAGAGTATTTAGAGTATTTTAGAGTAGAGTATTTAGAGTAGAGTATTTAGAGTAGAGTATTTAGAGTAGAGTATTTAGAGTAGAGTAGAGTATTTAGAGTAGAGTATTTTAGAGTAGAGTAGAGTATTTAGAGTAGAGTATTTTAGAGTAGAGTAGAGTATTTAGAGTAGAGTATTTTAGAGTAGAGTATTTTAGAGTAGAGTATTTTAGAGTAGAGTATTTTAGAGTAGAGTATTTTAGAGTAGAGTATTTAGAGTAGAGTATTTAGAGTAGAGTATTTAAGAGTAGAGTAGAGTATTTAGAGTAGAGTATTTAGAGTAGAGTATTTAGAGTAGAGTATTTTAGAGTAGAGTATTTTAGAGTAGAGTATTTTAGAGTAGAGTAGAGTATTTAGAGTAGATTATTTAGAGTAGAGTAGAGTATTTAGAGTAGAGTATTTAGAGTAGAGTATTTAGAGTAGAGTATTTAGAGTAGAGTATTTAGAGTAGAGTATTTTAGAGTAGAGTAGAGTATTTTAGAGTAGAGTAGAGTATTTAGAGTAGATTATTTAGAGTAGAGTATTTTAGAGTAGAGTAGAGTATTTAGAGTAGATTATTTAGAGTAGAGTATTTAGAGTAGAGTATTTTAGAGTAGAGTAGAGTATTTAGAGTAGATTATTTAGAGTAGAGTATTTAGAGTAGAGTATTTTAGAGTAGAGTAGAGTATTTTAGAGTAGAGTAGAGTATTTAGAGTAGAGTATTTAGAGTAGAGTATTTTAGAGTAGAGTAGAGTATTTAGAGTAGATTATTTAGAGTAGAGTATTTAGAGTAGAGTGGAGTATTTAGAGTGGAGTATTTAGAGTAGAGTATTTAGAGTAGAGTATTTTAGAGTAGATTATTTAGAGTAGAGTATTTTAGAGTAGAGTATTTTAGAGTAGAGTATTTTAGAGTAGAGTATTTTAGAGTAGAGTATTTTAGAGTAGAGTATTTAGAGTATTTAGAGTAGAGTATTTAGAGTAGAGTATTTAGAGTAGAGTATTTAGAGTAGAGTATTTAGAGTAGAGTATTTAGAGTAGAGTATTTAGAGTAGAGTGGAGTATTTAGAGTAGAGTATTTAGAGTAGAGTATTTAGAGTAGAGTGGAGTATTTAGAGTGGAGTATTTAGAGTAGAGTATTTAGAGTAGAGTGGAGTATTTAGAGTAGAGTATTTAGAGTAGAGTATTTAGAGTAGAGTATTTAGAGTAGAGTGGAGTATTTAGAGTAGAGTATTTAGAGTAGAGTATTTAGAGTAGAGTATTTAGAGTAGAGTATTTAGAGTAGAGTATTTTAGAGTAGGTTATTTAGAGTATTTAGAGTAGAGTATTTAGAGTAGAGTATTTAGAGTAGAGTAGAGTATTTAGAGTGGAGTGAACTTTGCTCTTCACCATGACTTCAAAGCCTTCACATACCGGTTTACTCTAAAATACTTTACTCTAAAATACTTTACTCTAAAATACTCTACTCTAAAATACTCTACTCTAAATACTCCACTCTAAATACTCCACTCTACTCTAAATAATCTACTCTAAAATACTCTACTCTAAATAATCTACTCTAAAATACTCTACTCTACTCTAAATACTCTACTCTACTCTAAATACTCTACTCTAAATTACTCTACTCTAAATACTCTACTCTAAAATACTCTACTCTAAATACTCCACTCTACTCTAAATAATCTACTCTAAAATACTCTACTCTAAATAATCTACTCTAAAATACTCTACTCTAAATACTCTACTCTAAATACTCTACTCTAAATTACTCTACTCTAAATACTCTACTCTAAAATACTCTACTCTAAAATACTCTACTCTAAATACTCCACTCTACTCTAAATAATCTACTCTAAAATACTCTACTCTAAATAATCTACTCTAAAATACTCTACTCTACTCTAAATACTCTACTCTACTCTAAATTACTCTACTCTAAATACTCTACTCTAAAATACTCTACTCTAAAATACTCTACTCTAAATACTCTACTCTACTCTAAAATACTCTACTCTAAAATACTCTACTCAAATACTCTACTCTACTCTAAATACTCTACTCCACTCTAAATACTACACTCTACTCTAAATAATCTTCTCTAAAATACTCTACTCTACTCTAAATAATCTACTCTAAATACTCTACTCTAAAATACTCTACTTTACTCTAAATACTCTACTCTACTCTAAATACTACACTCTACTCTAAAATACTCTACTCTTAAATACTCTACTCTAAATACTCTACTCTAAAATACTCTACTCTAAATACTCTACTCTAAATACTCTACTCTAAAATACTCTACTCTAAATACTCTACTCTAAATACTCCACTCTACTCTAAATACTCTACTCTAAAATACTCTACTCTACTCTAAATACTACACTCTACTCTAAAATACTCTACTCTAAAATACTCTACTCTAAATACTCTACTCTAAATACTCTACTCTAAAATACTCTACTCTAAATACTCTACTCTAAATACTCTACTCTAAAATACTCTACTCTAAATACTCTACTCTAAATACTCTACTCTAAAATACTCTACTCTAAATACTCTACTCTAAATACTCTACTCTACTCTAAATACTCTACTCTAAAATACTCTACTCTAAAATACTCTACTCTAAATACTCTACTCTAAATACTCTACTCTAAAATACTCTACTCTAAATACTCTACTCTAAATACTCTACTCTAAAATACTCTACTCTAAATACTCTACTCTAAATACTCTACTCTAAATACTCTACTCTAAAATACTCTACTCTAAATACTCTACTCTACTCTAAATACTACACTCTACTCTAAAATACTCTACTCTAAATACTCTACTCTAAATACTCTACTCTAAAATACTCTACTCTAAATACTCTACTCTAAATACTCTACTCTAAAATACTCTACTCTAAATACTCTACTCTAAATACTCTACTCTACTCTAAATACTACACTCTACTCTAAAATACTCTACTCTAAAATACTCTACTCTAAATACTCTACTCTAAAATACTCTACTCTAAATACTCTACTCTAAAATACTCTACTCTAAAATACTCTACTCTAAATACTACACTCTACTCTAAAATACTCTACTCTAAAATACTCTACTCTAAATACTCTACTCTAAAATACTCTACTCTAAATACTCTACTCTAAAATACTCTACTCTAAAATACTCTACTTTAAAATACTCTACTTTAAATACTCTACTCTAAAATACTCTACTCTAAAATACTCTACTCTAAATACTCTACTCTAAAATACTCTACTCTAAATACTCTACTCTAAATACTCTACTCTAAAATACTCTACTCTAAAATACTCTACTTTAAATACTCTACTCTAAAATACTCTACTCTAAATACTCTACTCTAAATACTCTACTCTAAAATACTCTACTCTAAATACTCTACTCTAAATACTCTACTCTAAAATACTCTACTCTAAAATACTCTACTCTAAATACTCTACTCTAAAATACTCTACTCTAAAATACTCTACTCTAAATACTCCACTCTAAAATACTCTACTCTAAATACTCTACTCTAAATACTCTACTCTAAAATACTCTACTCTAAATACTCTACTCTAAAATACTCTACTCTAAAATACTCTACTCTAAAATACTCTACTCTAAATACTCCACTCTAAAATACTCTACTCGAATGTTTACTACCTTCTCCTCATTTAGCATTACAGATACTCACAGATGCTCAGTACAGTAGTTGTGCAGGTCAGTAAGTGGGTTTGAGGCTGTCAGTTCCACTCACAGATAAGGATATTAAGAGTGAAAGAGTAAAAATGGGAAGAGAGAGAGAGAGAGAGAGAGTAAAGTTCTGGGCTGTTCACAGGGAAGTGAAAAGAACATTTCCTAACAGGGAAGTAAAGTTCCAGAGAAGATAGGGGAAGTTGTAAAGGGGACTTAGTCATATATGTGATTAAGGAAATACAGGGTTTCCCAGATGTGCTCCAGAGATGAAAGAAGCTTCTGATTGGCATTTGGTGTGATGACCTCATCGTTTGAGGAAAGTGATTTGAATCCAAACTCTAAGTGTGTAATCAAATGATTTTCTCCTCGCACTTCCTTATTATAGAAACAGAAACAACTGTGCACAAGTGCATATATGTGCACGAGGGCCTGCATGTGCGTGTCTGTGGTTGGATTTGTAGGTCAGATGTTTACTCAGATCTGAGATGTTTGGTGAGCTGGTGGGTGAGAAGGTCGACTGGTGTGTTGGTCAGCAGTTGTTTGGTGGGTTGGGGGTATCAGGGTTGTTAAGGTGGTTGGTGCAGGGTTAGAAACAGTCCATCAGATGATAAGTTACTATTTATTATTGATGATCTAGCACGGTTAGAGGAGAAGATACTGGTGTTCAGTGAGAAGCGCCTCAGGTTTGTTCTTCACTGTCGCTCTCTCTGATGATTTCACAAGTAACCCGTCATTTAATCCGCCAAAACCTGTTTAACCTGTTCAGCGCTACAATCAGCAGAAACATGTGTAGTGTGTGTCTGTAAATCTGTGAATGTGTGTGTGTTTGTGTATAAGTATGTGTGTGTATGTGTGTGTGTGTGTGTGTGTGTGTGTCTCTGTAAATGTGTGTGTGTAATTGTGTATAAGTATGTATGTGTCTGTAAATGTGTGTATGAGTGTGTGTAAATGTGTGTATAAGTGTGTGTGGGTTTGTGTGTGTCTGTAAATGTGTGTGTAAATATGTGTAATTGTGTGTGTGTGTGTGTGTGTGTGTCTGTATGTGTGTATAATTGTGTGTGTGTATAGTTGTGTCTGTGTGTGTCTGTGTGTGTATAGGTGTGTGTGTGTATATAGGTGTGTGTGTGTGTGTGTGTGTGTGTGTGTGTGTGTGTGTGTGTGTGTGTGTGTGTGTGTATATATAGGTGTGTGTGTGTGTATAGGTGTGTGTGTGTGTGTGTGTGTGTGTGTGTGTGTGTGTGTGTGTGTGTGTGTGTATATATAGGTGTGTGTGTGTGTGTGTGTGTGTGTATATAGGTGTGTGTATAAGGGGGTGTGTGTGTATAGGTGTGTGTGTGTGTATAGGTGTGTGTGTGTGTGTGTGTGTGTGTGTGTGTGTGTGTGTGTGTATATAGGTGTGTGTGTGTGTGTGTGTGTGTGTGTGTGTGTGTGTGTGTGTGTGTGTGGGATGAGCATGAAGATCCTCAATGCTTCACTTTATTACATCACCAAGCTCCACCTACTTTTACTTCCTCTATGATTGGCCTGCATTCTGTGCATGTAAATCACCCAGTCAGTATTCTAATAAACGGCTCCTCCTCCTGCTCCTCCTCCAGCTGCTGAAGGGTGTTGGTCCATTCAAAATACCAGAACAGGCAGGGACAAGCTGATGCACGCACACACACATGCACGCACGCACGCACGCACGCACGCATTTTAGAAACTATGTAAAATGTGTTCTGCTTCAGTGGAAGGGAAGAAACAGTGTCCTGATTTCAGTAGATTTCTAATCTAAGAATCAGCGCCTGCAGTCCTGAACACACAAACACCTGCAGTTCTGAACACACAAACACCTGCAGTTCTGAACACACACACCTGAACACACAAACACCTGCAGTCCACCTGCAGTCCACACAAACACCTGACCACACAAACACCTGCAGTTCTGAACACACACACACCTGACCAACCAAACACCTGAACACACAAACACCTGCAGTCCTGACCACACAAACACCTGACCACACAAACACCTGAACACACAAACACCTGCAGTCCTGACCACACAAACACCTGAACACACAAACACCTGCAGTCCTGACCACACAAACACCTGACCACACAAACACCTGCAGTTCTGAACACACACACACACACCTGACCACACAAACACCTGCAGTCCTGAACACACAAACACCTGACCACACAAACATCTGCAGTCCTGACCACACAAACACCTGACAACACAAACAACTGCAGTCCTGACCACACACACACCTGACCACACAAACACCTGCAGTTCTGAACACACACACACACACCTGACCACACAAACACCTGCAGTCCTGACCACACAAACACCTGCAGTCCTGACCACACAAACACCTGCAGTCCTGACCACACAAACACCTGACCACACAAACACCTGCAGTTCTGAACACTCACACCTGACCACACAAACACCTGCAGTTCTGAACACACACACCTGACCACACAAACACCTGACCACACAAACACCTGCAGTCCTGACCACACAAACACCTGCAGTCCTAAACACACAAACACCTGACCACACAAACACCTGCAGTTCTGAACACACACACACCTGAACACACAAACACCTGAACACACAAACACCTGCAGTCCTGACCACACAAACACCTGCAGTCCTAAACACACAAACACCTGACCACACAAACACCTGCAGTTCTGAACACACAAACACCTGAACACACAAACACCTGAACACACAAACACCTGCAGTCCTGACCACACAAACACCTGCAGTCCTAAACACACAAACACCTGCAGTTCTGAACACACACACACCTGAACACACAAACACCTGAACACACAAACACCTGCAGTCCTGACCACACAAACACCTGCAGTCCTAAACACACAAACACCTGACCACACAAACACCTGCAGTTCTGAACACACAAACACCTGAACACACAAACACCTGCAGTCCTGAACACATGAAACTCATGAACAGTAATGAGGTGCTTCAGGAAACACACACATTACTGTTCAGTGGTAATACGAACGAGGCGCAGAAACAATAACACAAACCTCCTGAGTAACACAGAACATGCAGGAGAAGAACCAAAATCTGAACATGAAGCAGCATAGAGAAACCTTCATGAGGAAAAAAACATGAGATCTCTCCATCCCTCCATCTTCCCATCTCTTCATTCCTTTATCTTTTAATTTCTTTACCACTCCATCCCTTCATCTACATGTACCCTCACTTTGCTACCACCATCTTCTATTGCTTTCCTGCAGTGTATATTCTCTCTCTCACACACACACACACACACACACACACACACACACACACATTTTTATTGTTTTGAGCAGATTTAGATGGATGTTGTCTTTGGTCCCTGCAGGCATTTGGAAACGCAAAGACCACGTACAACAACAACTCGAGTCGCTTTGGGAAGTTTATCCAGGTGAATTTCCTGGAAGGTGGAATCGTTAGAGGGTGAGTCACTTTCTGTTTGTCTGCATTCTTCCTGTGTGTGTGTGTGTGTGTGTGTGTGTGTGTGTGTGTGTGGGTGTGGGTGTGTGTGTGCTTATTTATGTATTCACGTGTGTGTGTGTGTGTGTGTGTGCTTATTTATGTATTCACGTGTGTGTGTGTGTGTGTGTGGGTGTGGGTGTGTGTGTGCTTATTTATGTATTCACGTGTGTGTGTGTGTGTGTGTGTGTGTTAGAGCTACTATAGAGAAGTACCTGCTTGAGAAATGCCGTCTGGTTTCCAGGAAGAGCAGAGAGAGGTACAGACACTTCCAACTCTTCATCTCACATTATTACTTTCCATAAAACTTTATTTGAAACCTTATTTTATATCTTTTTTTAATTATTTTATCTCTCCTCATCTTTCTTTGTGTGTGTGTGTGTGTGTGTGTGTGTGTGTGTGTGTGTGTGTGTGTGTGTGTGTGTGTTACAGAAACTATCATGTGTTTTATTACTTGCTTGTTGGTGCATCTCAGGAAGAAAAAGAAGAATTCAGACTGTTAGAACCTGAAAAATTTTACTACCTCAAACAGGTATATATACACACACACACACACACACACACACACACACACACACACACACACACACACACACACACTCATGTTTGTGATATGGTGTGTGTGTGTGTAGGATCAGTGTGATGTGGATGATGTGGTGGAGATTCAGTCTGAGTTTAAGAGATTACAGCAGGCCATGGAGATGGTTGGTTTCCTGCCTGCTACCAAGAAACAGTGAGTTACTAAGAGGAAACATCTCTTATATACACACACACACAAAACTGATAATGTCTCACACACTGGTTTCACACTGCTGATTAGGTGTTTCAGCAGACCAAAGAGTGGTGTACAGATTTACGAATGGATCTTTCATTTGATTTCTTTATTACACCGGCTTTATTTCAGATCTGGATTGAAGTCTTTAATTCAGATTAGATTCACATTTGCTTTCCTGTTAAATTTTTTCTGATGGATGAATAATAACTGATTGTAGTTTTGTGTTAAAATGAAAATGATTTAATTTAAATAAATTCTAAATTTAAGTCCAGGATTAAAGTCCTGAAGCTGTTAAAGTTTATATGAGGATTAAAAGTAATCTGTTTGGAGCAGTAAAGTTTCGTTGAATATTAAACCTCATGAGCAGTTGTGAAGTTGCATCACAGTCAGTTTAACCTTCATGACCTTCAGGAACATGTAAATGAAAAAAGTTGATTTTGAATGTTTCTTCCAGTGTTTGGTATTCAGGTGTTTGGTATTCAGGTGTTTGGTATTCAGGTGTTTGATGCTGGTTTGTGTTGAGTGATGTAGCAGCTCCACTCTCCTCTTCATCCTGGTGTGTTGTTTCCAGAATTTTCTCAGTGCTTTCTGCAATTCTGTATCTGGGAAACGTGACGTATGAGACGAGAGCAGATGAAGACGGAGTGACTGTGGGACCCGCAAACGTCCTTCAAACGTTATGTCACCTGCTCAAGGTCAAACACCACATACATTTGTGACATTTACTTTAGTATACAAGTCAACAATAAACATTTGAGAGTGTTTGTATGTGTGTGTGTTTGTGTGTGTGTGTTTGTGTGTGTGTATATATGTATGTGTATGTGTATGTATGTATAAAATACAGTGAGTAAAATAAGTATTTGAACACGCTGCTATTTTGCAAGTTCTCCCACTTAGAAATCATGGAGGGTCTGAAATTGTCATCGTAGGTGCATGTCCACTGTGAGAGACATAATCTAAAAAAATCCAGAAATCACAATATATGATTTTGTAACTATTTATTTGTATGATACAGCTGCAAATAAGTATTTGAACACCTGAGAAAGTCAATGTTAATATTTGGTACAGGAGCCTTTGTTTGCAATTACAGAGGTCAAACGTTTCCTGTAGTTTTTCACCAGGTTTGCACACACTGCAGGAGGGATTTTGGCCCACTCCTCCACACAGATCTTCTCTAGATCAGTCAGGTTTCTGGCCTGTTGCTGAGAAACACGGAGTTTGAGCTCCCTCCAAAGATTCTCTATTGGGTTTAGGTCTGGAGACTGGCTAGGCCACGCCAGAACCTTGATATGCTTCTTACAGAGCAACTCCTTGGTTATCCTGGCTGTGTGCTTCGGGTCATTGTCATGTTGGAAGACCCAGCCTCGACCCATCTTCAATGCTCTAACTGAGTGGGAGAACTTGCAAAATAGCAGGGTGTTCAAATACTTATTTTCCTCACTGTATGTATATGTGTATAATTACATTTTTATAAACAGTACAGACCAAAAGTTTGGACACACCTTCTCATTCAAAGAGTTTTCTTTATTTTCATGACTATCAAAATTGTAGATTCACACTGAAGGCTTTAAAACTATGAATGAACACATGTGGAATTATATATGGAATTATATACATAACAAAAAAGTGTGAAACAACTGAAAAAATGTCATATTGTAGGTTCTTCAAAGTAGCCACCTTTTGCTTTGATTACTGCTTTGCACACTCTTGGCATTCTCTTGATGAGCTTCAAGAGGTAGTCACCTGAAATAGTCATGAAAATAAAGAAAACTCTTTGAATGAGAAGGTGTGTCTAAACTTTTGGTCTGTACTGTGTGTGTGTGTGTGTGTGTGTGTGTGTGTGTGTGTGTGTGTGTGTTCAGGTGAGAGAGGATCTCCTAGTTGAGGCTCTGACTAAGAGGAAAGCTCAAACGGTAAACGACGTCCTCATGCTGCACTACAGCCTTAGTGAGGTAAAACCACTGTCTCGCACTGCAGTGTTGTGTTTACACTGTACTAAGCGTTGTGTTGTAATGATACTGTACTGAGTGTTGTGTTGTTGTGTTTAGGCCGTCACAGCGCGAGACTCGATGGCTAAATCTCTGTACAGCTCGCTGTTTGATTGGATCGTCTTCCGCATCAACCACGCTCTTCTTAACAAGAGAGACATGGAGGAGGCTGTCCGGGTACACACACACACACACACACACACACACACACACACACACACACACAAAAACACACCTCATTTATCATTTCCCCATGAATTACTCTTGGCCATGCCAGAGTCAGATCTACTCAGATCCATTTTAAACACTTGTGGTGTGTGTGTGTGTGTGTGTGTGTGTGTGTGTGTGTGTGTGTGTGTGTGTGTTTCAGTGTCTCTCCATTGGTGTGTTGGACATTTTTGGTTTTGAGGATTTTAAGACCAACAGCTTTGAGCAGTTCTGCATTAACTACGCTAATGAGCAGCTACAGAATTACTGCAACCACCATATCTTCCTTCTGGAGCAGGTCAGCTACACAACTATACACAGCTACACACAACTACATAACGCTACACACAACTATACACAGCTACACACAACTACTCCCAGCTACACACAACTATATACAGCTACACACAACTACTCCCAGCTTAACACAACTATACACAGCTACACACAACTACATAACGCTACACACAACTATACACAGCTACACACAACTACTCCCAGCTACACACAACTATATACAGCTACACACAACTACTCCCAGCTTAACACAACTATACACGGCTACACACAACTACATAACGCTACACACAACTATACACAGCTACACACAACTACTCCCAGCTACACACAACTATATACAGCTACACACAACTACTCCCAGCTTAACACAACTATACACAGCTACACACAACTACATAACGCTACACACAACTATACACAGCTACACACAACTACTCCCAGCTACACACAACTATATACAGCTACACACAACTACTCCCAGCTTAACACAACTATACACAGCTACACACAACTACTCCCAGCTTAACACAACTATACACAGCTACACACAACTACATAACGCTACACACACCTATACACAGCTACACACAACTACTCCCAGCTTAACACAACTACACACAACTACACAACTATACACAGCTACACACAAATACACAACTACTCCCAGCTAGACACAACTACATAAAGCTTCAAATAATTACACACAATAACTCCCAGTTACACCCAGCTCCACACAACTATACACAGCTCCACACAACTATACACAGCTACACACTACACAACTACATAAAGCTACACACAACTACACAAAACTACTCCCAGCTAGACACAACTACATAAAACTACACCCAGCTACACACAACTTCACCCAGCTAATCACAACTACACCCAGCTACACACAACTACATAAAGCTACATACAGCTATACACAATTACACACAACTACACACAGCTACCCACCGTTACACACAACTACAAACAATTACACACAACTACAGTTATACACAGCCACAAAATTACCCCCAGCTTCACACAACTACACACAATTACATGCAACTACACACAGTAGTTGTTAGTGTGTAAACATTTTGTTGTGTTTAGGAGGAGTTTGTGTGTGTTGTGTTACAGGAGTAGTGTGTGTGTGTGTGTGTGTGTGTGTGTGTGTGTGTGTGTGTGTGTGTGCGCTACAGGAGGAGTATAAGTCAGAAGGAATCAGCTGGACCTCAGTGAGCTACACAGATAATATGGAGTGTATTAATCTGATCAGTAAGAAACCCACAGGTCTGCTGTACCTGCTGGATGAGGAGAGCAGGTGAGCTACATACAAGTCTCACACACAAAAACACACCTCACATTAACACTGACATCACTACACAACTCTACACACATCTTCCTTATTCTCCCTCGTCCTGTCTGAACCTCCTCCAGTTTACCTCATGCCACTGACCGAACGCTGTTGGAGAAGTTCAAGCAGCAGCATCAGGAGAACCCTTTCTTCATTGCTACGTCGGTCCTCGAGCCAGCCTTCATCATCCAACACTACGCCGGCAAAGTCAAATACCAGATACAGGTGAGTTGTGGTGGTCACCTGAAGCTCTAATTCTATGCTAGCAGAGTTACTTTACCATGTTATGCTAGTTTAAATGTTATTTAATGAAAGAAGTTAATTATTTGATGTTAATTCCATTAGGAGGTTTTAGAGGAGGTTTTGGGTCAGGAAGGGCGTGGGTGTGTTCTCAGGAGAGAATTAGAAGATAAAGTTAAAAGTCCGTTTCTGCAGGATTTCAGAGAGAAGAACACGGACCACATGAGGCCCGATATTGTGGCGCTCCTCCGCAGCAGTGAACGAGGGTATCTGAGGAGGTTAATCAGTGCGTACCCGGTTGCAGTGTTCAGGTGGGGGATCCTACGGGCCACAGTACGCGCAATGTTTGCCATTAAAGCAGCGGGGCGACGTTGGGCCACTGAACATCCAGGTAACACACCTGATGGTGTTAATAAATGTAACAACAGAACATGTGTGTGGTGATGTGACATGGTGGTGCTGTTAAATGATAATGTAATGATGCTGATGGATGTAATCAGGGTGATGTAAAAGTGTTGGTGTAACGCTGACATGTGACTATGTAACAGTGGTGATGTAACATTGTTGATGTAATGGTGATGATGTGGTGTGTAGCTGCAGTGAAGCGATACTCCCGTGACTCGCTAAAGGAACTGAAGAGGCCGAGCTCCGCCATTGACCGACTGAAGAGGTGAAATTTTCACCAGCTGTTTTATCATAGCCAATGTTACACATAGATTCCCATCAAAACATCTGCTGATAAACAGATTATAGTGTGTGTGTGTGTGTGTGTGTGTGTGTGTGTGTGTGTGTGTGATTATAGTT
>JBCEWE010000270.1:52500-66032 GCA_039877035.1 Silurus lanzhouensis | reverse complement strand
TTATATACCCAACACAACATTAAGAAAACATCTGTACTACATCTGGCTCTCGTTTAGTCGGGAAACGACTAAACGACTTTATATCATTTCACTGCATTTATTTTCGGACGGCTCTCTTAACATCAGGGGTCTTCAACCCCTTTTCCTTTCAGCTTCTTTAGCACGGTATAGTTTCCTAACATCCCCCACAGGAAGTGTGTGTGTGTGTGTGTGTGTGTGTGTGTGTGTGTGTGTGTGTGTGTGTGTTCTTACTTTTTATTCTGTGTGCAGGAGTTCAGGGATGAGTTCAGGATCTTGTTGCCGAGACAGTCATCTTCTCTTCAGAGAGACATCAAGGAACTTCTGCTTAGAGTCATAGAGGACAAGAACAACTTTCAGATCGGCGAGACCAAGGTCTCACCTCTTCATGTGCTCATCTCCTTCTCTTATCATCTCCTCACCTCCTCACATCATGTCTCTTTGTGCTGTTCCACAGTGTGTTTGATGTTGTGTGTGATCTTCACTGTGTCCTGTTCAGGTGTTTTTAAAGGAAATGGAGAGACAGAAGCTCCAGGACACACTGCATAAGGAGGTAATGAGGAGGATTCTTCTGTTGCAGCGCTGGTTTCGGGCGTGTCTCACTCGCAAACACTTTCTGATGAAGAGACGAGCCATCATCATCGTACAGGTGAATGACACAAATGAAAAGTGTGTGTGTGTGTGTGTGTGGGGGGGGGGGGGGTGTTTATGTGACTGGAGTTTATTGTGTTGTTTGTGTGGTGTGATGTCAGAGGTCATGGCGAGGTTATCGAGTGTCGTCTTGCTGCAGAGCAGCTTCAGTTATCCAAAAAGCGTGGAGAGAATCTCATGAGCGAGCAGAGTTCCAGCGGCAGAGAGAGAGCCTGAAGAACCTGCAGCAGCTCCAACGCAGCTCAGAGGATTGCAGGTACATCTTTATCAACCTTCATTATGGTTATCACCATCATCAGCATTATCACCATCACCACAGCTGGAGTGAAAGTGTGGATTAGGGGCTGTAATGAAGTCCTGACTGTAATCAGTCAGTTATTTGTGTTCCAGACGTCTGCAGGAGGAGCGAGTGAGTGGGGCAGAAGGTGTTAAGGGCACTTCAGAAAGTGAGGGCACCAGGAATGAGACGCGGCTGCAACGCCCTGACGGCAAAATAAAGCCCCTGCCACCTAAACCGCTTCAAACATCAGCGGAGAATGAGAATGAGACGCAGAATCGAGGCAGCGTCCCAGAGCAAAGGGAGAGACGAGACGACGGGGAGACAAATAGAGACACAGCTGTAGCTCCGCCCCCACCTGACCCCCTCACCGATCCGAGAGCAGACGATGGTCTCAGTGTGTTGCTGCTGCAGCGCTCTAAACCGGCCAACATGAAGGAGAAAGTGGAGAAGTGGAGAGAGAGAAGGAGTGACGTTGTGATTTCAGACAGGAGCCACGTCGAGAACCGTATGATGGATTATTTAAAGTAGGAAACATCTTCATTACCTGATTATTATTACACAGCTTTATCTCCACAGCTTTCCAGCTTTTACTGCTGAAATATAATAACTATTATAATAACACTCAACAATCTGCTTCTCATTCATCAGACCTCAAGGACTTTCAGTGTCTCTGGGTAATCTCACCAAACTGAGTTCATCTGAGTCAGACAGCACATCTCCATACAGTGAGGTACAGTGTTATACACACACACACACACACACACACACACACACACTGATTAAAAGTGTGTTTGTGTTTTATGTGTGTGTGTTATAATGAGTATTAACACGCAGTCTCTCTAACAGTGTGTAGTTCAGTGATGTGTGTAACTAACACTCCATTAGAGCCCATGACCTTCATCACCATCATTTCACAACTTCTACTCTACTGACTGTGGAGAAGATTGTGGAGATGATTGTGATAGACCTGGTCATCGGCACAAGTTAATGAAGTCATAAAGAAACACAATTGCAGGAAAAATGGAATTAAAGGACCCAAAACGCTGAGACCAAAGTCGTCCAAAAAGCCGTGAGCGCGAGAGGCCGAAACGCCGTGAGCGTGAGACGCTGAAACGCCATGAGTGCGAGAGGCCGAAATGCCACCCAGCGTGAGACGCTGAAACGCCACGAGCGCGATAGGCCGAAACGCCGTGAGCGCGAGAGGCCGAAACGCCGTGAGCGCGAGACGGCATGTTGTAAATGTGAATTTTTCCTGCGAATGTGCTTGGTCCTTCAGTGCATCTGAGCGAGAACACACTTCCTGTAAGAGTGATGATGATGATGATGATGATGATGGAACCTTGTTTGGGAAACGTAGGTGACGCTGCGTAGACGTAGACGCTCGAAACACAAGCGTCGGTTGGCTCACGCTCGCAGTGGCCTCGTGCTGAAAGGTACAGAACAAGAGCAGGGTGAGGATTACTGGATATTCCCACTTCCTCCCTGCAGCCCCGGAATGTCATTTCGCTCCAGCGCCCCCATGGTGCTCGAGAAAACCCAGGTGACCTTCAGCGACCTTCAGCAGACCAGCTGTAACACTCTCTATGACCCCTGTATTTTATAACACATTATAACTGTGCTCAGAGCTATCAGTACCGGCCCAGGGTCAGCGCTCTTACTCGAGTTGCTGTGAAAATAGTATGGAGACGATGTGATTGGTCCAGGATTTCTTTTCAGTGTAGCCTGTTTCCTGCCTATTATAAGTTAATGTAATAGTGTGTGTGTGTGTGTGTGTGTGTGTGTGTGTGTGTGTGTGTGTTTGTGTTTCTGGCAGATACAGAAATAATAGAACATTCAAACCTTGGTTGCCATGACAACTGTAATACATCTGTATAAATGAGAAGTGTACGTTCACTTATCCGCTCTATACACTGAGCAGGTGAGGGTTAGGGGCCTTGCTCAGGGGGTTGTGCTTCATAAGGACATGAATGAGTGTGTATATATGAGGTGATGGTTCAGAGCACAGATATAATGAGGAACAGTGTAATAAAGTGTGAATAAGGGAGTCATAGGAAGTGCAGCTGAAGCTCCGCATGTGCATTAAAGTATTAACCTCCTGCAGGAACCAGTGCTGCTGCTCTGCTCATCACGGCTTTGTGTCTTGGTTTGGTTTCCTGACCTGCTTTTTATTTTGTAGAGCTTAGACCTAAACATTGAGTAAAAACTCAGAGCACTCTTCATCTTTCTCATCTTCATCTTCATTACTGAATTACTTTATCCAATCGTCTCAATTCAGCAGGAAAACAAGTTACCCAGAAGACACTGCCTGCATTTTACACTACAATATTTATATTTATTACAGTCTGCATTTACACAGGATCTGGTTTACACACAACCATTTACTAAATCACACACACACACACACACACACACACACACACACACACACACACACACACACACACACCAGCTAGTTAGCATGCTAGTTTATTAACCCTGGTCTGCTGTGGTCTGATCTCTCCCTGCTCTGTGTTTGGGAAATGTGATGTTTCATGACACGATACACAAATATGGGGCTTCTACTGAAACGGAGTTATCTCCTAATTTCCTCAAGGCTGAGTGCATGGGCTTTGGTGGTGTGAGTGTGTGAGTGTGTGAGTGTGTGAGTGTGTGAGTGTGTGAGTGTGTGAGTGTGTGAGTGTGTGTGTGTGTGTGTTTAAACGAGAGTGTATTTTCCTCCCAGCTGCCTAATGGATCTAAACCGAGTGAGATGCAGAGTCCGAGTGAAGCCAGACAGCAGCTCGCTCCAGAAAAGTGAGCTTTACTGATAAACTAAACACAATCCAGAAAATAACATTCAACATGATTTACATCATCTCACTGTCTCACACACACACACACACAGAGTACAGTGTGCAGTGAATCTGGTGTGTATTGTCTTTCTACAGAGGAGGATTTTTTGGTCGTTATTTCCACAAGAAGCGAGTCGGTCCTCAGGATGGGAACATGACGATGAGCAGAAACCTCACTGAGAGAGACGAGTGTAACACCACCCATCTTAATTATCTATCCTGCTATCTATTAATACACTATATGGCCAAAGGTTTGTGGACACCTGAGCATAAGATTGGTATGTGGCTTTTAAACATTTAAACATTATAATGAGCTCCACTCTTCTGGGAAGAAGTTCCACTAAATTCTGTGGAGATTTGTGGAGATTCATTCATCTACATTAGTGTTAGTAAAGTAAAGTGAAAATGTAGGTGAGAAGGTGAGGAGGGCTGGGATGCAGTTAGCGTTCACATTCATCCCAAAGGTGTTCAAGAGCTCTATAGCAGGTCTTCCACTCCATCCTGTGGAAAGCAGATCTTCATGGAGCTGGCTTTGTGCACAGGGGCATTGTCATCCTGAAACAGTTTTGGATCTCCTAGTTCAAGTGAAGGGAAAACTTTGTGCTCCTGCAAATCCAAAGACGTCCTACACAATTATGTCTCCAACATTGTGTAACAGTTTGAGGAAGAACCATATACTGCTAGGAAAGTCAGGTGTCCCAATACTTTTGGCCTTAGTGTGACTGTATTATACTGATGTGTGTGTGTGTGTGTGTGTGTGTGTGTGTGTGTGTGTGTGTGCACGTGTGTGTTTGATGATGTAGTTAAGCGTTTGAACAGTACCCCCCCCACCTCAGCATCGTCTCTCGCTAAACGAAGGCGTCAGAGCATAAAGATCAGCCGCGGGACGCGAGAGCAGAGTAACGTCTACCTGAACCGCCAGATTACACACGCTACAGAGCTACGCTACCTCGACGAGTTCCTTGGAAATCAGGTGTGTGTATATCTTCTCCTTTCGGCTTCTCGCATCAGGAGTCTCCACAGCAGATCATCCGTCTCCACACCCCTCTGTCCTCTACATCTGCCTCTTTCACACCAACTACCTGCATGTCTTCCCTCACTACATCCATAAACCTCCTCCTTGGTCTTCCTCTTTTCCTCCTTTCTGCTGTCTCCATCCTCAGCATTCTCCTACTGATATACCCCATGTCCCTCCTCTGCACATGTCCAAACCATCTCAACCTCACCTCCCTCACCTTGTCTCCAAAATGTCCTACATGCGCTGTCCCACTTCTTCTTCTTTCGGCTGCTCCCATTAGGAGTCTCCACAGCGGATCATCCGTCTCCATACCACCCTGTCCTCTACATCTGCCTCTTTTACACCAACTACCTGCATGTCTTCCCTCACCACATCCATGAACCTCCTTCTTGGCCTTCCTCTTTTCCTCCTACCTGGTGGCTCCATCCTCAGCATTCTTCTACCAATATAATTCATGTCCCTCCTCTGCACATGTCCAAACCATCTCAATCTCACCTCCCTCACCTTGTCACCAAAACATCCTACATGCACTGTCCCTCTAATAAACTCATTTCTAATCTTATCCATCCTCGTCACTCCCAACGAACATCTCAACATCTTCAGCTCTGCTACCTCCAGCTCCACCTCCTGTCTTTTACTCAATGCCACTGTCTCTAAACCATACAACATCGCAGGTCTCACCACAGTCCTATAAACTTTTCCTTTCAATTTTGCAGATACCCTACTATCACAAATCACTCCTGTCACTCTTCTCCACCCACTCCACCCTGCCTGCACTCTTTTCTTCACTTCTCTAACACACTCTCCATTACTTTGCACTGTTGACCCCAGGTACCTGAATTCCTCCACCTTCTGAAGCTCTTCTCCCTGCAACCGCACCACTCCACTGCCCTCCCTCTCATTCACACACATGTATTCTGTCTTACTCCTACTGAGTTTCATTCCCCTTCTCTCCAGCGCATATCTCCACCTCTCCAGGCTCTTCTCCACCTGCTCCCTACTCTCACAACAAATCACAATATCATCCGCAAACATCATAGTCCAGGGAGACTCCTGTCTGACCTCGTCCGTCAACCTGTCCATCACCACTGCAAACAGGAAAGGGCTCAGGGCCGATCCTTGATGCAGTCCAACCTTCACTCTAAACCAGTCTGTCGTACCTACTGCACACTTCACTGCCGTCACACTGTCCTCATACATGTCCTGCACCACCCTCACATACTTCTCTGACACACCTGACTTCCTCATACAATACCACAACTCCTCTCTTGGCACCCTGTCGTACGCCTTCTCTAAATCCACGAATACACAATGCAATTCTTTCTGTCCTTCTCTATACTTCTCCATCAACATTCTCAAAGCAAATAAGGCATC
Organism: Silurus lanzhouensis; assembly: GCA_039877035.1. Classification (NCBI taxonomy): domain Eukaryota; kingdom Metazoa; phylum Chordata; class Actinopteri; order Siluriformes; family Siluridae; genus Silurus; species Silurus lanzhouensis. The sequence goes on along the minus strand of JBCEWE010000270.1, from coordinate 59,860 downwards.
TGTGGTGCTCTTCCTTGGCATGAAACCATACTGTTGCTCACAGATGGTCACCTCTTCTCTCAGCCTGGCTTCCACTACTCTTTCCCATAACTTCATGGTGTGACTGATCAACTTAATACCCCTGTAGTTACTGCAGGTCTGCACATCTCCTTTATGCTTAAAGATCGGTACCAGCACACTTCTTCTCCATTCCTCAGGCATCTTCTCACCTTCCAAAATCCTGTTAAACAATCTGGTCAAAAACTCCACTGCCATCTCTCCTAAACATCTCCACGCTTCTACCGGTATGTCATCTGGTCCAACCGACTTTCCACTCTTCATCCTCTTAATCGCTGCTCTTACTTCCTCCTTACTAATCCTATCCACTTCCTGCTTCACATCTCCACATCATCCAACCTTCTCTCTCTCTGATTTTCCTCATTCATCAGCTGCTCAAAATACTCCCTCCATCTTCTCAACACACTCTCCTCACTAGTCAACACATTTCCCTCTCCATCCTTTACTGCTCTAACTTGCAGTACATCCTTTCCAGCTCGGTTCCTCTGCCTGGCCAATCGGTACAAATCCTTTTCTCCTTCCTTAGTGTCCAACCTCTCCTACAGCTCCTCATATGCCTTTTCCTTGGCTTTCGCCACATCCCTCTTTACCTGCTGCTGCATCTCCTTGTTCTCCTGCCTACTTTTCTCATCACTCTGTCTATCCCACTTCTGTTTTGCCAACCTCTTTCTCCTTATGCTCTCCTGCACTTCCTCATTCCACCACCACGTCTCCTTGTCTTGCTTTCTATTTCCAGATGTCACACCAAGTACTTTTCTAGCTGCCTCCCTCATCACTCCTGCAGTAGTTGCCCAATCATCCAACACCTCCTTAACACCACTGAGCCTCTCTCTGACCTCTTCCCTGAACCTCACACTAAACTCTTCCTCCTTCAGTTTCCACCATCTTATTCTTCTTTCAGTCCTCGCTCTCCTCCTCTTCTTCTTCACCTCCAAAACCATCCTACAGACCACCATCCTATGCTGTCTAGCTACACTGTCCCCTGCCAACACCTTACAGTCGCCAATCTCCTTCAGGTTGCATCTCCTGCATAGCACATAGTCCACCTGTGTGCACCTTCCTCCACTCTTATACGTCACCCTATGATCCTCCTTCTTCTTAAAATAAGTGTTCACCACTGCCATTTCCATCCTTTTAGCAAAATCTACCACCATCTGCCCTTCCACATTCCTCTCCTTAAAACCATACCTACCCATCACCTCCTCGTCACCTCTGTTCCCTTCACCTACATGCCCATTAAAGTCCGCCCCAATCACCAACCGTTCTTTCCTAGCTACACCATCTACCACTTCATCTAATTCACTCCAGAATCTTTCCTTCTCCTCCATCTCACAGCCAACTTGTGGAGCATAGGCACTGATGACATTTATCATCATCCCTTCAACTTCCACCTTCACGATCATCACCCTATCAGAAACTCTCTTCACCTCCACTACACTCTTACTGTACTCTTCCTTCAGAATCACCCCTACACCATTTCTCTTTCCATCCACACCATGATAGAACAGTTTAAACACCTCCAATGTTCCTGGCCTTACTCCCTTTCCACTTGGTCTCCTGAACACACAGCATATCTACCTTTCTCCTCTCCATCATATCAGCTCCCTCTCTCCCTTTACCAGTCATAGTACCAACATTTAAAGTACCAACCCTAACCTCCACTCTCCTACACCTCTCCTTTTCCTGCCGTCTCTGTAGACGTCTTCCTCCTCTCCTTCTCCTCCTTCAGCCAACAGTAGCCCAATTTCCACCGGTACCCTGTCGGCTAACGATACCTGTGGCGGTCGTTGTTAACCCGGGCCTCGACCGATCCGGTATGAAATTCTCATTTGTGATCCGCATATTTGATTTGGCACATGTTTTACGCTGGATGCCCTTCCTAACGCAACCCTCCCCATTTACCCGGGCTTGGGACCGGCACTAAGAGTGCACTGGCTTGTGCCTCCCTAATGGCTGGGTTACATGCGCTGTCCCACTAATAAACTCATTTCTAATCCTGTCCATCGTCGTCACTCCCAACGAACATCTCAGCATCTTCAGCTCTGCTACCTCCAGCTCCACCTCCTGTCTTTTACTCAATGCCACTGTCTCTAAACCATACAACATCTCAGGTCTCACCACAGTCCTATAAACTTTCCCTTTCACTCTCACAGATACTCTTCTATCACAAATCACTCCTGCTATCACTCTTCTCCACCCACTCCACCCTGCCTGCACTCTTTTCTTCACTTCTCTAACACACTCTCCATTACTTTACACTGTTGACCCCAGGTACCTGAACTCCTCCACCTTCTCCACCTCTTCTCCCTGCAACCGCACCCCTCCACTGCCCTCCCTCTCATTCACACACATGTACTCTGTCTTACTCCTACTGACTTTCATTCCCCTTCTCTCCAGCGTGTACCTCCACCTCTCCAGGCTCTTCTCCACCTGCTCCCTACTCTCACCACAAATCACAATATCATCCACAAACATCATAGTCCACAGAGACTCCTGTGTGTGTATGTGTAAGATTTCTGGTGTATATGTGTGTTTAGCATGTTTATTAACGTGTGTGTGTTTGTGTGTGTGTGTGTGTGTGTGTGTGTGTGTGTGTGTGTGTGTGTTGTGGGCAGATGAATGATCTACAGTCCAGGGTTAAGTCTCTCTCAGAGACTGAGGTGATTTTCTTCACAGCAACGACGCAGTTCAGGGACACTATAAAGAGCATGTACTCCCTTTCGGTAAGGAACACGCACACACACACACACACACACACACACACACGGTTCATATTTGTGTGTGTATATGTATATGTATATATATATTTGTTTGATGTGTGTGTACAGAACCCACAGATCAGTTATAAGGGGCTGCTGCAGGGGTATAAGAGTAAAGTGGAGAGTTTGGCGGCGCAGAAGAAGAAGGATGAGGTTCCTCTGGTGGTGAATTTGTTCCAGTCAGTGCTGGACGGCTTCATCAGAGCTGAGATCAAACGTGTCTCATCAGAGTCTGATCTCACAAAGGTACTCCTCCAAACCCTTCACTACAACCATAAGGGGAAGAAGTAGACGAGGAAGACAAGGATAAAACCCTGGAGAGAATGCTCTCATTATTACACATTGACACCCATGCGCGCGCACACACACACACACACACACACACACACACACAGTTATAAATGTTCAGTGTTCTGTATATAAATGATGAATGTATTTATTCTGTATAAATTATAATAATTTTTAGATGACAAAGAAGATGAAGAGGACGAGAGAAAACGAGAAGTGTGTAAGTTTATAAAGAAAACCTACACATGATCTTGACACTCCACACTGTTTAGTGCACTAATGTATATGCTCTGTGTGTGTGTGTGTGTGTGTGTGTGTGTGTGTGTGTGTGTGTGTGTGTAGCTCCCTGACAGCCCTCTGGATCACTTGTTCTGCACATACCAAGTGAACATTGTTCAGTCATGTGACATGTGCGGCTCGTTCATCTGGTGTATGGAGAAAGCCTGCATGTGCAGTGGTGAGTTACCCACAATGCACTGCTCAGCTAGTGCACTACCCACTACTCACCTTCACTGCATAATGCTGCTGTGGTTTAGGCCACACCCATTGTGGGCTGATGATGGTGTGAGTAGTGAAATGTGTGTGTGTGTGTTGTGATTTTCAGTGTGTAAGATGGTGTGTCACAGGAAGTGTATGGGTAAAATCAGCACACACTGCTCCAAACACGGCGAGAAGAAGGTACGGGATTCTCCTGAGTTCACTTAATTCTGTTCCTCTGAACACACACACAAATATAGAATAGTCCTGTACAATACACTAACATTACTGCTGGATACTCTGTCTGTGTGTGTGTGTGTGTGTGTGTGTGTGTGTGTGTGTGTGTGTGTGTGTGTGTGTGTGTGTGTATGTGTATGTGTGTGTGTGTGTATTACAGACTGAAGTAGGTAAAGTAGGCACTGTGAACTTTGGCGTGCACTTGCTCACTCTGACCAGCAGGGTGGATCCAGTGCCCTGTATGTTAGAAAGGCTGCTGGCGCATGTGGAGATGAACGGACTTTACACCGAGGGGATTTACCGCAAATCAGGATCCACCCTCAAAGCTAAAGAGCTCCATCAGCTACTGAACACCAGTGAGACACACACACACTAAAATAGGTTGTGAAAATGATGATTGTTGCTATTGGAGCAGATGTACATGTGTGTGTGTGTGTGTGTGTGTGTGTGTGTGTGTGTGTGTGTGTGTGTGTGTGTGTGTGTGTTTGTTTAAGGTCCTCAAAGTACAAATTTGGATAATTATCAGATCCACACAGTTACAGGTCTGATTAAGTCCTGGTTACGAGAGTTACCTGAGCCCCTGATGACCTTTAACCTCTACAACGACTTCCTGTATGCTGCCGGTGTGTGTTTCTTCTTTAATACAGTTTCTCAAAAACACATATATACACACACACACACACACACACACACATGATGGAATGGACAGGAACTGAGTGTGAATCCTGTACTTTCTCTCAGATATGCCAGAGAATTCGGAGAAGCTGAGATCTATCTACAAAAAGTTAGAGGAACTTCCTGCTCCGAACTTTAGCACACTGGAGCGTCTGGTCTTTCACCTGGTCAAGTGCGTGTCCCAATCCACACCCCCTACTCACTACTTAGTGTACATCCATTATTATTCCGTGGGCATGTCCAGACCTGTGTGTGTGTGTGTGTGTGTGTGTCAGAGTGGCGAAGGAGGAGGATCATAACCGGATGTCTGCTAATGCTCTGGCCATCGTGTTTGCTCCATGTGTGTTGCGCTGTCCTGATGTTTCTGACCCACTGCTCATCATCAAAGACCTGCCCAAGACCACACTGTGAGAGCCTTCACCACACACACACACACACACACACACACACCTCAGCTTTAAACACAGAGAGAATACACACCGCTGCTTTAATCGTGTGTGTAGGTGTTTGGAGGTGCTGATCCTGGAACAGATGAAGAAATTCGAAGAGAAGATGAAGGAGATCCAGCAGCTGGAACATGTTGAGGCTCTGGCAGTTAAACAGCTCACACTGCGCAGACAGAACACGGTCATGGAGAACTCGAGAAGAAAAGCGGACACGGTTCAGACAGACGAATCGGACTCGGACATGGAGAACACGCTGCTGGAGAGACTCCGATCTATAAAACATGAGAAGTCAGTTGTTACTTCAGTGTAGAAACTGTTACAGTTAGCATTAGCATATGCTAATCCTTTATATTGCCTAATACATTAGCTACCAGATAGAGGCAGATAACTGCTAAGCTAATATAGCTAAGCTGCTAATGGCTAGCCACTTAGTTGTGTGTCTGTGTGTTTCAGGAGTAAATTGGTCTTCAGGCTGCCAGAGCTGGGTGCTTCTGATAGCGAGAACCTGGAGAGTGAGAGCACATCGAGTTTTGAGAGTCCTCTCGAGGACAGAATGACTTCACTAGTGTTGGAAGGTCAGTAACAGGTACAGAAGCAGTTGTTTTGTTTTTTTTGGCATAATGCCACTGCATGAGGAGAACGTGGCTTCACTCATCAGGTTCCTCCTGGTTTCCTCCTGGTTCCTTCTCAGGTTCCTCCTGGATTCCCCTCTCAGGTTACTCTTGGGTTCCTCAGGTTTCTTCTTACTGCCACTGGGGGACATTTTAAATTCTTCTTCTCTGGTTTAGTTTTTGTCCTGTTAGTGGTGCTGTTTTTCTGTCTGAAACCTCATCAGTCTCTTTTAAAGTAGCTTTATTGGCAAATGCTAATTGCTGCTGCAGTGTTATATAATGATATAATGCTAATCTGTGCTAGGCTAACTGTAGTGCACCCTCTTGTGGGTAATATTTACCCACAGTGCACTGCTGGAGAGGGCTGAGATGCTATGCTACATGTTATTCTGTGTGATAAATGATTACTTCCTGTTTAAAAGTGAGTGGAAAATAATTAGCATTGTGTTTCAGGTGAGTGGAGAGCGACGGAGGAAAAAGCAGTGTGTGATGTCGAAGCTCAGAGATGCAGCAGTGCTCAGCGTGTCGTTCAGGATGACCGCCAGAATTTACAAAGCATCACTGAACGAGACATCCCTTTTATAGATGACGATTAGCATCGAAACATTCAGCGCCAATCAGTCACTAAACCACCCTGAACAACGTGTGCAATATCATCACAGAGAGTTTATACCCGCTAACAGTTCTCTCTACTAAATGTCTAAATGTCTAGCTAGCTAAGTGTTGATACAAAATGTATTTGGTTAAAACTAGCTGTAATCTTATCACTGATAGAGCTAATTATGATTTTTAAAATCAGTGTAAAAATGAAATAAATAAAACTCGACTCAAACATGCGGCGACGAAGCGCTGAGTGCTGACTGCTAGCTACAGCCGCTAACAGCTGCTAGTGCTACAGCTAATCCAAAAGTCACTTTTTTTTTCTTCACTTTTTTTATACAGTGATGTCATCCACTTCTTTGTTGTGTGTGTGTGTGTGTGTGTGTGTGTGTGTGTGTGTACAAGTCAAACGTAATATAAATAGTGACGAATCCACTTTATGAAAAAACATGTCTCAAAATCAAAAATATTACATTTATTCTTGGTTCTTTAACATGTTTTTATTTACTACAGAATTCCAGATGTTTTCTCTCATAGTTTGGATTCTTCACTATTAATGTACAATGTAGGAAATAATACAAATAAAACAACACTAAAGAAGAAGTGTGTGTGTTATTTACTACTGCAGTAATTTATACATAATTTTAGACTTCGTTCAGTTTAATTCCGACATAAACAAAAAGAATAAATCTGACATAGACAGCGGTTGTGAGAGGGACCGTTAGCCAATCACTACACAGCGGGTGGAATACTATTGTCCAATCATAACGCGGGAACGGCAGTGTAATACCCAATCAAAGAAAGGTAGGCGGGACTTGTGTGAACACGGAAGTGGAAAATAAAAGTGCTACAGTGAGCTGGAGAACTGAATCATTCAGTTAGCTGCGAGCTAATGGTGGTGCTAATTTCAGGCTAGCATACACAAAGCTAATCCCGGCTAAACTACAGGACAGGTCGATCCGTGTGTGTGCTGGAAGGATGGGGATAAGCTAACGATGACCGGAGAGAAGAAGAAGAAGAAGCGGCTAAACCGCAGCATTCTCCTGGCCAAGAAAATCATCATTAAAGATGGAGGCAGTGTGAGTTATTATGCTAATGCTAACACCCAGTCAGATCTATTAGCTTAGCCATGCTAACGCCACAGCTGTGTTTACATTCAGCCTTTAATTTTAAACTGAAGAGATTTAAACACCTTCATGATCAGATCTAC
>JBCEWE010000270.1:45000-47500 GCA_039877035.1 Silurus lanzhouensis | reverse complement strand
TGAGGTGGTAGATCATGAACAAAAACCCACATTACCTCCTGACCTGTTTACATCCTCGGTTCCCAGAACAAACTGTGTGTGTGTGTGTGTGTGTGTGTGTGTGTGTGTGTGTGTGTGTGTGTGTGTGTGTGTGCCTGCCTGCCTGCCTGTAGGTGTGGTACAGGGGATGATAACGGGGATCAGGGGGTTGTGTAACGGACTCGGCCCCGCTCTCTACGGCTTCGTGTTCTACCTGTTTCATGTGGAGCTGAATGAGATGGACGCTGCAGAAGGAGGAGAGAAAGGAACCAAACCCAACATGGCCAATCCCACTGACGAGGTCTATCTCTATTTCTCACACACACACACACACACACACACACACACAAGAAGTAAGACAGGGAATGAATAAAACAATTGTGTGTGTGTGTCTGTGCAGAGTGCCATCATTCCTGGTCCTCCGTTTCTGTTCGGAGCCTGCTCAGTTTTGCTCTCCCTGTTGGTGGCGCTCTTCATCCCTGAACACAACGCTCTCTCTCTGCGGTCCGGCAACTACAAGAAACACGCCAGCACCGCCCAGAGCCACACCCACACCCCTCAGGGCGGAGTCTGTGAAGGCAAAGAGCCTCTACTGGACAACAGCAGCGTATGACCCTACCTGCGATACCTCAAATGCACATCAGGGTGGAGCCTGCAAGAAGACAGAACTTATTGGTTTACAGCAGTGTCTGACTCCACCCACCACCACCTCACACACATCAGGGTGGAGCTTGGACAGATTGAATGATTGTACTGTAAGACTCTGCCCACTTTCTCCTCGATAATACTTTGTTTTTGTGCTCAAATATGGGACAGATGGGAAGGGCTTTTCTATTGGACGGGTTCAGTCCCTGACTCCACCTACTGCCACTTCAAACACACCAGGGTGGAGCTTGGACAGATTGAATGATTGTACTGTAAGACTCTGCCCACTTTCTCCTCGATAATACTTTGTTTTTGTGCTCAAATATGTGAGAGGGTGGAACCTATGATAATTAGATTAGAGCAGTGCAGGGTTCCGCCCACTGCTGCCAAGCAGACAGAGACACACACACACACATCCCTGTGGGTGGAGTCTATGAGCAGAAGAAGGATCTTGACACCACCCACTGCCATCTCACACATCAGGGCGGAGCCAATTTACATCCAATACAAAGGACCAATGGTGTATGGCCTCGCCCACTGCCACACTAAAGATTCATTAGGCGGAGCCTGTCGGAATGAGTGAAAGCTGTGTATGACTCCACCCACTGCCACCTGAAACACACCTTAGGGTGGAGTCAGGAACATAACTCCGCCCAATTTGACCTGTTTTGCTCGACCTACACATTTTTCACCATTCTAACCTCCATCAGCTGAACACACACACTTCAGGACTGTGTGTGAATGACGCTAGCGCGTGCGCGCGCACACACAGTGTCCACTGATTAAACAGTCTGATCTTTATGTGTGTGTGGGGGGGGGGGTTGGGGGTGGATATCCTCTCTCTCTCTCTCTCCTGAGGCCATATCAGAGCGGCTGTGTCCTGAATGGTGCCCTACTCTCTTTTCCCTACAGAGACGCAGTGCACATCTCTTTTTGTGTACACTGTGTATATATATAATTTTTTTTTACATTTCTGGTTCGGCTGTGGTGCATTGCGGGTAGCTGTTGGTTTGATTGTGGTTTTTGCAGTGCATTATGGGATTTTGTCCTCTTTTTTGTGGATTAAACAGATATCTGATGTAGGGCAGTATGTAGTAAACAGGGTCTGTATCGGGACGCAGCAGCACCATCATCAAACCTGCTGCCCATGTTTACTGTAGAACTGAAAACCTGAACTCTGATGATGGCGCTGTTTCTTTCCCTCCTGCTCTGAGTGGGGTTTTTTTTTTTGTGTGTGTGTGTGTGTGTGTGTGTGTATTTGTGATGAACCAGAATATTGGAGGAAACTGTAATACAGTGATTGAGATGTAAATAACAGGAAATGAATGGACCCGTATTTATTAAAGGTTGCTGATTCTCAGCTCTTCATGTCTCGTCCACTTCCTGTCTGATATTCAGCTTATAATGGGATGGTGTTCATCTCCTCCTCAGCCTGGATAGAGAGGAATTACTGCATGAATTATTATATTATAAATGTCATATAAAATATTATTTAAAAAAATATTATTTTACCAAATAATAATAATACACAGGAAGGTTTTCAGGAAGATTCCAGCCCCAGAGGGAGGAGACGCACACCTGCTTCTGCTGAAACTTTTACCTCACTTTCTAACTGGTAGACCGTCAGGGCCAGCTAAGCTTTCTCTGCTGAGACGGCATTTAGTGCATTTTAATTAATATTTATTTAATTATTTCCAATAGTCTTCATTTCATAGATTTTTTTCTCAGGTGTGCTGCTACAAGTAGTGTCTGTTTGCAAACGTGCAGTTTAAATTACATGGGAATATAGTTGCTCTTTTACCCAATCAGATTGTGAGTTGACGACAGCGGGGCCCTC
>JBCEWE010000270.1:35000-40000 GCA_039877035.1 Silurus lanzhouensis | reverse complement strand
GTGGGAGTGGGTTTTATGGTGTGGGAGTGGGTTTTATTGTGTGGGTTTTATGGTGTGGGAGTGGGTTTTATGGTGTGGGAGTGGGTTTTATTGTGTGGGTTTTATGGTGTGGGAGTGGGTTTTATGGTGTGGGAGTGGGTTTTATTGTGTGGGTTTTATGGTGTGGGAGTGGGTTTTATGGTGTGGGTTTTATGGTGTGGGAGTGGGTTTTATTGTGTGGTTTATGGTGTGGGAGTGGGTTTTATTGTGTGGGTTTTATGGTGTGGGAGTGGGTTTTATGGTGTGGGTTTTATGGTGTGGGAGTGGGTTTTTTTATGGTGTGGGAGTGGGTTTTTATGGTGTGGGATGTGGGGAGTGGGTTTTATTGTGTGGGTTTTATGGTGTGGGAGTGGGTTTTATTGTGTGGGAGTGGGTTTTATTGTGTGGGTTTTATGGTGTGGGAGTGGGTTTTATGGTGTGGGAGTGGGTTTTATTGTGTGGGTTTTATGGTGTGGGAGTGGGTTTTATGGTGTGGGAGTGGGTTTTATTGTGTGGGTTTTATGGTGTGGGAGTGGGTTTTATGGTGTGGGTTTTATGGTGTGGGAGTGGGTTTTATGGTGTGGGTTTTATGGTGTGGGAGTGGGTTTTATGGTGTGGGTTTTATGGTGTGGGAGTGGGTTTTATGGTGTGGGTTTTATGGTGTGGGAGTGGGTTTTATGGTGTGGGTTTTATGGTGTGGGAGTGGGTTTTATGGTGTGGGTTTTATGGTGTGGGAGTGGGTTTTATGGTGTGGTTTTATGGTGTGGGAGTGGGTTTTATGGTGTGGGTTTTATGGTGTGGGAGTGGGTTTTATGGTGTGGGAGTGGGTTTTATGGGGTGGGAGTGGGTTTTATGGGGTGGGTTTTATGGGGTGGGAGTGGGTTTTATGGTGTGGGAGTGGGTTTTATGGTGTGGGAGTGGGTTTTATGGGGTGGGAGTGGGTTTTATGGTGTGGGTTTTATGGTGTGGGAGTGGGTTTTATGGGGTGGGAGTGGGTTTTACGGTGTAGGTTTTATGGGGTGGGAGTGGGTTTTATGGTGTGGGAGTGGGTACAGGTATGTGTATTGTGTGTTTGTTGTATTTCTGGCATAAGGACGGTGTGTGTTTTCTAAAATTTATTGTCCTCAGTTTGTGCGAGTAAGGACATCAGGAACAACGTGATGAACCTGCACTCCTTGGAGAACTGCACAGTGATTGAGGGTCACCTAAAGATCCTACTGATGTTCCACATGAGAGCAGAGGACTTTCGAGGTCTGAGCTTCCCCAAACTGACTGTGGTGACGGATTACCTGCTGCTGTTTCGTGTGTATGGTCTGGAGAGCCTGAGCGACCTGTTCCCCAATCTCACCGTCATCCGAGGGAACAATCTGTTCTTCAACTACGCCCTGGTCATCTTTGAGATGCTGCAGCTGAAGGAGATCGGACTGCACAGTCTGATGAACATCACTCGTGGCGCCGTGCGGCTGGAGAAGAACCCTGACCTCTGTTACCTCTCCACGCTCGACTGGTCTCAGGTCCTCGACTCTGTGGAAGACAACTACATCATAGCCAATAAGAACGAGGGAGAGTGTGGAGACGTGTGTCCCGGCATGGCCAAGGGCAAGACCACCTGTCCTCAGACCACCATCAACGGCCAGTTCGGGGCTCGCTGCTGGACACAACGCCACTGCCAAAGGAGTGAGTACTTACTTTGTGTACACTGCATGCCAAAAGTATTGGGACACCTGACTTTCCCAGCAGTATGGGGCACACAATTATATTGGACGTCTTTCGGATCGAACTTTTCCCCTCACTTCAACTAGGAGACTCGAACCTGTTCCAGCACGACAGTGTTCCTGTGCTCAAAGCCAGTTCCATGAAGATCTGCTTTTAATGCAGGTTAGAGTGGAAAATCTCTTGCTGTAGAGCCTGCACCTCACCTCACCTCACCTACGTCAGTACCTGACTCTACTAACACCCTTATAGCTGAATGAATCTCCACAAAATCTAGTGGAACATCTTCCCAGAACAGTGGAGCTCATTGTAACAGCACATGTGGAATGGGATGTTCAAAAAGATTCATATACCAAGCTTGTGGTCAGGTGTCCACATACTTTTGACTGTACAGTGTATAATCTCTGCAATTGTGCTGTGAGTAGTATTGATAAGTTTGTGTAGTTTGTATAGTTTGTGTTGATTAGATAAGTCAGGGTGCGTTAGTCATGTGTTCACTCACAGCTTCTGTCCACCGCAGAACTAAAAGTGTTCTTAGAACCAGGACTCCTGAAGTTCCTGAGTTTCATTAAGGAGTTCTTGAGGAAAACGTGCCTAATAGTTTCCTGTAAAATGTGCGCGCACACACTCTCACACACACACTCTCTCACACACACACACACACACACACACACACACACACACACACACACACACACACACACACACACCACACACAGAGAGACAATTGATTCTGAATGATTTCCTGCTATTGTCTGGTCTTTTCCTGTTCGGAGGTCATGCAGTAAAAAAGAACATAAACACATCAGTAACAACTTTACTGCACGCATGCACACACACACACACACACACACACACACACACACACACACACACACGATTAAGGATGTCTGTTTGTACAGCGAGACCCTGACCTGTATTAACACACAGTGGGTAAATTGTAATTGTGTACACTGTCTTGTATACATCCTTTATGTTGTTGTGGTTGCTGGGTGTGTGTTACTTCTTTGTTTGAGTGGTTTTTGTTCTCTTTGACTCCACCTCTTTCTCCACCCCTTTGTCCCGCCCCCTGTAGTGTGTCCGTCAGTGTGTAAGGCGAGGGCGTGTACATTGGAGGGTCAGTGCTGTCACTCGGAGTGTTTGGGAGGGTGTATGAAGCCGGATTCTGCAGCCCAGTGTGTGGCATGTCGCCACTTCCTGCATGCAGGAGTGTGTGTAGAGACCTGCCCCTCCGGCTTCCTCTCCTTTAAGGAGTGGCGGTGTGTGAGCCCCGCCTACTGCAACGCTCTGCACACACAGTGCTCTCGGAACACACAGGGCCAGGACTGCATTACCTACGTCATCCACCAGGGGGCGTGTGTTCCTGAGTGTCCTTCAGGGTACACCATCAACTCCACAACGTGAGTGTAACACACACACACACACACACACACAGGGTACACCATCAACTCCCCAACGTGAGTGTAACACACACACACACACAGGGTACACAATCAACTCCACAACGTGAGTGTAACACACACACACACACACACACACACACACACACACACAGGGTACACAATCAACTCCACAACGTGAATGTAACACACACACACACAGGGTACACAACCAACTCCACAACGTGAGTGTAACACACACACACACACAGGGTACACAATCAACTCCACAACGTGAGTGTAACACACACACACACACACACACACAGGGTACACAATCAACTCCACAACGTGAGTGTAACACACACACACACACAGGGTACACAATCAACTCCACAACGTGAGTGTAACACACACACACACACAGGGTACACAATCAACTCCACAACGTGAGTGTAACACACACACACACACAGGGTACACAATCAACTCCACAACGTGAGTGTAACACACACACACACACACACACACACACACACACACACACACACACACAGGGTACACCATCAACTCCACAACGTGAGTGTAACACACACACACACACACACACAGAGTACAGACAGAGGAATGGAGATGACACAGAGACAGAAAGTGGGAGAAAAGAGACGGACAGACAGAAGAAGAAGCAGGGAAACATCTTCATGCTGTTTAGGTTGTGTGACTTAGATGCTGTGATATACAGATCTGATTATTCATGTCTGTGTGTGTGTGTGTGTGTGTGTGTGTGTGTGTGTGTGTGTGTGTGTGTGTGTGTGTGTGTGTGTGTGTGTGTGTGTGTGTGTGTGTGTGTGTAGCCTGACGTGTACACCGTGTGCAGGAATGTGTCCTAAAGTGTGTGTGGGAGAGAAGACGGTGGACTCTGTGACTGCGGCTCAGGCACTGCGGGGCTGCACACTGCTGAACGGCAGCCTCATCATCAACATTCGGGGAGGAAGTAAACACCGCAACAACCACCACAACATCAACATCCACAACAACCACCAAAACAACATCCACAACCATAACAACTACCCGCAAGAATAATAATTATGCAGTGTGTGAAGTGTATTAGTGTTTTGTTCTACAGCCTCCACACACACACACACACACACACACACACATTAAAAGTGCAAGGCTTCTAACCCTCACCTGCTCAATTATGTCACTCAGTAAAAGGGCTTCTGCTAAATGCTGTAGATGACTTGCACTATACTAACTGAGTGTGTGTGTGTGTGTGTGTGTGTGTGTGTGTGTGTGTGTGTGTGTGTGTTAGATAATATCGCTTCAGAACTGGAAGCTAACCTGGGTCAGTTGGAGGAGATCACAGGGTACCTGATGGTGCGTCGCTCTTATGCTCTCGTATCTCTGGCGTTCCTCAGAAAGCTCAGCCTGATCCGTGGAGAGACACAGGAACGAGGGTAGGACCGAGTGTTCTGTTTGTTTGAAAGCAGAGAGGGTGTGGTGACCATGCAGTAGCACAAGAACACTAAGTGGAATCTATTGAAGCAGTTTTATTATTAGTACTGTTCTTTCTCTCTCTCTCTCTTTCTTTAAAAGGAATTATTCATTCTTCGCTCTGGACAATCAGAACCTGCGGCAGCTGTGGGACTGGTCAAAACACAACCTCAGCATCCTGCATGGCCGCATGTTCTTCCACCACAACTCCAAACTGTGTCTGAGTGAGATCCGCAGGATGGAGGAGGTGACCGGTACGAGAGAGAGAACGCCCAGGAACGACATCGGCTTAAAGACCAACGGAGACCAGGCGTCCTGTAAGACACACACAAACACGCACACGCACACACACACACACACACACGGTGAATGTTTTTCATTATAAATACGTGTGTC
>JBCEWE010000270.1:10000-30000 GCA_039877035.1 Silurus lanzhouensis | reverse complement strand
GACACACACACACACACACACACACACACACACACACACACGTGATAAATGATCAGAATGAGTGCACTATGTAATCCTACACTACGGTCAGTGCTGTTGTTATAGAGAACTAATCACCAGCATCTGACCAATCAGAATGCAGAACCTGGAAGCAGTGTTACATGTGTGTATGTTGAAAAGGGAGATGTGAGTATTGTGTTTTTGTGCACACGTGCAGGTCTTTCGGTGTGGTCCTGTGGGAGATTAGCACACTAGCAGAGCAGCCGTATCAGGGTCTGTCTAACGAGCAGGTGCTGAAGTTTGTGATGGATGGAGGATTCCTGGATCGTCCAGATAACTGCCCTGATAGACTGTGAGTGTGTGTGTGAGAGAGAGTGTGAGAGAGTGTGAGTGCGTATGTGCATGTGTGTGCGTTTATCAGCAGCGAGGGGAGAAAATACAGCTTCTGCTTGTTGCTATGGTGACCATACACCTGTCGACCAATTAGAAACCGGCACAATCATTGTGTTTGAGTATTAAGTGTAGTTGTGAATTTTGAGTGTGTGACAGACAGCACCCATGCATGTTAATAAAAAAAGGTATTATAGGACATACAGGTATTATAAACCCTACATAGTGCACTTCATGTCCACTACACCTGAGCAGGGTTTAAGATAAAAGCAGTGTGTTGGAAAGAATCTATTTACAGAGGGTGTTCATAATAACCTTCCCTCTCTCCCTCTTTCTCTCTCTCTCCCTCTCTCTCTCTCTGTGTATGTGTGTGAAACAGTCACAGTCTGATGCAGATGTGTTGGCACTACAACCCGAAGCTGCGCCCTATGTTTCAGGAGATCATTGAGATGTTGAGAGATGAACTCCATCCGTCCTTCACTGATCTGTCCTTCTTCTACAGCGAGGAAAACAGGATCCGAGCTCGGGACAGCGAGGACTTCGACATGGATGTGGAGAACATGGAGAGCATCCCTCTGTCCTCCTACTCACCCCAGGGAGAGGGAGACGAGGGGACGTATGCAGGACTCATCCCCTACACACACATGAACGGGGGAAAGAAAAACGGATGCGTTCCCTCGCTCCCTCGATCCAGCCCCTCTTAATGCATCAGCAGCACCCCAAAGCCCTCCCCCCTTTTTTCCAATGTTACAAGCTCAAAGATTTATTTTTTTTTCTTCACTGGTTTTTATAGAACCACTTTTTTATCACTTCCTGTTTTCCCGATGGACCCGCCCATTTCTGGACTGTCTGCTGCATCTAAACTTGCCAAACTAGCGGTTAGCAAATGACCTAGCATTCTGTGTAAACCAGCATTTAAAGAAAGAAGACAAAGGGATGCTAAGCACAAGACTTTTTAGCTATCTACATATCAATTTTATTGACAGGTTTGCCTGTGTTTAAAGGGGCGGAGTTTAAGACAAAACTAATTTGTTTATTTATAAACCTTTCTTTTAAATCTTTCATCTAGATTTGGCTATGCTAATCTAGCAGTAGATACCTACTGTAGCTAGCCTAGTCTAGCTGGCCCACAAGCTAAACTGCCATGTTTATAATCACATGATTAACCACATGATCAGGTTTGTGATTGGCTGAGCAGGTTATAACTTAAGCCCCCTCCAGGAACCCCTGTCATTCAGCAAAACCCGGAAGTATCAACACTCAGTTTTATACAATGTAGCTAATTATATAGTTTATCACTACATGTTCAGTAATGCACAGTGCATTATGGGTGTTTAGGGTGGAGCCTGAATGTTACTGTCGACATGGTGCACATTATTGCAAGCGTTTTGGGGGCGGAGCCATGATTTGTGTGTGTTTGTGTACATAGAGAAGCTGCGTTCATCATTTAATATTCAGACGATTGACACTGAGCGCCATGCCCCAAACACCAAGAAACTGTGAACCAACTGTGGACCTCCACCAATCAGGAGAGACTAGAGAGCTGGGTGGAGCTGGGAGGGGTCTGGGTGGAGCTAGGAGGGGTCTGGGTGGAGCTAGGAGGAGCTGGGTGGAGCTGGGAGGGGTCTGGGTGGAGCTGGGAGGGGTCTGGGTGGTGACAGTTAAAGTGGCCTTATTGTGTGTGTATATGTCTAAAAACCTTCATGATCAGTCACATCCGTCTGTCTGTTTCCCCGTCTGTCTCCCTCTCTTTCCATCAGTCTTTTCATCTCTCTCTCTCTCTCTCTCGCTCTCTTTTTCTCTCTCTCTCTCTATTTCTCTCTCTCGAATTTCTCTCGAATGTCTCTCAGTGCACATCACTGTCTCTGCGTGTGTCTCTGTCTCTCAGTGCACGTCACTGTCTCTGCGTGTGTCTCTGTCTCTCAGTGCACATCACTGTCTCTGCGTGTGTCTCTGTCTCTCAGTGCACGTCACTGTCTCTGCGTGTGTCTCTGTCTCTCAGTGCACATCACTGTCTCTGCGTGTGTCTCTGTCTCTCAGTGCACGTCACTGTCTCTGCGTGTGTCTCTGTCTCTCAGTGCACGTCACTGTCTCTGCGTGTGTCTCTGTCTCTCAGTGCACGTCACTGTCTCTGCGTGTGTCTCTGTCTCTCAGTGCACATCACTGTCTCTGCGTGTGTCTCTGTCTCTCATTGCGCGTCACTGTCTCTGCGTGTGTCTGTCTCTCATTGCGCGTCACTGTCTCTGCGTGTGTCTCTGTCTCTCATTGCGCGTCACTGTCTCTGCGTGTGTCTCTGTCTCTCATTGCGCGTCACTGTCTCTGCGTGTGTCTCTGACTCTCAGTGCGCGTCTCTTGGCGTGCCTCTGAGCGCATGTCTGTTTTTCGTCGTGTCTCTCTGTCTCTCAGTTTGTCTCTCGTCGCATCTCTCCCTCTTCCTCCTTGTGTCTCCTCTCTGTTCAGTATTGTTGTCCACATAGGTGATGGATTGAAGAGTTTGGACTTTATTTGTTTTTGTTTGTTAAAGCTGAAGGGCACGATACACAATACACACCGCTTTATCTCGCACACACATGCACACGTTCCTGCTGACCTCAGAGCCTTGTCAGTACATGGTTAAATAGGGGAGGCGTGTCCTGATGATGTGATACGTTACCATGACAATGACGGAGAGATTTTACTATTCAAAGTCGAATCATACCTCGGACAAACTTGCCTGGTGTTCATTTCACTGCCAGTTACACAGGTGTACCCCACAGCCCTGAGTCCAAACTGCACCAAGTACACAACTGTGTGTGTGTGTGTGTGTGTGTGTGTGTGCGCGTGTGCGTGCGCGTGTGCGTGCGTGCGTGTGCCCCAAAGATCCGAATCCGAACTATTATTTCTATGTTTTTTGACAGTTACATAAGCTTGTGTCATTGTTGCCATGGTGACAAGTTCGGATGACTTTCACTTAAAGGAAACAGTTTAGCCAAAATGTAAATGGTGTGTGTGAGTGTGTGTGTGTGTGTGAGTGTGTGTGTGTGTGTGTGTGTGTGTGAGAGAACAGACAGATCTGACCAGTAGGTGCTGCTTTGAGTAATATTTTATTGGGTCATAAATGAGGTGCATCGTCGTTATTATTATTATTATTATTATTATTATTGTTGTTTTTGGTCTTTTTCTAATCCTAAAGTCCTAATACTAATCCTCCTCTGGCCCATGTGTTGCAGACGTCTGAGCGTCTAGACGTTATATTTCTGCTGTTAATAAAAGCAGTGAGCTGCATTTGAGGCAAGCCTGGTGATGTGTTTTTATTGGCTGAGAGCATGGACCACCATAACACACTGTATACCAGTGAAAAGAAGTGTGTGTGTGTGTGTGTGTGTGTGTGTGTGTGTGTGTGTGTGTGTGTGTGTGTGTGTGTGTGTGCGTGCAAGCGCATATGCTCATTTCTGTTCTTATTAATGATATTAGTAACTGTACAGATGCTAAACTTTTCTACTGCACATGCTAAGGTCAGAAGTACATGGATCCCAGACCATCACCCTTCTGGATTTCTTTGCTGTTCCTTTTAGTAGTTGCCCCTTTCTAGGTAATAAATGCCCCACCACTCTTGATGGAGCAGGCGAGAAGCTGCAGGAAGTCCCACAGGTACAGAGGTGATTACCGTGTGTTTAATGTGGAGAAAATATTTACAGTTTGTAATAAATGACCTCAACAGGAGAAATAATTCTGTTAATTGATTCTGGGTTTAATAAACACATCCACAAACATGCAATTTATATTTTGGAAATAAATAAGGGGACAGAACTGTCCTCCTGCAGGTCCTCGCTCTGTCTTCTGGCAGGTCCTCTCACTGTCCTCCTGCAGGTCCTCGCTCGCAGGTCCTCGCTCTGTCCTCCGGCAGGTCCTCTCTCTGTCCTCCGGCAGGTCCTCTCTCTGTCCTCCTGCAGGTCCTCTGACTGTCCTCCTGCAGGTCCTCTGACTGTCCTCCGGCAGGTCCTCTCTCTGTCACGAACACAGCCCCGTGAATATTATGTAGTGGGCGTGGCCAAAGTCGTCTCCTTAGAAGTGGGCGTGGTGTAATTCTGATCTGACGCGAGGTTGGTCATGGTGTTCCCGGAAGTGGGAGTGGCTTGGTTTATTTTTTTTTTGCTCTCGGTTTCGGGTGCACTTGTACGGATGCCGGAGAGAAGAAATGAAAGGCTGAAGATCATTAATAAACACACAGACACTGAAGATGTTGCAGTGTGTTCATTAGGAGAGATGGAGTGAAGTCTGAGAGAAGTTGGAGATGTTCACTGTGACTCTGTATAAAGTGTAAAGCGGTGAGTAAACGACTTTATGCTTTTAAACTATAATGATGGTGTAGTGGAGGAGAGGCAGTGCGCGTGCAGCTCGAGTCACTGTTCAACAAGTTTCATACAATAAATCTCATTCTGCGCTTTCTGTTTATTCCCTTTTTCTCTTTTGCATTCCACACATTCTGAGTGTGTGTGTGTGTGTGTGTGTGTGTGTGTGTGTGTGAGAGCGAGAGAGATTTATCTCCCATCTTTTTTTATCAGTTTCACTGCGTGGCTTCAACTCACTTTACTGACTCACTTTACTGACTCTCCAAACTGACTCACTTTACTGACTCTCCAAACTGACTCACTTTACTGACTCTCCAAACTGACTCACTTTACTGACTCTCCAAACTGACTCACTTTACTGACTCTACTTACTGATTCTGCCTCACAATAAAGAGAGACGATTTGAGTCAGTGAATGTTATCTGATGGTAATGATGGTGTGTGTGTGTGTGTGTGTGTGTGTGTGTGTGTGCGCGCCGTGAAGTTGCTCAGGGTTTATTTTTCCTCAGAACACAGGCTAATTATTGAGCCAGCTGTGTTACACATTACAGGTCTCTCTCTCTCTCACACTCACACACACACACACACACACACACACACACACACACACACACACACACACATATATATATATATATATACATACACACACTCATATTTGTGTGGTTATTTGTTTTGGTTTATTAGTGTAGATGAGGAGGTGCTGTTGAGGGAAACAGATGTGAGGAACAGCTGGAGTAGCTCTGTGAGTTTAACATTCAGCCTCATTTGCCTTTTTCCACTCGGCTCTGACTCTAAAAATTCACACACGCACACACACACACACTAGGACTTTTACATGATTGTTGCCGTAGCAACCTGAAAAATCCCCACCTAAAACATTTTCATTAAGATGAAGCTCATGTTCCTCAGGGAACCGTAACCCTCAGAATTCTCCTCAATGGAATTTAATAACCACCTTCCACATGAGGAGCAGTAGTAGAATCTGATTGGATGGTAAGGAGCCGTAGGGAGAATTTGATTGGACGGTGATTGGACTGTGAGACGAAGGGGAATGTGATTGGATGATAAAGATCAGTAGGAGAAGGTGATTGGATGGTGTTTGAGGATCACAGAAACAGATTCCAGATGTTTTGATGTGATTTTATAAAGGAAAAGTGTGGCAATGTTTCAGAACAAGTTTTTACATTGTGTGTGTGTGTGTGTGTGTGTGTGTCCACGCCCAGCACACACAGTAAAAGAACTGGTAAATGAGTTACAGTGTGTGTAAACATAAGAGCAGGTGAAACAGAGTGTGTTCAGCTCCACTCATCACACACACACACACACTAAATGTATAAACTTGTTCTGAAACATTGCCACACTTTCCCTTTATAAATCACATCAAAACATCTGGAATCAGGCAGAATGTCAAGGACACTACACACTGCATCTCTCTCTCTCTCTCTCTCTTTCTCTCTCTCTCTCGCTCTCTCTCCTTTTTCTGTTTAGGTAAGTATGTAAAAACCTGTCTGTTTTGTCTTCACTGCATGTGCATAGGTCGTGTGTGTGTGTGTGTGTGTGTGTGTGTGAGAGAGAGCGAGAGCGAGCGAGCTCTCCTGCTTTTCCTGTTTTGTTTTTTTGATAACACCAGGCTCAGGGAGTTGAACACTTCTGAATGACTTACTGAGGGGGGTGTGGCCAAGATACAAAGCGGCCGGCCACCTGAAGAGAGGGGTGTGGTCACACAGGGGCGTGGTCACACAGACAGCTGGAATATTTTAAGCATTATTTCAGTGGAATGTTACACAATGTATTTTTATATAAAAAAATATTTTATTAATACTTCATCTGAAAATTATTTTTCAACAAGTCATTTGTGTGTGTAATAGAAATGATGCAGCACACTGATATTTTTGCACAACATTGTGTTTGTTTACAAACCCTCTTGTTTATTGTTCTCTCTTTTCCACATTACTGTATAATCATATTATACAGCAGGTTTACTGCTCGGCACTATTTTGTGTTTTGTGTATTTGTCCTACACTGTCTTGTGTTGTGTCTTTCTACACTGTTTGCACTCGGTTGCACACAATGCACTTTGTGTCGAGGACAGTGTTTGTGTGTGTGATGTAGCTCTCTGTGTGTGTGTGTGTGTGTGTGTGTGTGTGTGTGTGTGTGTGTGTGTGTGTGTGTGGCTCTATGTTGTGTTATGTAGCACCAGGGTTCAGGAGGAACGTTGTCTGTCACTGTGTACTGCGTCAGATTTTTATGGTAGAAATTATAATAAAAGGGTTTAGGGTTGTGTTTAGGGTTGGGGTTAGGGTTAGGGTTGGGGTTTAGGGTTTAGGGTTGTGTTTAGTGTTGGGGTTAGGGTTGGGGTTTAGGGTTGTGTTTAGTGTTGGGGTTAGGGTTAGGGCTGGGGTTTAGGGTTGTGTTTAGGGTTGGGGTTAGGGTTAGGGTTGGGGTTTAGGGTTGTGTTTAGGGTTGGGGTTAGGGTTAGGGCTGGGGTTTAGGGTTGTGTTTAGGGTTGGGGTTAGGGTTAGGGCTGGGGTTTAGGGTTGTGTTTAGGGTTGGGGTTAGGGTTAGGGCTGGGGTTTAGGGTTGTGTTTAGGGTTGGGGTTAGGGTTAGGGTTGGGGTTTAGGGTTGTGTTTAGTGTTGAGGTTAGGGTTGGGGTTTAGGGTTGTGTTTAGTGTTGAGGTTAGGGTTAGGGCTGGGGTTTAGGGTTGTGTTTAGTGTTGGGGTTAGGGTTAGGGCTGGGGTTTAGGGTTGTGTTTAGTGTTGAGGTTAGGGTTAGGGTTGGGGTTTAGGGTTGTGTTTAGTGTTGAGGTTAGGGTTAGGGTTGGGGTTTAGGGTTGGGGTTAGGGTTAGGGTTGGGGTTTAGGGTTGTGTTGAGGTTAGGGTTGGGGTTTAGGGTTGTGTTTAGTGTTGAGGTTAGGGTTAGGGTTGGGGTTTAGGGTTGGGGTTAGGGTTGGGGTTAGGGTTGGGGTTTAGGGTTGGGGTTAGGGTTGGGGTTTAGGGTTGTGTTGAGGTTAGGGTTGGGGTTTAGGGTTGTGTTTAGTGTTGAGGTTAGGGTTAGGGTTGGGGTTTAGGGTTGGGGTTAGGGTTAGGGTTGGGGTTTAGGGTTGTGTTGAGGTTAGGGTTGGGGTTTAGGGTTGTGTTTAGTGTTGAGGTTAGGGTTAGGGCTGGGGTTTAGGGTTGTGTTTAGTGTTGGGGTTAGGGTTAGGGCTGGGGTTTAGGGTTGTGTTTAGTGTTGAGGTTAGGGTTAGGGTTGGGGTTTAGGGTTGTGTTTAGTGTTGAGGTTAGGGTTAGGGTTGGGGTTTAGGGTTGTGTTTAGTGTTGAGGTTAGGGTTAGGGCTGGAGTTTAGGGTTGTGTTTAGTGTTGTGGTTAGGGTTAGGGTTGGGGTTTAGGGTTGTGTTTAGTGTTGAGGTTAGGGTTAGGGTTGGGGTTTAGGGTTGTGTTTAGTGTTGGGGTTAGGGTTAGGGTTGGGGTTTAGGGTTGTGTTTAGTGTTGAGGTTAGGGTTAGGGTTAGGGTTGGGGTTTAGGGTTGTGTTTAGTGTTGGGGTTAGGGTTGTGTTTAGTGTTGGGGTTAGGGTTGGGGTTTAGGGTTGGGGTTTAGGGTTGTGTTTAGTGTTGGGGTTAGGGTTAGGGTTGGGTTTAGGGTTGTGTTTAGTGTTGGGGTTTAGGGTTGTGTTTAGTGTTGGGGTTAGGGTTAGAGCTGGAGTTTAGGGTTGTGTTTAGTGTTGGGGTTAGGGTTAGAGCTGGAGTTTAGGGTTGTGTTTAGTGTTGGGGTTAGGGTTAGAGCTGGAGTTTAGGGTTGTGTTTAGTGTTGGGGTTAGGGTTAGAGCTGGAGTTTAGGGTTGTGTTTAGTGTTGGGGTTAGGGTTAGAGCTGGAGTTTAGGGTTGTGTTTAGTGTTGGGGTTAGGGTTAGAGCTGGAGTTTAGGGTTGTGTTTAGTGTTGGGGTTTAGGGTTATGTTTAGTGTTGGGGTTAGGGTTAGAGCTGGAGTTTAGGGTTGTGTTTAGTGTTGGGGTTAGGGTTAGGGTTGGGGTTTAGGGTTGTGTTTAGTGTTGGGGTTAGGGTTAGGGTTGGGGTTTAGGGTTGTGTTTAGTGCTGGGGTTTAGGGTTGTGTTTAGTGTTGGGGTTAGGGTTAGAGCTGGAGTTTAGGGTTGTGTTTAGTGTTGGGGTTAGGGTTAGGGTTAGGGTTGGGGTTTAGGGTTGTGTTTAGTGTTTAGTGTTGGGGTTAGGGTTAGGGTTGGGGTTTAGGGTTGTGTTTAGTGTTGGGGTTTAGGGTTGTGTTTAGTGTTGGGGTTAGGGTTAGAGCTGGAGTTTAGGGTTGTGTTTAGTGTTGGGGTTAGGGTTAGGGTTGGGGTTTAGGGTTGTGTTTAGTGTTGGGGTTTAGGGTTGTGTTTAGTGTTGGGGTTAGGGTTAGAGCTGGAGTTTAGGGTTGTGTTTAGTGTTGGGGTTAGGGTTGGGGTTTAGGGTTGTGTTTAGTGTTGGGGTTAGGGTTAGGGTTGGGGTTTAGGGTTGTGTTTAGTGTTGGGGTTTAGGGTTGTGTTTAGTGTTGGGGTTAGGGTTAGAGCTGGAGTTTAGGGTTGTGTTTAGTGTTGGGGTTAGGGTTAGGGTTGGGGTTTAGGGTTGTGTTTAGTGTTGGGGTTAGGGTTAGGGCTGGGGTTTAGGGTTGGGGTTTAGGGTTGGGGTTTAGGGTTGGGTAGGATTAGCGATGGGGTTAGGGTTAGATTTAGGGTTGACTTGACTTGCTGTATTATTACAGTGATATTATTGATTATTGATTTTATTTGATAGGTTGAAGTGATCAGGATGGAGGAAAGTGATCAGCTGAGACACAGGTCTGTCCTGGACGAGTTAACGGCTGACGGCATCAACATCGAGGGTGAGACACCAACCCTGACCTACAGCCCACTCACAGAGCATGGTTTATGTCTCCTTCTATCCTTCCTTCTCTTTATATACCCCCTATTGTCTAGACTTCTCTCTCTCCTTCGATTTCTCTTTCTGTACTGCCTTCTGTTGCTCTCTCTACCTTTTCTTCTAGCTCTCCTTTCTGATTTATATTATAATAATGATTTTGCTGGATGAGTGGGTGAGTGAGTGATTGGATGGAAGTATGAATGGATGGACAGGTGGTGAGTGAGTGATTGGATGGAAGTATGAATGGATGGACAGGTGGTGAGTGAGTGATTGGATGGAAGTATGAATGGATGGACAGGTGGTGAGTGAGTGATTGGATGGAAGTATGAATGGATGGACAGGTGGTGAGTGAGTGATTGGATGGAAGTATGAATGGATGGACAGGTGGTGAGAGTGATTGGATGGAAGTATGAATGGATGGACAGGTGGTGAGTGAGTGATTGGATGGAAGTATGAATGGATGGACAGGTGGTGAGTGAGTGATTGGATGGAAGTATGAATGGATGGACAGGTGGTGAGTGAGTGATTGGATGGAAGTATGAATGGATGGACAGGTGGTGAGTGAGTGATTGGATGGAAGTATGAATGGATGGACAGGTGGTGAGTGAGTGATTGGATGGAAGTATGAATGGATGGACAGGTGGTGAGTGAGTGATTGGATGGAAGTATGAATGGATGGACAGGTGGTGAGTGAGTGATTGGATGGAAGTATGAATGGATGGACAGGTGGTGAGTGAGTGATTGGATGGAAGTATGAATGGATGGACAGGTGGTGAGTGAGTGATTGGATGGAAGTATGAATGGATGGACAGGTGGTGAGTGAGTGATTGGATGGAAGTATGAATGGATGGACAGGTGGTGAGTGAGTGATTGGATGGAAGTATGAATGGATGGACAGGTGGTGAGTGAGTGATTGGATGGAAGTATGAATGGATGGACAGGTGGTGAGTGAGTGATTGGATGGAAGTATGAATGGATGGACAGGTGGTGAGTGAGTGATTGGATGGAAGTATGAATGGATGGACAGGTGGTGAGTGAGTGATTGGAGGGATGGCTGAATGGATGGACAGGTGGTGAGTGAGTGATTGGATGGAAGTATGAATGGATGGACAGGTGGGGAGTGAGTGATTGGATGGAAGTATGAATGGATGGACAGGTGGTGAGTGAGTGATTGGATGGAAGTATGAATGGATGGACAGGTGGTGAGTGAGTGATTGGATGGAAGTATGAATGGATGGACAGGTGGTGAGTGAGTGATTGGAGGGATGGCTGAATGGATGGACAGGTGGTGAGTGAGTGATTGGATGGAAGTATGAATGGATGGACAGGTGGTGAGTGAGTGATTGGATGGAAGTATGAATGGATGGACAGGTGGTGAGTGAGTGATTGGAGGGAAGTATGAATGGATGGACAGGTGGTGAGTGAGTGATTGGATGGAAGTATGAATGGATGGACAGGTGGGGAGTGAGTGATTGGATGGAAGTATGAATGGATGGACAGGTGGGGAGTGAGTGATTGGATGGAAGTATGAATGGATGGACAGGTGGTGAGTGAGTGATTGGATGGAAGTATGAATGGATGGACAGGTGGTGAGTGAGTGATTGGATGGAAGTATGAATGGATGGACAGGTGGTGAGTGAGTGATTGGAGGGAAGTATGAATGGATGGACAGGTGGTGAGTGAGTGATTGGAGGGATGGCTGAATGGATGGACAGGTGGTGAGTGAGTGATTGGAGGGATGGCTGAATGGATGGACAGGTGGTGAGTGAGTGATTGGAGGGATGGCTGAGGGGATGGCGGTCTTCATGGATGGATAATGAAATGTGGGAACTGATTCCTATCTGGATGAGTAAACGGCTGCCTGTATGAATAGAATAACGGACAGATGGATGGATGAGTAAAGGGATGAGTGGACAGATGACTTGATTGATGTGTTGATGGATGGATGATCTGATTAATGAATAGCAGTAGACACACTACATATGTTCAAGAGAGGAACTTTACCAAACCATTGTCACTGTGTGTGTGTGTGTGTGTGTGTTTGTGTGGGTGTGGGTGTGGGTGCAGATGTACAGTACTCAGCTCTGAGAGAGGATTTGGAGTCTGATGCTCAGAATTTTGAAGCTCCTACGTGGAGTTTAGCTGTAGATCAGCAGTACGTGAAGAATTTCTCTAAAGATTCGGTAAAGAGACAAGACGTCATCCACGGTGTGTATTTAAGTGATCAGTTAATAATCTTGTGTCCAACTGGTAAAATAATCTAATATGTGATTTGTCATAATGTGTGTGTGTGTGTGTGTGTGTGTGTGTGTGTGTGTGTGTGTGTGTGTGCGGTTCAGAGTTGATCCAGACGGAGATAAACCACGTGCGTACACTGAAGCTCATGCTTGGTGTGTATCTGCGTGAGCTCCGTGACTCTCTGCTGATGGACGAGTCTCAGCTGGAGCGTCTGTTCCCTCGTCTGGAGCGTTTACTTAACGAACACCAGAACTTTCTGCAGAGACTCAAGAACCGACGCACAGAGTGTCTGGAGACAGGAAGTGACCAAAACTACTGCATCACTAATATAGGAGACATTCTCATCACTCAGGTACACACACACACACACACACACACACACACACACACACACACACACACACACATACACAATTAACATATAGGTATAAAATGCATTTAAAATCCACTCATTTTTCACTTTTACATTTACACCTCTTTTTGTCTCTCTCTTTGTCTCTCTCTGTCTCTCTCTCTCTTTCTCTGTCTCTCTCTCACTCTCTGTCTCGCTGTCTCTCTCTGTCTCTCTCTCTCTCTCTCTGTCTCTCTCTCTCTCTCTCTCTCTGTCTCTCTCTCTCTCTCTCGCTGTCTCTCTCTCTCTCTCTCTCTCTCTCTCTCTCTGTCTCTCTCTGTCTCTCTCTCTCTCTCTCTGTCTGTCTCTTTCTCTCTGTCTCTGTCTCTCTCTCTCTTTCTTTCTCTCTCTCTCTCTCTCTCTCTCTTCTTTCTCTCTCTCTCTCTCTCTCTCTCTCTCTCTCTCTCTCTCTTTCTTTCTTTCTTTCTTTCTTTCTCTCTCTCTCTCTCTCTCTCTCTCTCTCTCTCTCTCTCTCTCTCTGTGTATAGTTTTCAGGTGATCTCAGAAGCAGGCTGCAGGACAGTTATGGGGTTTTCTGCAGTCATCACACAGAGGCGGTGAATTTCTACAAAGACCAGCTGCAGAACAATAAGAAGTTTCAGAGTCTGATCCGAGTGAGTGACGTGTGCAATTTTAGCTCATTAATATTCATGACCTGCTTTTATCTCCACCTCCTGTTGTAGGACACACAGTAACTTGCTGGTGTGTGTGTGTGTGTGTGTGTGTGTGTGTAGAGAATCGGTCAGTTGTCTATCGTGAGGAGGCTGGGAATTCCTGAGGGGATTCTGCTCATCACACAACGCATCACCAAATACCCTGTCCTGGTGGAGCGCATCATCAAAAACACTGAAGGTAAAGAATCCCATTAACTTCTGGTTTCCTTCCTAGGAATGGTTATTATTACAATGTTACACCATCATGTGTCATCACACAGTAAGATCTACACACTACCCTCAAGCTAATACTGTCACGTAAATAATCAACAGATCATTTATCCAGAGCTTTTTAATCCCCGACGCCGTAATCCCCGACGCCGTAATCCCCGAAGCCGTAATCCCCGAAGCCGTAATCCCCGAAGCCGTAATCCCCGAAGCCGAAATCCCCAATACCGTAATCCCCAATACCGTAATCCCCGACGCCGTAATTCCCGAAGCCGTAATCCCCAATACCGTAATCCCGACGCCGTAATCCCCAATACCGTAATCCCACACTGTAATCAGAATAGAGAAGGTTACCCACTCTGCCTCCACATGTTGCAAGAAGTAGTTGATGGTAATCTGGTAAGGTGTGTAATCTCAGATCCCACACTAATCAGAACACCTGTACTGGTTTATGTGTGTAGCGGGGACTCCGGAGCACCAGGATCTGCTAAACGCTCTGGAGTGCATTAAGGACACCATCTTCACCGTGGACATGCAGGTCCATCAGTTCGAGCAGCTGCGGGAAATTGCCGCTCACTTCGATCCAAAATCCTACAGCACGATGAACAACGGCAAGATCTTCCGCAAAGACGACCTGCTACGGAACAACAGGAGGCTGCTGAGAGAGGGAGTGCTGACCTGGAGACCTCAAAACAGGTCCAAAGGTAGGAGAATAACCATGTCTGATCTCTCAGAACTCAGGGATGCTGCAAAATATATACATCCAGAATAGAGATCAGATCCTCATGTTCCTGAGATCAGCATGCTGCCTCCTGGCTGACACTGCCCTCATCTCATGCTGCCCCTTGCAGTGTGTGTGAACTGATAATGACAGAGTGTGTGTGTGTTGCAGCGGTGGACGTCCTCATGGTTTTACTGCCTGATTATCTGCTGCTGCTGCAGGAGAAAGATCAGAAACACATATTTGCTTCTCTGGTAAGAAAACAAACAGATACACACACACACACACTTCTGCACTTTCTGATGTGTTCATGGTGTGTGTGTGTGTGTGTGTGTGTGTGTGTGTGTTAGGATGGGAAGCCTGCTGTTCTTCCTCTGCAAAAGCTGATTGTGAGGGAAGCAGCTCACAGTGACCGGGCCATGTTTCTGATCTCAGCGTCTGATGTAAAAGCCGTTCTGTACGAGTTCCAAACGTCAACAGCTGAAGAGAGAAGCAGCTGGAGACGGCAGATCTGGGACACGATAGAGACGTGATGACACTTTATATTATTATTAATAATCATCATAAATGTTATTCAGTATTTTAGTAATAAACTTATAATAATAATAATCACATGTTATAGATTTGCTCACCTGTCTCTCTTTCACCTGTCCTTCAGATGTCCACATGTGGAGGAGGAGCTCATGGAGAATGAAGATGTTTATTCTGATAAACTCAGAGAAGCTCATGGTAACATTACTCACCTCCAGCACACTTCTAAACACTCAGCATGTATAGTGTTTAAGACTCTGTGTGTGTGTGTGTGTGTGTGTGTGTGTGTGTGTGTGTGTGTGTGTGTGTGTGTGTGTGTGTGTGTGTGTGTGCGCGCGTGTGTGTGTGTGCGCGCAGACCAGCTGTGTGAAAAAGACGCTCAGATTGAGGAGATCCTCAGGCAGAAGCTTCAAATATTTTCTGAAATCTCAGAGGAGAACTCGACTACAGTGAGACACCTGCTGCTGAGAGGCGCTGCTGCTGATCTCCTGCAGGGGGAGCTGCTGATTAACAACGCCATCATACAGGGTACTAAAACACACACACACACACACACACACACACACACACACACACTTTCACACATGATCACTGTTCTCACACACAAATTCTGTGGAAAAGATCATTGACATTTTATTTAGGAGAAAAGATCAAAGTGATTCATCCAATGCTCTAAAGGGAATAACAGTGTGTGTGTGTGTGTGTGTGTGTGTGTGTGTGTGTGTGTGTGTGTGTGTGTGTGTGTGTTCCAGCTGAGAGTTTACAGATGCAGTTGATGGGTGAAGATTTGTTCTTTCCTCCTTTATCTGGAGAGAGCAACATCGAGCCACACAGAAGATCACAGACTCTACCTGCCTTTCACAGGATGACCAAAAGTCTGGGTTATACTACACACCATTCACACTCACACAGTATCCAGTTACACTTACACATCGCCCCCTTGTGGGGGTGTGTGTGTGTGTGTGTTGGTAATATTATGACTGTGTTACAGATGCTGATGGATTTCGGTCCAAAGCTCAGAGACCAAACTCAGTTCCTCATCTCAGAGATCTTTACCTCCACCAACCGGAGATATCAGTGTGTAACACTCTCTCTCTCTCTCTCTCTCTCTCTCTCTCTCTCTCTCTCTCTCTCTCTCTCTCTCTCTCTCTGATCTGGAATCTGATCTTCTTCTCTCCGTTGTTTTTAGGCTGATGATGAAGGTTGCTCCACTCTTCCTCCTCCTCAGGATAAATCAGAGGTGCTGAACTTCTCTCCTTCACATTACTCCTATAAACAATGCAACATTACACTTTGTAATTGTGTGTGTGTGTGTGTGTGTGTGTGTGTGTGTGTGTGTGTGTGTGTGTGTGTGTTCAGTGGATAGTCAGTGCAGATAAACTGATACGGACGCTGTACAGTCTGAAGGTAAAGAAAAAAACGAATATAAATTTAGTTGAGACATTTAAGTAGCAGAAAGACTCTGATCAGCTGACGTGTGTGTGTGTGTGTGTGTGTGTGTGTGTGTGTGTGTGTGGGTCAGGTGCTGGTCTCTCAGCAGGACAGCGAGTTGGAGGTTCTGCGTGCAGCTCAGTTGGAGCGTGAGCGTTCGTCACGTCAGCGTTTCAACTCCATTCAGGATCAGGAGCGCCAGCGCCACCTGGAGAAGCTGCGTGAGGAACTCCTCCAGCTGCAGAAGGTACATGTGCTGCAGCGGCAAGACCAGGAGACATGGGCTCGTGAGCGTCAGCGCCACCTGCTGGACTTGCACAATCGCGAGCAGGAGCTGAACCGCCGCATGGAGGAGTGTACCAACAAGGAGGCGGGGCTTTGTGCAGAGAGGGACGTCTTGAACCGGAGCAGGGAGGAGTACCAGCAGGACCTGGAGCGCCTGAGGGACAGCACTCGCACCGTGGAGAAGGAGAAGGAGAAACTGGAGCAGGAGAAGATTAAGCTCAGAAAACACAAGCACCTCACACACCGGGGCGGAGCCACACACCTGGGTGGAGCAACACTCCCGGATCCTGCACCAAAAGTAAAATATAATCTTCTTTGGCAATTCACACACACACACACACACACACACACACACAAACATCCATCTGATATTCAGGCAGTATTGTGGAGGTGTAACTGTAGAAGGATCTCAGACAGATGATTGGTGTAAATGTGATTGATGTGATGTTCTCGATGTTCAGCTGCTCGCTCCGTATCCATCACCTGGGGACACCCTGCGCAGCAGATCTCTCTCAGCACCTGGTGTGCCTCCAGAGCGCCCTCCGCTGGTTCCTCCTCGCAAAGAGAGCATCAGCATCACCACCACTATTAAACCAGATGTTCCCATCCAGCTGCTAAGCACCACCAATGAGACTATGAAGTCCAGCAGCATACAGCAGCAGATCCCAACTAAACTAGCCATTAGCAAAGGGAAAGAGAAGAACAAGAGCAAGAGCTCACATTATCGCACAAACAGTGCAGGTAACACACACACACACTTACACACACAGACACACTCCCAACACACATACACAAACATCCTCACATTCACACATAGACATTCATATGCACGCACACACACATCCAGACACACACACTCATACACACCTACATACATCCAGACACCCACACATACATACACTCTCTACAGACATAATTAGAAACAAATGTTTGTTTACTGCATCTACACGATGTACTGTATTGTGTGTGTGTGTGTGTGTGTGTGTGTGTGTGTGTGTGTGTGTGTGTGTGTGTGTGTGTGTGTGTTTCAGCCTCTATAGAAGTTTCTGCAGTTTCTCCCATTAAAGTGACAGGAAAAGAAGGAGGAAGTTTAAGAGTAATGAAAACTGTAAAGCAACACACACTCACTCCAGGTAACACACACACACTCACACACTCACTCCAGGTAACACACACTCACTCCAGGTTACACACACACACTCACACACTCACTCCAGGTAACACACACACACACTCACACACTCACTCCAGGTAACACACACACACACTCACACACTCACTCCAGGTAACACACACACACACTCACACACTCACTCCAGGTAACACACACACACACTCACACACTCACTCCAGGTAACACACACTCACTCCAGGTTACACACACACACTCACACACTCACTCCAGGTAACACACACACACACTCACACACTCACTCCAGGTAACACACACACACACTCACACACTCACTCCAGGTAACACACACACACACTCACACACTCACTCCAGGTAACACACACACACACTCACACACTCACTCCAGGTAACACACACACACACTCACACACTCACTCCAGGTAACACACACACACACTCACACACTCACTCCAGGTAACACACACACACACTCACACACTCACTCCAGGTAACACACACACACACTCACACACTCACTCCAGGTAACACACACACACACTCACACACTCACTCCAGGTAACACACACACACACTCACACACTCACTCCAGGTAACACACACACACACTCACACACTCACTCCAGGTAACACACACACACACTCACACACTCACTCCAGGTAACACACACACACACTCACACACTCACTCCAGGTAACACACACACACACTCACACACTCACTCCAGGTAACACACACACACACTCACACACTCACTCCAGGTAACACACACACACACTCACACACTCACTCCAGGTAACACACACAAGTTTAACTATAAACTATTTAAATGTAACTGTGTGTGTTGTGTGTGTGTGTGTGTGTGTGTGTGTGTGTGTGTGTGTGTGTGTTGTAAAATTTAGATGTTTATGAAGAAGTCTCTCTGCACTCGAAGCGTAAATCTGCTCAGCCTCTGAAGCAGCAGATGAGCAGCACCCAGGAGGACATCTTCTTCTTATGATTCTTCACCTTCAATCATCTCCTAACATCTTCCACACACAAGGACAAACACACACACACACACACACACACAGAGTGTGAAGGAATTGTGTAGAAATGAGTGAATATCGGAAGGTTCGGTGCAGAGAACTAAAGTTGTTTTGAGAAATCAGAACATCAGCAGCTTCATCATGTGTTTTAGTTTCAATTTTTAGTGAACTCCGAGTTCTAGAGATGATGGAGATGAAGATGAAGATGGAGATGAAGATGTTGAGGCGTGTAGCTGATTTCATGCATGTTTTTAGCCGAGATTTTTATTCACTCGTTTTCTGCAGGAATTTTATTAATGAGAATTTTTATTCTTTTAATTTTTTTAATTCTGTGGGGAAAAAAGAAAATTTGATATGAAACATTATTTTGGACTCAAAAAAAACAAAAATAAAAAAGGGAGAAACTGATTCTGTCCTGGTTTTATTTCTATCTGAGTTAAATCACATCACTGCAATAAACCTGGCTGTGTTTCATCTGCACTTCTCCTCAGTCTGAACCTCTACCCATGTGTTAAACATCAGATTTCTACACACACCGTTATTTTCATTCCACTGTTTGTTTATTTAAATCAGCGTTAAAAATACAAAAAAAGAACCCTTGTATAAATAAATTCAGAAAAAAAATATTTAAGAACATTTAAATGGTCGTTCAGTCTTTAGCGATCTTCAGCTCCTTGTTCTTCTGTCCTCTCAGGACGTCCCTCCTCTCGAAGTGGAGGCGGAGCTTCAGCCTCACAGGACTCTGCCTCCTGATTGGCCGAGGACTCTGACATGGCCGGGTTTAGGGTTTGAGTGACAGGCGCCATGGCAATGGGAGAAGGCTGAAGAGGAAGAAGAGAACAGTGTGTAGTGCATTAACGTGGAAGTGACGACCCATTCACGTATTCATGCAACCTGGCAATGACATGGCGTAGGTGTGTGTGTGTGTGTGTGTGTGTGTGTGTGTGTGTGTGTGTGTGTGTGTGAGAGAGAAAGACTGACCAGAGACACACTCCCATTCCAGTAGAGCTTAAATTCTGAGCGGCACAGCGCCACCATCAGGCTGCAGAACAGACAGCAGGGCACCAGGTAGAGCAGAGCTGGTTGAGCCGACTGCAGCAGCCACACACACACAAAACTGAGGACCAGACCCATGGTGTAGCCTACACACACACAGGTACACCACCACATCACACTTGTACTGCATGAATATACGTGTGTGTGTGTGTGTGTGTGTGTGTGTGTGAAACTCACCGAATATGGACACCAGGAAGTAAACCCGTGATGAGCTTATGAGAACATCAAACCTGTGGCAGTACGCTATGAGGAAACCTGATGCACACAACACAACTCATCATTCTACACCTGTTGTGTTGTGTT
The DNA here is from genome assembly GCA_039877035.1 of Silurus lanzhouensis. Lineage (NCBI taxonomy): Eukaryota > Metazoa > Chordata > Actinopteri > Siluriformes > Siluridae > Silurus > Silurus lanzhouensis. The sequence goes on along the minus strand of JBCEWE010000270.1, from coordinate 10,349 downwards.
GTTGTTGAGGTCATGATTATAAGGTATGTTGAGATGTTTCAATACCTGGGATCAAAATGTCTCCAAGACCCAACAGCATGAACGGGTGACTGCAGAGAGACGCCTTACCGAGGTTCAGGTACGGAACTTTCAAAACCATTGGGAGCTACACACACACACACACACACACACAAAACAGTGACAGTGTCGTATTGTTTATTGTGCTGTGTGTCTGTGTTCACAAGTCTCACCTTCTCCTGTGTGGATGAATCAGAGGGACCTACTCCAACTTCAACCATGATGCTCTCCCCACTCTACACACACATACACACACACACACACATACACATGGACAAAACCTGAATTAGTA
>JBCEWE010000270.1:0-5000 GCA_039877035.1 Silurus lanzhouensis | reverse complement strand
TTATATATATAAAAAAAAACCCATAATAATAATAATAATAATAATAATAATAATTATAATAGTAATAATAATAAAGAGGAAAAGAAGAAAAAAGATGAATTGTATTACTATATTATTATTAATATTATTATTATAGTGGTGAATAATTACTGGATGAAACACAGTTAGCCAGGTTAGCTCTACCCCATGCTGAACACATCTCCCTCTTCCTGAGGAACATGATGATGATGATGATGATGATGGTGGTGGTGGTGGTGATGATGTTCAGGAGCACTTCTTACCTGAGTGATGAGAAGAGCAGCGCAGATCACAGCTGATAAACACAACATCCTGATGAGGAAAATGAGGATAATGTCAGACTGACTGCTGCATCCGCTTTCAGCAGCGCACACGCGCGCGCGCGCGGCTCGCGATTGGCTTACACAATTTCACCACAGCTTCTTGATCATCTATTCAGGGCCGCGAGCTCAATCACCTCAAAGTGCACTACTCAGGGTCACTAGAGAAGTGCACTACAGAGAACATTCTGGATACAGCGCTCTATTCCGGCTGGGAGTGTACATCATCATCATCATCACCATCATCATCATCATCACCACAATCATCATCATCATCATCATCATCACCACCATCATCATCATCATCATCATCATCACCACCATCATCATCATCATCATCACCACCATCATCATCATCATCATCATCACCACCATCATCATCATCATCATCATCATCACCACCATCATCATCATCATCATCATCACCACCATCATCATCATCATCATCACCACCATCATCATCATCATCATCATCACCATCATCACCACCATCATCATCACCATCATCATCATCATCACCATAAATAATAACAATAATAAGATAGATAGATACGTAAATGTGAAATATTAGGCAGAATGTACAGTAGGTATATATATATATATATGTGTGTGTGTGTGTGTGTGTGTGTGTGTGTGTGTGTGTGTGTGTGTGTGTGTGTGTGTGAGAAAGTGTTTGCCCCCTTCCTGATTTCTTATTTATTTGCATGTTTGTCACACTTTAATGTTTCAGATCATTAAATTAATTTAAATATAAGTAAAAGAGAACACAAGTAAACACAACATGCAGTTTTCAAATGAAGATTTCATTATTGAGGAAAAACAAAACTACATGGCACTGTGTGAAAAAGTGTTTGCCCCCTGTTAAAAGTTTAATTTCTCTCACCACACCCAGGCCTGATTACTGTGTCCCATTACGTCTTGTGTAAAAGTAACAGCGCATTTCATAAAAAGAACATCATCCAAACAGTGAAATATGGTGGTGGTAGTGTGAAGGTCTGGGGCTGTTTTGCTGCTTCAGGACCTGGAAGACCTGCTGTGATAAGTGGAACCATGAATTCTGCTGTTTACCAAAAAATCCTGAAGGAGAATGTCCTGCCATCTGTTCGTGACCTCAAGCTGAAGTGAACTTGGGTTCTGATCCAAAACACACCAGCAGGTCCACCTCTGAATGGCTGAAGAAAAACAAAATAAAGACTTTGGAGCGGCCTAGTCAAAGTCCTGCCCTGAATCCTATTGAGATGCTGTGGCACCTTAAAAAGGCGGTCCAAAACCCTCCAATGTGGCTGAATTACGACAATTCTGAATAGATGAGTGAAGCAAAATTCCTCCACACATTCCTGAAACAGACTCAGTGCAGGTTTTCACACACGCTTGATTGCAGGTGTTGCTGCTGAGGGCGGCTCAAACAGTTATTAGGTTTATGGTTTAGGTTTATGAATCACTGATGTCACGTGCTGTTTGTTTTAACACTTGAAACTGTGTGTTGTATAGAGAGCGTTAGTAACAAAATACATCATGCAGATGCACTGGGACACATCATCAGTGATGCATCCTGGGGTCATTGGGTGTTTTGGGTCTTTCAACATCAGACACCCTCGTCCAGGCGACTCAGCCGGAGTTGATCAGACCCCGGTCTCTGTCCCAGTAGCAATTGCCCATGTTTCTGCCTCTTAATCCAAAGCTATCTAATGGATTTCTCTGCAGCTTCAGTTACAGTTCTAATCGCCTTTCTCTTTGCCTCCTCAGTGATGCCTAGTAGTGTGAGTTCTTTGCAGAGTGAACGCCCTGAAAAACCTCTACAGCCCACCCCCAACGGCTCACAACGAGTTTTCCAGCCCAGACATCTACACTCTTCAACTAACTCTATATATTATATTTATTATTTATAATTTATTCATCATATAATTGTATTTATTACTGAATATACTCATATTTATTTTCTTTTAGTGAATTTACATGATTCACTAGTTTTTATTGCAATAAAGTTCAGTATTATCTCACATGGAGTGTTATGGGTTTTTTTTTGCAGGACACTGGATGATGAGGACAGGGTGAGGATGAGGACAGGGTGAGGATGAGAATAGAGTTAGAATTAGGTAAGGATGAGGTGAGGATGACTGTGTGAAGATGAGGTGAGGATGATGACAGTGTGAGGATGAGGACAGGGTGAGGATGGGGTGAGAATGAGGTGAGGATGAGGACAGGGTGAGAATGAGGACAGGGTGAGGATGAGGACACGGTGAGGATGAGGACAGTGTAAAGATGAGGTGAGGATGAGGACAGGGTGAGGATGGGGTGAGAATGAGGTGAGGAGGAGGACACGGTGAGAATGAGGACAGGGTGAGGATGGGGTGAGAATGAGGTGAGGATGAGGACACGGTGAGGATGAGGACAGTGTAAAGATGAGGTGAGGATGATGACAGTGTGAGGATGAGGACAGGGTGAGGATGGGGTGAGAATGAGGTGAGGATGAGGACAGGGTGAGGATGAGGTGAGGATGAGGACACGGTGAGGATGAGGACAGTGTAAAGATGAGGTGAGGATGATGACAGTGTGAGGATGAGGACAGGGTGAGGATGGGGTGAGAATGAGGTGAGGATGAGGACAGGGTGAGGATGAGGACAGGGTGAGGATGAGGTGAGGATGAGGACACGGTGAGGATGAGGACAGTGTAAAGATGAGGTGAGGATGATGACAGTGTGAGGATGAGGACAGGGTGAGGATGAGGTGAGGATGAGGACACGGTGAGGATGAGGACAGTGTAAAGATGAGGTGAGGATGATGACAGTGTGAGGATGAGGACAGGGTGAGGATGGGGTGAGAATGAGGTGAGGATGAGGACAGGGTGAGAATGAGGACACGGTGAGGATGAGGACAGGGTGAGGATGAGGACAGGGTGAGGATGAGGTGAGGATGAGGACACGGTGAGGATGAGGACAGTGTAAAGATGAGGTGAGGATGATGACAGTGTGAGGATGAGGACAGGGTGAGGATGGGGTGAGAATGAGGTGAGGATGAGGACAGGGTGAGAATGAGGACACGGTGAGGATGAGGACAGTGTAAAGATGAGGTGAGGATGAGGACAGGGTGAGGATGAGGTGAGGATGAGGACACGGTGAGGATGAGGACAGTGTAAAGATGAGGTGAGGATGAGGACAGGGTGAGGATGATCACATGAGGATATTGGCGCAGCAGCATCGCTCAGCCCTGAAACCTCAACTCCATCAACCGAAGCTCGATAACTCATGACCACATGGCAGAGGAATGCGACCGCGTCATCACCATGGGCCGCACGGAGGGGCGGGGCGGGTTACGAGGGCGGCCACGTCATTATCGCTCGCCGCGGAGGAGTCGCTGAATGACGTCAGTGTGGAGCGCAGGTTCGGCAGGAGGAATGCAGCGGATCTGAACACTGTGAGTGACTTTATTTACCTTTATTACTGCCGTATATCCATTCATAATCACCTCATTATCACCATTAACATCATTAACATCCAGTAATCAGCTACTTACACCGGAAACACGCGCATATAACCTACAGAGATACAGGAAATAACATGTAACCATCACAACAAACTGTACAGAGAGAGAGAGAGAGAGAGAGTGTGAGAGAGTGAGAGAGGGGGAGAGTGTGTGAGAGAGGGGGAGAGTGTGTGAGAGAGAGAGAGGGGGAGAGTGTGTGAGAGAGAGAGAGGGGGAGAGTGTGTGTGAGAGAGAGAGGGGGGGGGAGAGTGTGTGAGAGAGAGGGGGAGAGAGTGAGAGAGGGGGAGAGAGTGAGAGAGGGGGAGAGTGTGTGAGAGGGGGAGAGTGTGTGAGAGAGTGAGAGAGGGGAGAGTGTGTGAGAGAGAGGGGGGGAGAGTGTGTGAGAGAGAGTGAGAGAGAGTGAGAGAGTGTGAGAGAGAGGGGAAGAGAGAGGGGAGAGGGAGAGAGAGGGGGAGAAAGTGAGAGAGGGGGAGAGTGTGTGAGAGAGTGAGAGAGGGGGAGAGTGTGTGAGAGAGAGGGGGGGAGAGTGTGTGAGAGAGAGTGAGAGAGAGTGAGAGAGTGTGAGAGAGAGGGGAAGAGAGAGGGGAGAGGGAGAGAGAGGGGGAGAAAGTGAGAGAGGGGGAGAGTGTGTGAGAGAGTGAGAGAGGGGGAGAGGTGTGAGAGAGGGGGAGAGTGTGTGAGAGAGGGGGAGAGTGTGTGAGAGAGAGAGGGGGGGAGAGTGTGTGAGAGAGTGTGTGAGAGAGGGGGAGAGTGTGAGAGAGAGAGGGGGGGGAGAGTGTGTGAGAGAGTGTGAGAGAGTGTGTGAGAGTGTGTGAGAGAGGGGGAGAGTGTGAGAGAGAGGGGGAGAGTGTGAGAGAGAGGGGGAGAGAGAGAGAGAGGGGAGAGTGAGAGAGAGAGAGAGAGAGGAAGAGAGAGGGGAGAGTGAGAGAGAGAGAGAGAGAGGAATGGGGGAGAGGGAGGGAGTGAGAGAGAGAGAGAGAGAGAGAGAGGAATAGTGGGAGAGAGGAAGAGAGAGAGAGAGAGGGGGGAAGAGTGTGAGAGAGAGAGGGGAGAGTGAGAGAGAGAGGGGAGAGTGAGAGAGAGAGTGAGAGAGAGAGGAAGAGAGAGAGGGGGGGAGAGAGGAGGAGGAGAGAGAAGAGAGAGGGAGAGAGAGAGGAGAGAGAGAGAGAGAGGAGAGAG
>JBCEWE010000685.1:92500-97983 GCA_039877035.1 Silurus lanzhouensis | reverse complement strand
TTGTGGATCAGGTGTGTGTGAGGCGTGTGATTGTTGGATCAGGGTGTGTGTGTGAGGTGTGTGATGTGGTGATCTAGTGGATCAGGTGTGTGTGTGGTGTGTGGATTGTGGATCAGGTGTGTGTGTGACGGTGGTGATTGTGGATCAGGAGTGTGGTGTGTGAGGTCGTGTGATTGTGGATCAGGTGTGTGTGTGGTGTGAGGGATCAGGTGTGTGTGAGGTGTGATTGTGGATCCAGGATGTGTTGTGAGGTGTGTGATTGTGGATCAGGTGTGTGTGTGGAGGCGTGTGAATTGTGGATCAGGGTGGTGTGAGGCGTGTGATTGTGGATCAGAGTGTGTGTGGGCGTGTGATTGTGGATCAGGTGTGTGTGTGAGGCGTGTGATTGTGGATCAGGGTGTGTGGTGTGAGGCGTAGTGATTGTGGATCAGGTGTGTGTGTGAGGGGTTGATTGTGGATCAGGTGGTAGTGGATCAGGTTTATGGTGTGTGTGAGGCGTGTGATTGTGGATCAGGTGTGGTGTGTGAGGTGTGGGTGTGTGATTGTGGATACAGGTGTGTGTGAGGCGTGGATTGTGGATCAGGTGTGGTGTGGTGTGGTGTGTGATTGTGGATCAGGTGTGGTGTGGTGTGGTGTGTGATTGTGGATCAGGTGTGTGTGTGAGGCGTGTGATTGTGGATCAGGTGAGTGCAGGGTAACAGGTGTGGTGTGTGAGGTGTGTGATTGTGGATCAGGATGTGTGTGTGTGTGTGTGGTGTGATTGTGGATCAGGTGTGGTGTGTGTGGTGGTGGGTGTGTGATTGTGGATCAGGTGTGTGTGTGAGGTGTGTGATTGTGGATCAGGTGGTGGTGTGTGTGTGTGGTGTGTGTGATTGTGGATCAGGTGTGTGTGTGTGTGGTGTGTGATTGTGGATCAGGTGTGTGTGTGAGGTGTGTGATTGTGGATCAGGTGTGTGTGTGTGGTGTGTGTGTGGTGTGTGAGTTTGTGGATTCAGGTGGTGTGTGTGTGTGTGGTGGAGGTGGTGATTGTGGATCAGGTGTGTGTGTGTGTGAGGGCGGTGTGATTGTGGATCAGGAGGTGTGGTGTTGTGAGGGTGTGTGATTGGTGGATCAGGTGTGTGTGTGTGTGGTGTGTGATTGTTGGATCAGGTGTGTGTGTGTGTGTGGTGTGTGATTGTGGATCAGGTGGTGGTGTGTGTGTGAGGTGTGTGTGATTGTGGATCAGGTGTGTGTGTGAGGTGTGTGATTGTGGATCAGGTGTGTGTGTGAGGTGTGTGATTGTGGATCAGGTGTGTGTGTGAGGCGTGTGATTGTGGATCAGGTGTGTGTGTGTGGTGTGTGATGGGATCAGGTGTGTGTGTGAGGTGTGTGATTGTGGATCAGGTGTGTGTGTGAGGTGTGTGATTGTGGATCAGGTGTGGTGTGGTGAGGTGTGTGATTGTGGATCAGGTGTGTGTGTGAGGCGTGTGATTGTGGATCAGGTGTGTGTGTGGTGTGTGATTGTGGATCAGGTGTGTGTGTGAGGCGTGTGATTGTGGATCAGGTGTGTGTGAGGCGTGTGATTGTGGATCAGGATGTGTTGTGGTGTGAGGCGTTGGTGATTGTGTGATCAGGTGATGGTGTGGGTTGTGAGGCGGTTGTGATTTTGTGGATCAGGTGTGTGTGGTGGAGGCGGTGTTGATTGTGGATCAGGTGTGGTGTGTTGTGAGGCGTTGTGATGTGTGGGATGATCAGGTGTGTGTGTGTTTTTTTGAGGGCGTGTGATTGTGGATCAGGAGTGTGTGTGTGAGGCGTGTGATTGTGGATCAGGAGTGTGTGTGTGAGGTGTGTGATTGTGGATCAGGTGTGTGTGTGTGTGTGGTGTGTGATTGTGGATCAGGTGTGTGTGTGTGTGGTGTGTGATTGTGGATCAGGTGTGTGTGTGAGGTGTGTGATTGTGGATCAGGTGTGTGTGTGTGTGTGTGGTGTGTGATTGTGGATCAGGTGTGTGTGTGTGTGGTGTGTGATTGTGGATCAGGTGTGTGTGTGAGGCGTGTGATTGTGGATCAGGAGTGTGTGTGTGAGGTGTGTGATTGTGGATCAGGTGTGTGTGTGGTGGTGTGGATGTGGTGTAGTGATTGTGGATCAGGTGTGTGTGTGTGGGTGTGTGATTGTGGATCAGGTGTGTGTGTGAGGTGTGTGATTGTGGATCAGGTGTGTGTGTGAGGTGTGTGATTGTGGATCAGGTGTGTGTGTGAGGTGTGTGATTGTGGATCAGGTGTGTGTGTGAGGCGTGTGATTGTGGATCAGGTGTGTGTGTGTGGTGTGTGATTGTGGATCAGGTGTGTGTGTGGTGTGGTGTGTGATTGTGGATCAGGTGTGTGTGTGTGGTGTGTGATTGGGATCAGGTGTGTGTGTGAGGCGTGTGATTGTGGATCAGGTGTGTGTGTGAGGCGTGTGATTGTGGATCAGGTGTGTGTGTGAGGTGTGTGATTGTGGATCAGGGTGTGTGTGTGAGGCGTGTGGATTGTGGATCAGGTGTTGTGTGTGGGTGTGTGATTGTGGATCAGGTGTGTGTGTGGTGTGTGATTGTGGATCAGGTGGTGTGTGATGTGCGTGTGATTGTGGATCAGGTGGTGTGTGTGAGGCGTGTTGGATTGTGGGATCAGGGTGTGTTGTGAGGCGTGTGATTGTGGATCAGGTGTGTGTGTGTGAGGCGTGTGATTGTGGCTCAGGTGTGTGTGTGAGGCGTGTGATTGTGGATCAGGTGTGTGTGTGAGGCGTGTGATTGTGGATCAGGTGTGTGTGTGAGGCGTGTGATTGTGGATCAGGGTGTGTGAGGTGTATGTGGATCAGGTGTGTGATGTGATTGTGGATCAGGTGTGTGTGTGAGGTGTGTGATTGTGGATCAGGTGTGGTGTGTGTGAGGTGTGTGATTGTGGATCAGGTGTGTGTGTGAGGTGTGTGATTGTGGATCAGGTGTGTGTGTGAGGTGTGTGATTGTGGATCAGGTGTGGGTGTGTGAGGTGTGTGATTGTGGATCAGGTGTGTGTGTGTGAGGGTGTGTGATTGTGGATCAGGTGTGTGGTGGTGTGAGGGTGTGTGGATTGTGGATCAGGTGTGTGTGTGAGGTGTGTGATTGTGGATCAGGTGTGTGTGTGAGGTGTGTGATTGTGGATCAGGTGTGTGTGTGAGGTGTGATTGTGGATCAGGTGTGTGTGTGTGAGGTGTGTGATTGTGGATCAGGTGTGTGTGTGAGGTGTGTGATTGTGGATCAGTGTAGGTGTGTGAGGTGGTGTATTGTGATCAGGTGGTGTGTGAGGTGTGTGATTGGTGGATCAGGTGTGTGTGTGAGTGTGTGATTGTGGATCAGGTGTGTGTGTGAGGTGTGTGATTGTGGATCAGGTGTGTGTGTGAGGGTGTGTGATTGTGGATCAGGTGTGTGTGTGAGGTGTGATTGTGGATCAGGTGTGTGTGTGAGGTGTGTGATGTGATCAGGTGTGTGTGTGTGAGGTGTGTGATTGTGGATCAGGTGGTGTGTTGTGAGGTGTGTGATTGTGGATCAGGTGTGGTGTGTGAGGTGTGATTGTGGATCAGGTGTGTGTGTGTGAGGTGTGTGATTGTGGATCAGGTGTGTGTGTGAGGGTGTGTGATTGTGGATCAGGTGTGTGTGTGAGTGTGTGATTGTGGATCAGGTGTGTGTGTGAGGGTGTGATTGTGGATCAGGTGTGTGTGGAGGTGTGTGATTGTGGATCAGGTGGTGTGTGTGAGGTGTTGTTGTGGATCAGGTGTGTGTGTGAGTGTGATGTGGTCAGTGTGTGTGTGAGGTTGTGATTGTGGTCAGGTGTGTGTGTGAGGTGTTGATTGTGGATCAGGTGTGTGTGTGAGGTGTGTGATTGTGGATCAGGTGTGTGTGTGAGGTGTGTGATTGTGGATCAGGTGTGTGTGTGAGGTGTGTGATTGTGGATCAGGTGTGTGTCAGTTGTGTAATTGTGGATCATGTGATCCTCAGGAGCATGTGTTCACCATGCTGGCCATGTTCGTGACCATCCTCGTTCCTTCAGGGTGGATCCTCAACAACCTGGAGAACTACAAGAAGCGCCCGTAATCACCTGAACCTCTGCGCACATCTGTATCACTCCTCACCAACATCTGGCTCATGTTTCTCATGAATAAAGCAGTGTGAATAAAACATGATTGTGTAGAATAATGTGTTATAATCCACACATCTGCACTGTGTGTTTAAAGGAATAGTGTGTGCGCCTGTGCAGGTAATAACTACACACTCCAGCTGTGCACATCCCCAAACACCAGCAATCACATCTGCATGATCAGAACATCTGAGCTGATATCAGAGAAGCAGATAAACATGGCAGCTGGGGGACGTCGCAACAGTGAACAGAAACAGAATGAACACAGAAGCTACATGAAAATGTTTTTATTGAAATCTGGAAGGTCACATGCCAACATGCAGGACAGGTAATAAAGGTGTGTGTGTGTGTGTGTGTGTGTGTGTGTGTGTTTATGTGAGAATGTCCTGAGCCTGATGCTCCACCAGCACAGCCATGCTCTTCACATCTCCACACCAGAAATCCAGACGCTCCTTCATGCCCTTGATCTGCAACACAAACAATACACCACTGAGAGTCTCCTTCCTGATCGTGTGTGTGTGTGTGTGTGTGTGTGTGTGTGTTACCTGTGGAAGATCGAGAACTCGCGGTTGTACCCAGGTCATCTGAACTTTCTGATCCACTTCGTCAATGTTTCCTCGCAGAAGACCCACTGACAGAGCTTTCATCACCAACAGCTCCACCTGACACACACACACATTATATATATATATAAAAAAGTCTAAAACAGCTGCAAAATTATTGATGTTTTCTGCTCTAAGAGCAAACACACACACACACACACACACACACACACACCTCATTTACTGGAACCTTGGTGCTCTGAGAGATCTCCTGGAAGGTCAGTTGTCTGTGATTCGCTGGTCTGGTGAAGGTCATCTAGAGAACGAGACAGAGTTTAGTCATTTGATCAGACACATGACAATACCACAAAACTACACACACACACACACACACACACACAATCACCATAAAACTACACACACACAAATATCCATAAAAGGTAAAACTCACAAAGAATGGATTTCAGTATAACGTGCACACTCGCACGCACGCACACACAATGAATTGAACAGTGCAAAAAGAAGAAGCTCCTTTACAGTTAATTCATGGCAAGAGAGAGATCTTACCTCCATCACACACAACAGCTGGATCTTCTTCATCAGTTTGGCCTCCTGAGCAGCAAGATCAGGCTGAGGAACACACACACACACACACTGAATTATTGGATCCTCTCCCTCTCTAATTTGCAAACATTCCTCATTCTCACACACACACACACACACACACACACGCAAACCTTTACTTTCTCTCTCTCACAAACACACACGTTTCCCCTCACTTTCATACACACACACTTTCTCTCGCACGCGC
>JBCEWE010000685.1:87500-90000 GCA_039877035.1 Silurus lanzhouensis | reverse complement strand
ATTGGATTTTATTTATTTTTCTGTGTAGTTGTTTTATTGTTTGTAATAATTTTGGGATTTTATGATTATTACAAGGTTATAAAACCACAACTGTACAAATCTCTCACACACACACACACACACACACACACACACACACACACACACACACACACACACACACACCTGTGTTCAAAGTCATTGATGAAGTTCTCGTAGAGCTGTAAAGAAAGAAACAGAGAGACACTGAGAGACATGGGGAGAGACACAGCCTTGGTGTGATTATTGACCCGAGTCTTTCCTTTGAGTCTCACGTGAATAATATCACCAGGATCTCCTTCTTTCACCTTAGAAATATTGATTAAATTAGAAATATGATGTCGTTACAGGATGCAGAAAAACTAGTAGATGTTTTTGTAACATCTAGATTAGACTACTGTAACGCTTTACTGTCTGGGTGTTGGAGTAAGTGCAGAAATAAGCTTCAGTTAGTTCAGAATGCAGCAGCAAGAGTCCTCACTAGATCTAGAAAATATGATCACATCAGCCCTGTTTTAATCATCTACACTGCTCCCAATTACATCTCACACTGATTATAAAATACTACTACTGACGTATAAAGCACTTAACGCTCTCACGCCGCAGTATCTGAGTGAACTTCTGTACCAGTATGATCCTCCACACCTACTTAGATCAAAAGGTGCAGGCTATTTGTTGGTACCTCAAATAATGAAGACTCCAGCAGGGGGCAGATGTTTCTCTTATAAACCCCACAGTTATGGAACAACCTTCCAACCAGTGTTCGGGACTCAGACACAGTCTCAGTGTTCAAGTCGAGGCTGAAAGAAGCAGATCTGGAGGGATCATGGATATGGAGTGTTTGGTGAACTGGGATATTTGGATGCTGTCGTCTCCTCACTCTCACACGTTCACTCAGGTTTGTTGATGGTGGTGTGGTGGGTCGTCTCTTATCCCAGAGATCCTCATGTCTGTGTTCCTTCTGCTTCTCCATTTTAGTTCTGCTGCTACAGTGAATCTTGAGGTTCCCTCTTGAGTCTGGTTCCTCTCAAGGTTCCTTCATTCTGCATTTCAGGGAGTTTTTCCTTCACCACAGTCTCCACCGACTTGTTCATCAGGGACAAACTTACACTTATAAAGAACATCTTCATTTTTATCTCCACATGATCTGTGTGAAGCTGCTCTGAGACCATGTTCATTATTAAAAACTCAATACAAATAAACATGAACTGAATTATATTGAAAGTGTGTGTGTGTGTGTGTGTGTGTGTGTGTGTGTGTGTGTGTGTGTGTGTGTGTAGGAGGGGCACAGACAAAAAGAGAGAGAGAGAGAGAGAGAGAGAGAGAGAGAGAGAGAGAGTAGAACAGAAAGACATCTCACCTGGATAAGAGCTTCGCCTTTACACACAGACACGTCCTGTACAATCTCACTCAGCTTTAGAGTCAACTGATGCCACAACCTGCAGAGAATACAACACACAATTACACACACACACACACACACACACACACACACACACACACACACACAATTTTCCTGCTTCTAACATCAACTTTGATATAACAAATAAATGAATCCACTCACTAACAGGAGCCATGATGAAGAACATCAGTGTTCATCACTTCATCACTCAGTGTCAATGTAATAATGTAATAATGTAATGTAATAATGTTATAATGTAATGTAATAATGTATCTGATCAGTGTATAAGAGACTAGTGTTTTATTATGAAAGTATTTATTGCAGGATTGTGGGCGGGTTTCCAGCTGCTTTATTATTCATTATTTATATGATTATTTATATTAATTATTCTAATATTTACATCATTGATGCTGATTTGCTCGGAGCGGATTAACTAGTCAGGAGAATGTAATAAATGAAAAAGCCACATTAATCTGTTTCAGTCTTTATAAAATCCCTGTGAAGAAAAATAAACTTTATTTCTAATAAAAACCTGTTTTGCTCTTCGCTACATGCTACATGACTCAGCCCTATTGATCAGAGCAGTTTCCATCTGCACCCGTATTGTGATAATTCCCGCCCACAAAGCATACGATTGGCTAATAAACTCCGCCTCCTGTATCGGGATTGGCTGATTCTTATAAAAAACCAGCTCGTAAAGCAAGCCGGAGCCAATCGCAGTTAGCCGTACAGAAAACGGGTAGAAATAAAACCCGTAAATAATGTTAGCTAACTCAGATCCTATGAGAAAAGAAAACACCGTACTTTCTGTTGTATAGATCTTCCAGATTGTGCCATTCCGCCGCGACCTCTGGGGTCGGACTTTTACTTTGTTGTTGCTTGAGGAATCCGAGAACATCTTTCATTGTGGAAGCGGTGAGAAGTGACTGGTTCAGTGCCCGGCTGCTGTCAGACTCGCGTTAGCAGACCTGCTAAATGCTAATTATTTTCTTCTTTGTTGGTTAAATTAACGTGACACGACAGGTTCCGTATCGCCACCTAGCGGCGCATTATTTTTTTATTTTTTTTAACGCAAATGAA
>JBCEWE010000685.1:70000-77500 GCA_039877035.1 Silurus lanzhouensis | reverse complement strand
AGGTAGCAGAGCTGAAGATGTTGAGATGTTCGTTGGGAGTGATGACGATGGACAGGATTAGAAATGAGTTTATTAGAGGGACAGCGCATGTAGGACGTTTTGGAGACAAGGTGAGGGAGGTGAGGGAGATGGTTTGGACATGTGCAGAGGAGGGACATGGGGTATATCAGTAGGAGAATGCTGAGGATGGAGCCACCAGGAAGGAGGAAAAGAGGAAGACCAAGGAGGAGGTTTATGGATGTGGTGAGGGAAGACATGCAGGTAGTTGGTGTGAAAGAGGCAGATGCAGAGGACAGAGGGGTGTGGAGACGGATGATCTGCTGTGGCGCCCCCTAATGGGAGAAGCTGAAAGTAGAAGAAGAAGAAGATAATTGTTTATACCTGATGAGCGATCCAGTGGTGACTGGTGAAGGAAAAACTCCCTGAGATGGTTTGAGGAAGAAACCTTGAGAAGAACCAGACTGCAAAAGGGAACTTCATCCTCAACACCGAATGTCTATTTATTGTAATTAAATTGTAGAGGTGTCGAGTAAAAGGTGCGTAAATGCAGAACTGTTCATGTCCTGAAACACTGTAGCAGACTGATGGTATTAATTACAGTCTGAATCAGTTCTCAAAGTTCCTCAGTTGCTCTGCAGCTTCATGGATCTTTAGGCTGTAGGTGTGGAACCATCCTGAGCTGTGCAGAGTGGAGCCTCAATCGAGAAGGACTCCATCCAGAGGTAGAACATCAGGCAGAACCAGGCAGATTGTCAGAGAAGGACAGGACAGAAACACTGGTGTTGTGAATATTAGTTACTGGGAGAACTGGACGAGGTGTTGGGGAAACTACCACTGATTTCCCACCGGTTATTTGTACCTGCCCACCCTAATAAAACTGGCTAGAACCGGTCAGACTGATTATACAGACGTGTAGGAATCTCCAATGTCAGTCAGAGGTAAAGCTGTAATTGTAAGTCACGTGATATCTTCACTAAATGTAACACTAAATGGATAAAAAGTGTCAGGAATAGTGTTATGACGTTCGGGGACGTGCTGTTAGAGGAATGTAATCAATGTGCTCGTTATGAGTGTGTGAGTGTGTGTGTGTGTGTGTGTGTGTGCAGGTTCTCCCTCCGCTACGTGATGTGAAGAACAAACCCGAGGTGGGGAACGCTCTGAGGAACAAACTGGTGCGTCTGATGACTCACATCGACACAGACGTGAAAACGTGCGTCGCCGAGTTCCTCTTCGTGTTGTGTAAAGAGAGCGGTGAGACTCACACACACACTCATTCATTCATTTATTGATGGATGTGTAAGACCTGTTCCTTAGATCCTGTGTGTGTGTGTGTGTGTGTGTGTTTTAGTGTCGCGCTTCATTAAGTACACAGGTTATGGGAACGCTGCAGGTCTGCTGGCAGCTCGGGGTCTGATGCGGGGCGGCTGGGAGCCGGGGCATTACTCTGAAGACGAGGACAGCGACACTGAGGAGTACCGGGAGGCCAAACCAAAGTGAGTGTGTACCAAAACTGTGTACAGAGCAGTGTGTGTGTGTGTGTGTAAGGCAAGGAGTGTGTTTGTGTGTGTGTGTTTGTGTATTAGCATTAACCCTGTGACGGGTCGAGTGGAGGAGGAGCAGCTGAACCCGATGGAGGGAATGACAGAAGAGCAGAAAGAGTACGAGGCAATGAAGCTCGTCAGCATGTTTGACAAACTCTCCAGGTACAAACACCTGTACACACACACACACACACACACACACACACACACACTCTTCCATTTTTTTGTTGTAGTACATTATATTGACCAGCAGAGGGCGGATGCTTTCTGAAGTAAAACAGCTACATTTTATTTTAATGATTAAATATTGACTAATAATTTTATCGGAACGTAATGATTTTTTTTACTCCCAGAAATTTTACGCACTTCCTGTGTTTCACTGCTGTCACAGAATATTTCGCTTCAGAGTTCCTCCTGAGGGTGGAGAACCTGTCAGGAACCACAGAGGAACCCTTTTTGCTTGAGAGTGCAGCCATTAGAAATGAGGATGAAACTCTAAATGAGTAGAAGGATGTGTTTCGTGGATAAACATTTCATTAATAATTAACTTTCACTAAAAATAAATAGAAATATAAAATGCAAGCTGTGATTGCGGGGCAAAGCACTTTGTGTTAGAGATGGAGGAAGCCTTTGGAATCCTCAGCACTTGTTTTTGGGGTGATGTTTAATTTAATGGGTAATGCATTAAAGCAGGTTAAAGCGATGACATCACTTCCTGTGTGTATGTGTGTGTTTTGGGGGGGGGGGGGGTGTTGCATGTAATAATCAGAAATCCCAGATGATGGCGTGTGTGAGGAATAAGCAGCGAGTGAAATGACATCACGAGTCATGAGGTGTGTGTTAAATGTGACCCTCAGGGATCATGTGATCCAGCCCATGAAGCTCGGCCCGGATGGAAAAATGACCAAACTGGAGCCCCATGAGCTTCAGTGCCTCACACAGCAAGCGCTGAGCGGGCGAGAGAGGAACGAGGGAGACGAGGAGGAGGAGTGTGAGGAGAACTCAGACTGATCACGCTCAGAGAGATGGGATCTGTTCACTCCTGCAGTAGGAAATAAACCTGGTGTGAGGGTTTTTATCACATCTTCTGTTGGAGAAAACACACACACACACACACGTGTCAGTCTATCCTTATGAGGACCTTCATATAGTTATAAACCTCACGAACACAGAACACACACCTTTCAGCTTTTACTGGGGTTTTCATCAAGGTCAGAACTTTATTTTCTTAGTGTCCTCACCAAGATACACACACACACACACACACACACACACTAAGATCAATAAAAAATATCACCGACACACACACACACACACACACACACACTAAGATCAATAAAAAATATCACCGACACACACACACACACACACACACTGAGATCAATAAAAAATATCACCAAGACACACACACACACACACACTGAGATAAAAAAAAAATCACCGACACACACACACACACTGAGATCAATAAAAAATATCACCAAGACACACACACACACACACTGAGATAAAAAAAAAAATCACCGACACACACACACACACACACACAGTGAGATCAATAAGAAATAATTTTTTCTGCTTTGTTTGATTTATTTAGTTATTCTCCATCATGTTTCAGAGCTCAGCCCTGACAGCAGCAGTGTGTGTGTGAACATGTCATGTGCATAACTCCAGTGAGTGTATTACCTCTCTCTCTCTCACACACACACACACACACACAGGGGTGTAAGCGTGAGGCGTGGTACTGCTCAGGACGATGTGATGAATGTGAATGTGTGATGGAGATGAAACACTGGGTTCAGACGCTCACATTTCATTTCACTGCTACAAGAAAACAGATCAGAAAATAAGTCTTAAGTCACATGGTGGTGAATATTTTCACAACAATCTAATATTTTATAACTTCTTCCTTCCTGCTCCTGTGATGCAAATATTAAATCATTAGTAACAAATCATATTCTTAACATGCACTTTTTTATGTTTACTAACGAACTGTTGATCTACGAATAAATTCTTTATAAATAATAAATCATTACGCCGACACTGCAGATTGTAGTATTGAGTCATTCATGTTGGTGTTTATTATATATATATTTATATATAAAAAGCTGTAAACGTTTTTGTGATTGATTTGAGGAAAGAATTAATTGGTCATCGTGCTGGTAAAGAGAGCATTTTATTTAAAAAAAAAAATGGAAAAAGAGATGAAGGAAAAAAAGAGCCTGGTGATGCACGACTGAAGCGCTGGGAGGAATCTCGCTCACGCCCTCCTGCACGTACAAAAGTGTTCCACTCGCAGAAAAAACGTGGAGGTTTGTTTCCTTTTTTCCTTCCGCAGGCCGTCAGTAAGAGAGAGAGAGTGTGTGTGTGTGTGTGTGTGTGTGTGTGTGTGGGCATTCATTCGCTACATGCAACTGGACTCCACCTGAGCATCAGGGTTTTACACTTCAGAGGGAAGAGGATTTACAGCACGGCCTCAATAAGTTAAAAACTATAGCAAAAGGTTCTTCTCCAATCTGCTCCGTACATTTACAATATAATACCTGTGAGAAAATACCCCCCCACCCCCCCGGTTAAAATACACCCCAAAATCATCATCATCATGGTGGTGGAGAATAAAACGAGATGTACATGTTTGCATTATCGCTGTCGCATTTTTTTACTTGGAAATTAAATACCAGAGGAAAAAAATCCTTATTATAAAAAAAGAGAAAAATAATAATAATAATAATAATAATAATCATCATCATCAGCTTATGGTGTTGTTTTGGTCACACTACATGTTCCAATTAGGGGTTTTTCCTGCTTCTGTAATAACATTTCTCTTTTATAAAATATTTTTATTCATACAATCCTTAGTAACTATAGCAACAGTACTGTTAACGTTTGAGTGGCGAGATATCGGACAGATCGCCTCAGAGAAGAACAAGAAGTGTAGAAACGAATGCAAAAGGAAAAAAAAAATAAATCATCGTGGTGTTTCATCTCCTCTTCATACAGGCCGAGGTTCTGTACAGGTTCCGTTTAACCTCAATATTGCTGGTCCTGGTCACATGATCCGCCACGTCCAATTACACCGGGCCGTTCACCACCACCTCGGATACACCCTGCTCCGTCCTGGTGCGCGCGCACGCACACACACACACACACACACACACACACAATGAGCATCATGAGGAAAAAGCTAATTAATAGCTTTGCTTCACCATGTTCCACCATTCTACAATACTCACTTGACTTCCTCCACAGCTGCTGTGTTCTCCAGAGGACCGTTGAGAACCTCACATGTAGCTTTTGTTTTTTCTTCCACATGTGTTGCACTGAGAGATACGAGTGAGAGAATGGGGAGGGGGGGAGGGGGTGTCATAAGATGATGATTGGGAGAAGAAAATCCCACCCTTACCCCCAGTAACAACCCCACACTTATTCCTAAGTCATAACCCTTAACTCTGAGTAATAGCTCCACCCCTTACCCTGAATTGGGGCAGTTATTCGCCGTCTCGTTCCTCTCACCCTCACAGTCACTCACTGCATACTTGGCAGATGCGTCTTCAGAGGTAGTTGTGTTCTCCTCCTCACTGCAATAAACACACACACACACACACACACACACACACACACACACACACACACACACACACACACACACACACAACAGCGTTTATAACCAGCTCATCTCCTCACTCACACACACTCACACATGCACAGCGGGAGTGGAGAACATTCAGAAACAGCGGAGTGAACAGAAGCGTGTGAGGGGGAGGGGCTGGAACGAGAGAACGAGACGATGGGGAAGTGCGGAGACGAAGTCGGGGATGAGACGATGGAGGTGTGAGGCACTAATCAAGGATGGTGTGGATAGATACGGGCATGTGCTCATCTTCAGGTAGTAGAATATCAGGACGCTGTTGATTTTTAACAGCACAGATCGAAGTGAAAGCTGTATCCATGGTTACGGAGACAGACCTGCCAACCATCAAGAGGAGAAAGATCTAGAGGTATAGTGAAGACCAACACGAGGACGAACAGTTCAGTCCAGTGTTTTTATTATTGTGTTTAACAATGTGTTGGAGAATTAGATCTTAGATCATTATCACGTTCCACAATGAAAAGAACCTCAGGGTTCTCAGAGGAACGACACTGATTCAATTTGACTTCTATAAACATTTATTATAGTCATTCAATTTACTGAAATGAGTTCCACACTTCCCCCTACTCACAGACATGCACACCTCCACTTTCTAAAATGCTCCACCCACCTCTCAGACACACACCGCCCATCCCTCACAGAGCAAAGCCCACATCCATCTCTCAGCCACGCCCATCTTTAACACAGCCACACCCCCACCCACCTCTCCGACACACCCCACCCATCCCTCACACAGCCACACCCCCATCTATCTCAGCCACGCCCCACCCGTCCTTAACACAGCCACGCCCACATCCATCCCTCACAAAGCCACACCCCCATCTATCTCAGCCACGCCCCACCCATCCTTCACACAGCCCCGCCCTCACACAGCCACACCCCTCCCAACATTCACACAGCCACGCCACGCCCCTCCCTCACACAGCCACACCCCTCCCAACATTCACACAGCCACGCCCCCACCCATCCCTCAAAGTACAGTACAGGGTCTTCAGCTGAACACATCTAACCTCAAATCACAAGGTGCCGTTTCTTCTGGTACCTACACTTCTTACCCCTAGTCCTCACTCACTCACAGCGTGAGGGAGTCACATCAGCACGTTCTGAATGAGAAAATCGAGTCAAGAGAAGTTACTAATGAGTTGTGGTGAGAGGAGGTGGAGCTTCTAACATTAAGGAGTCTCTAGTTCCAGATTCATACACTGCTCAGCTCATCTGCTGTGTTTATTGGAGAAAGATGAGAAAACGCAAAAAGGTCGGCAGGTCTGCAGTGTGTGTGTGAGTGAGTGTGTGTGTGTGAGAGAGAAAGAGATGAAGATTGATTCTGACAATAACCGATGATAAGCACATGCCTAGTATTTATATGATAAACACTGTAATGACTGTGACCTAATAAAAGCTGTGGTATTTCTGTGACTCGAGTCCGTGGCTGAGCTGCTGCTCGGCTTCTACCGGAGCTCCTGATCTGAATAAAGCATCTGACTGTAGAACATGTATGTTATAAACCTGACCATCTGATTACATTCCTCATTAACAGGATATTTAAGTAAGAAATCATTTATTGTTGAAGAGTGAGACCGGCTGGAAATCAGCTCTTTACCCTTTAAAGTTTTGTTGTGCATCACAGGAAACTGATCTTTTAATTAGTTCTGATTGTTTTCATTAAAAAATTAATGAATTGAAAGTGATTTGATTAACTTGTTAAAAACGCAGGATCGACATCTGCACAGAAATGAAAAGAAGTGAAGAATTATGGATGAGATTCTCTCAGCAAGAGCACATCCGATCATTATGGATTTAAAATGTCATTAACTGTAATAAAGCAGATATGAGGTGGAATCAAAAAGTTTGGCGATTCGCTCTGTTTACAAGGAAGTCTTTTCGAAGCGAGTCGAGCACCTTCTGCTATTCACTGCATCTTCATCTTCAGGAGGAGGGTGAAGTATGCAGGAGCCAAATCTGGCGATCAGGGTGGGTGTGGAAATGAGATCGTGTTTCCGGTGAGAAACTCAGGGGTGAGGAGGAGCTTGGTAACAGGATGCGCACGTGGCCAGAATAGCACCAGTTGCACAGTTCGTGATGTACACAAGACTATGTCTTATTGCGCACTGAATTATGAAGGTCAGTGCTCCCTGTGACTGTGCCGCCTGTTGGTGTTTTACACTATTTATTCATTTACCAAAAAGTTTCGAGACTAGATTTGTAACAACCAATTTTTGTTAGACAAGGACATTTACTGCAATCTGCAGCACTGAATTAAATGCAGAGATGAATATCGTAAAATAAATTGTTATTATTATTATTATTATT
>JBCEWE010000685.1:22500-67500 GCA_039877035.1 Silurus lanzhouensis | reverse complement strand
CATTTAATCTAAAATATGTGACACTCATCGGGTACATCGCAAATCTATCAGGGCAAAAGGTAAAGCACTGTGTTTAATTTTAGTGGTGATAACTAACACACACACACACACACACACACACACACACTAGGGGCCAAAATGCTGTATAAATATTAGATTGTTAGTATAACAAATGAGTTCAGGTGCAGGTGGATGGAAGACACGTGTAAGTGTGTGTGTGTGTGTGTGTGTGTGTGTGTGTAAGGTAATGAAATAAAACACGTCACATACTTACACTCTCGTTTGTATTCAAGGAAAAATTGATGTCTGATATTCTATCAAAGGGAATACTGAAAGGTTAAAGAGAACAGAGTTTAGTTCAGTTAAGTAGGTTACACACACACACACACACACACACACACGCACACCCCAGCAAAGCAGTTCAGTAAGACGGCTCATTAAATAATCCACAGACTTCCATATCTGAACCAAACCTTCATGAAATAATATTTTTGTGAAATATTTAATTGTATTCAAATGGGAGTAGTTTGCTGACACGTGCATATGGCTGAGGGTTCAGGAGGTATGTGAGATGATCAGACATCCATCAGACATCCTGACTGTCACTGAGTGTATATGCGAGTCTAAGAAGGAGAAAAAAGGGGGCGTGGCCAATACATTTATTATTATTATTATTATTATTATACAAATTGGGTGTATATCAATTTAAAATATTTAAAGACAAAAACACAATACGTGTGAAAACAATCTAACATGGAGGTCTGTGGAAAAATACCCACAATGCACATCACTAGCCGCTGCTTTTATTCCATCAGTGATCAAACGTGGACTTCAAACTCATTACAGACTGGTATATGTGCATCGGTTGCTATGGAAACTAGGCAAACATGCACATGCAGAGATCTTATATCTACAACACATCTGGTAAACTGCACAAAAGGTCCAGGAGGTGGTGATTCATTCTCTATAAGAGCAGCTCCGACAGTAGCGCAGGTTTAGATCACGTTAGCGTTTCCATAGTAACGGCTTGTTCTCAGGGACGTGTACAGTGCACACTCCACTGATTATAAACAACTTGATCATTTTAAGATGTTTGTGTGACGTGTATGGAAGGAGTCTCCAGTGTCAGTGCACCCCAACCTCAACATGAGATTAAAAGTAACTATAAATTAATAACACCACACACACACACACACACACACACACACACACACACACACACACACACACACACACACACACACACACACACACACACACACACACACACACACACACACACACAAAATTGTAATGACTGATGAAATAAAAACAGGTCTTGTTTATCTACACAGGAATTCAACCCAAAGTAGAATGTAAATAAAATGTAAAATTTTCTCTTTAGGTCAGATGCAGCTGATCAGACGAGATCGGATCACAGTCCGAGTCTGTGCTGGAGTTAATGGTTTAGCAATGATCAAGTGTATTGCCTCCAGTTTGGCATGGTGTAGATATTAAAAAGGTAAACCATGTGCAACTGATGTACATAATGTTAAATTATACATTTCTGTATTTTTGCAGTAAAAAAATTGTATAAAAATATGAATAAGTTTTTAAAATGTCGATTCACAGTCTTTAAACTAGATTATAGGTTTTATTTATTTATTTTTGTATAGGAAATGTTTGGAAATTATTTTAAAAGATTGTAAACAATTTTTTTTTACTTAATTCCATTTATGTATTTTACAAAATTAAATTAATACTAACGATGGTTTGTGTGTGTCCGTGTGTGTGTACGCTAAATATAACACCATGTCTATGTGCATTAACATTCATACAAACATCCTTTCTGTCTTATTCCTGTATATACACACTATATTACCAAAAGTATTCACTCGTCTGCCTTGAACTTGAGTAACACCTGAGTCTTAATCCATAGGGTTTAATATGATGTTGACCCTAGTTTGCAGCTAGAACAGCTTCAGCTCTTCTGGGAAGACTTTCCACAAGCTTTAGGAATGTGTTCATGGGAATGTTTAAGTGTTCTTCCAGAAGCACATTTGTGAGGTCAGACAGTGATGTTGGACGAGAAGTTCTGGATCACAGTGTGAGCTCTAATTCTTCCCAAAGGTGTTCTATCGGGTTGAGGTCAGGACTCTCTGCAGACCAGTCGAGTTCTTCCACACCAAACTCACTCCTCCATGTCTTTATAGATGTTGCTTTGTGCACTGGTGTGCAGTCGTGTTGGAACAGGAACGGGTCGTCCCCAAACTGTTCACCCAGAAGCATGAAGCATGGGAGCATGAAATGGTTCAAAATGTCTCGTTATGCTGAAGCATTAAGATTCTTTCACTGGAACTGAGTGTTTGAGCACAACTTCTGAAAAACATCCCTGCATCATAATCCCCTCCACCAAACTTTACACAATGCAGCCAGACAAGTAGCGTTCTCCTGCCACCCACTGAACCCAGACTCGTCTATCAGTTTACCAGACAGTGAAGTGATTCTTCACTCCAGAGAACACGTCTCCACTGCTCTGGAGTCCAGTGGCCTCGTGTTCTACACCACTGCATCCGATGCTTCGCATTGCACTTGGTGATGTAAAGCTCAGGTGCAGCTGCTCGACCATGGAAACCCAGTCCATGAAGCTCTACGCACTGTTCTTCAGCTGATCTGAAGGCCACATGAAGTTTGGAGGTCTGTAGCTACTACGTGTCTCCGCATCCACTGACCTGCTTTGTGGTTTTACGTGTCTGAGTTTCTGTCGATCTCAATCGCTTCCACTTTGTTCCAACACCACTAACGCTTTACTGTGGAATATTTAGTAGTGAGGAAATTTCACGACTGGACTTATTGCACAGGTGACGTCCTGTCACGGTACCACGCTGGAATTCACTGAGCTCCTGAGAGACACACATCCTTTCACTAATGATTGTAGAAGCACCTGCATGCCCAGGTGATGATTTTATACACCTGTAACCATGGAAGTGATTAGAGCACCTGAATTCAGTGATCTGGATGGGGGACTGGAGACTTTTGGCAGTATAGTGTGTGTGTGTGTATATAATTTTTTTTATCTTTATATTTTACAGGGTTCCCACTCCAAGTCAAATTCCCTGACTTTCACTTGTTAAAAAGCTGAATTCTATAATGAACAGGCTGCTGTTGTGCTGAACACTGAGCAGAGGAAAACCAGACACAGACTACAAATACATCATTTCCAAAAGCCTGGTCAATCTTTTCAATTAGCCTACACCACCAATACACCACCAATACACCACCAATACACCACCAATACACCACCAATACACCACCAATACACCACCAATACACCACCAATACAACACTGATTAAAACGGCAAATAACGACTGATTTACACAAATCTTCAGGCACCACAAGATTTCAGCCTCCAGGGCCTTTGCTGTGTCTCACACTACCGTCACTGCTGGAGGTGTGAACGGCTTCATATGCTGACTGCTGTTCTCCTGGAGCTGTATGGGGTGATGGGCACTTGGGCTGAAGCTCCCGTCAGCTTCATACCTGCCTGCTGTGAAGCGCTCCCTCTCCAATATCTGATTTAAATGTACAGTTTTATGAAACTCCTATTGAGCCGTCTAGTACTTTTAACACCCAGTCTCTGTAGCGGTGTTTTAACACCCAGTCTCTGTAGCGGTGTTTTAACACCCAGTCTCTGTAGCGGTGTTTTAACACCCAGTCTCTGTAGCGGTGTTTTAACACCCAGTCTCTGTAGCGGTGTTTTAACACCCAGTCTCTGTAGCGGTGTTTTAACACCCAGTCTCTGTAGCGGTGTTTTAACACCCAGTCTCTGTAGCGGTCATTTTACAGCTAAAGCTCCTGAAATGGACATGTTTCTGGCACGTTTGCTTTAGTTAACAGATACAGCCTGATTACCAGTTGACCAGTAGGAAGGGAATAAATTAGCGCTGAAAAACACGAACCGTAATAACGAGCAAAACACGTGAAACAATGCGAAAACCAAAAAAAAAAAAAAAAAAGTGTACAGAAAAATGACAGTGTTATAAATGTAAACTAACATGTAAAATCCATGATATTCCACGACTTGGACAAAAAATATATTAAATTCCCTGACCTTCAATGTCTGGGATAGACTTCTTAAAATTCCATGACCAGTGGGAACGCTGACTTCAGTTATATTTTATTCTTTTAAACTTATATTTATTAATTGTATTTTTTATATTTCTATTATATTTACACTTTGTAAAAAGCATTTCAATACACGCACTCTGTATAAACGTGTGTGTGACAAATAACATTTGGTCTGATTATCAGCAGACACGTCTGATCTCGTCTGATTGCTCACCTGAGTAAAGGGTTGGAATCCTTCACATTTATTTTTGATTTGAATTCCCGGTTGTACCCCTGATTAGCCCAGCGCAGCCCCGTTTACCCTCCTGGAGACCCCCCACCCCCGTCAGGACCCCGTGTGAGAGGAAATGTTCATGCAGGATGAGTACTCACTCCACCACATCGTCCTGATCCGCAAACTCTTCGTCATTGAAGCCGAACTGCTCAATAAAATTGGACGTCATTTGTTGCATCTGATAATCAGAAAAGGCCTGGCAAAGCCCAGGACCAGCGATAATGATATAGTCGACAATAAATCACCTTTACACAGTTCATTAAAGAACACACACACCCTCACACACACACATTAGCCTTAATAAACACTGCTTTAGTAACGTCATTTCATATTAGTGTCACATTGAGTCGAAGAAGACGGTGTTAATTGTTTAATTACAAACACTAAACCCAGTGTGTGCACGAATGAACCGGAAACATTTAAGGACACAAGGTTCTTGTTCAAACAAGATTAGTGTGTGTGTGTGTGTGTGTGTTTCATAAATTGTGGATTGGGTTTAGAGAAATCTTGATAATGCTGCAGAGCATGCGTGTGACTAACACATAACACTGCCCCCTAGTGGACACACTTTACAGTCAGTGCTGAATTGAGTTAAAGAATAAATGCCATCATAACTGCAATAAATCAATTCTCAGGTGTTTCATATTTCACTTCTGGGTTCTGTAAGGATGGTTCCCTTAAGGGGGGTTCTGACCGTCTTAAAAGAGTTCTTTTTTTGGGAAGCATGACTCTTGTAGTATTCTAACAAGCGAGGAAGTGAACCTGATCCTGTGTGAATGAAAGACGTAATAATACAGATGTTGGTGTGGATCAGGTTGGTGAAGCTCATGCTGTTACCTGCTGCAGAGACGAGTCGTGGTGAAAGCCGCCGTCTTTAAAATCGCCCTCGTCGTCGCTGGGGGAGTGAATGTGATGCGTGTTAACCTGCGGAACACACACACACACGTTACAGATGCCCACCCATATACCCACAAACCCCCATAATACACCCCCTCCAAATGATCAGACACGCAGCACTTACTAAATCTACAGTGTTTTTCTTGTTCGTGTCTGCTAACTGCCCTGAGGAGAACGCCTCCCATCTTTCCCGCTCATCTTCCTGGAGCTCTGCAACACACACACACACACACACACACACACACACACACACACACACACACACACACACACACACACACACACACACACACACACACACAGTACATTAGATGTTAAGCAGCACACTTTAAAATTAAACATGTGAGTAATCTGATAAGATTGTGTGTTGATCACTAAACCCCAGGACCTGTGTCTACACCTCTACATATTACACAGGCATATTTAACACACATCCCAACTTATTTTTTCCACCACACACACACACACACACACACACACACACACTACACCATAAGACTGTTGTTATGGTTACACAGGGGAGCATTATCTCGACCCTGTCGCTTTTAATTAAAAGCGTTTCCACACTGTGAACCTATAAATCGTCTCGGTGCACAAACCCACGCTGAGCCTTTTGTCCAGCTTTTGAGATCAGAAGAAAATGTAAATGTGGACTTTGCCTAAACCGTTGCCATGGAAGCAGAGCTGTTATGATGAGGGATATAAATGTATAAATGACTGGGCAGAATGCAGACAATATTTATCAGGGTATTGATATAATACAATGGTATTGTTCGTCTGTAGTGAGTGTACACACACACACACACACACACACACACACACACACACACACAGTGTGTATACAGAGAGTGAGATGTACCTGAAATGAGCTGCTGAATCTGAACACCGTTCGGGCCCTTATCACTGTTGTGCACTATAGAGTTAGAGATTCTGGTAAGATGCCCCATATAACCTCTCCTACGCCCTCCTTCAGCCCTGTGAGGGAGAGAGAGAGAGAGAGAGAGAGAGAGAGAGAGAGAGAGAGAGAGAGAGAGAAGTTTGAAAGTTTGTTTGAAATATTTTGCAAATTTATACAAAAAAAATAAATAATAATAATCATCTACATAAATATCACAGCTTTTGCTCAGTATTTTGTTGAAGCACTTTGGCACCAATTACAGACTCAATTCTTCGAGTTTGATGCACCTATTTTGGGGCAGTTTCTCCTATTCCTCTCTGCAGAACCTCTGAAGCTCCATCAGATTGGATGTGGAGTGTTGGTACACAGCCATTTTCAGATCTCTCAAGAAATGTTCAATCGTCTTCTGAAAGGTTCTCCTTTCTCCACAAAGAAACACTGTAGCTCTTTCAGAGTGACCATCAGGTTCTTGGTCACATCCCTGACTAAGGCCCTTCTCCACCAGGTGCTCAGTTTGTCCAGGCGGCGCCGCTCTAGGAAGAGTCCCGGTGGTTCAGAACTACTTCCATTTATGGATGATGGAGGCCACTGTGCTTATTGGGACCTTCAATGCTGCAGAAATGTTTGTCTCCTTCGTCAGATCTGTGTCTCGATACAATCCTGACTGAGGTCTACAGACAATTTCTTCTACTTCATGATTGGTTTGTGCTCTGACATGCACTGTAACTGTGGGACCTTCTATAGACAGGTGTGTCCCTTTCCAGATCATGTCCAATCAATGTATTGTTTTATTTTAAAAACATTTGCTAAGATTTGATTTAAACACATTTGATGATGTCATTATGACCTATTGATTATAGAATCTTGAGAAAAATAATGAATTTAATCCATTTAGGAATAAAGCTGTGGGAACTTTACAGATGCAGTGTAATACAGCAAATTATATTTAAACTAGAGAAAGAAAGAACTACACCACGGAAACAGAAAAAGTGCTGCATGAGCATTTAAATGCTGCTTTCAGATTATTTCAGACCTACAACAGCAAATCTAAGACTCTGTGGAAACCCTGGAAGTGATTAAGACTCACTGTTCTTTCTCATTAGAGCTCCACGCCTCCAGGATTCTCTGTACCAACCGACACTTCTGAAACATCTACGATAAAAATACAGTATGCAAAATAAATCACATCTTGCACGTACATATATATATATATATATGTGTGTGTGTGTGTGTGTGTGTGTGTGTGTGTGTGTGTGTGGAACGAGGGCCGACACTCACATGTGTGATGAGGATGTTTTCCCGGACCGGCTCCTGATCGTCATCTCTGTTGATCTCGGAGTCGCTCTGGGTCGGAGGCATGGCTAATATCATCGCTATACAGATTTCTACTTGTATGTGCAAGAAGTTATTCCAAATGTATTTAAAATACATATCCTGTAAAACAAAACAAAGACAAAACACTTAATAAACATGAAGCAGGTCCAAGAGTTTTATTTCTTAGACACCAAAGCAATTTCCCCAATTATTACAATTTATTATATATAGAACAACATGTAATTACAGGATGTGGATGTGCAGAAAAGCCCAAGATGAAAGCTGTTATTGATGTTTGCAGAGTGAAACTGACTGAATGAATCAAAATAACACTGTGTGTGTGTGTGTGTGTAAAATAACTATAAAAAACTGTTGGAGTTTACTCTGGGTGCAGTTTTTTTCCCCCCAGTTCTCATGTGAACGTTTTCTTCTCTGGTTTGTCTTCAAATTCATCTTGTAAAAATCCCTGTATTTACTATAGAAGTTCCACCACACGCAAAACTCCTCCATGGAGCTCAGTAGGGTCATTAAGATCCAACTGGAACGCAAACTACCTGTGTGTTCAATGCTCTGAACTGACGCCTGAACTTCCAGCCAATCACAATCCACTATTCACACCTGAACTTCTTCCAGCCAATCACAATCCACTCTTCACACCTGAACTCCTTCCAGCCAATCACAATCCACTCTTCACACCTGAACTCCTTCCAGCCAATCACAATCCACTCTTCACACCTGAACTCCTTCCAGCCAATCACAATCCACTATTCACACCTGAACTCCTTCCAGCCAATCACAATCCACTATTCACACCTGAACTCCTTTCAGCCAATCACAATCCACTATTCACACCTGAACTCCTTCCAGCCAATCACAATCCACTATTCACACCTGAACTCCTTTCAGCCAATCACAATCCACTATTCACACCTGAACTCCTTCAAGCCAATCACAATCCACTATTTACACTTGAACTCCTTCAAGCCAATCACAATCCACTATTCACACTTGAACTCCTTCAAGCCAATCACAATCCACTATTTACACTTGAACTCCTTCAAGCCAATCACAATCCACTATTTACACTTGAACTCCTTCAAGCCAATCACAATCCACTATTTACACTTGAACTCCTTCAAGCCAATCACAATCCACTATTCACACTTGAACTCCTTCAAGCCAATCACAATCCACTATTTACACTTGAACTCCTTCAAGCCAATCACAATCCACTATTCACACCTGAACTCCTTCAAGCCAATCACAATCCACTATTTACACTTGAACTCCTTCAAGCCAATCACAATCCACTATTTACACTTGAACTCCTTCAAGCCAATCACAATCCACTATTCACACTTGAACTCCTTCAAGCCAATCACAATCCACTATTTACAATGACCATTGTTTTGATGATACCTTTAAGGTGTATACCTTTGGTGTCTGTGTGTGTCTGTGTGAACCCAAGAGAGACTCACAAGAATGATTCCCAGCATGTTGAGGTTAATGAGTTCCTGGTTGATGATGTGTGTGTTGGTCTGTAGAAGACTGGCCACCAGTCGCACCACATTGAGGCGTGTGTTTCCCACTGGTGGGTCCAAAACACCCCATGTTGTCTTCAACACCGTTTTCTGATCACCAACAAACAAACAAACAAATAAAAAGTTCAGCATTATTTTTAACTGTAACTTTCCAGACTCTGTTCTTCATCACTTTCGATATCGTACCAGATCAGTGAGTGAGTGAGTGTGTTTACTGCAGCTTTACTTTCTGATCTGATTTTTGTTTGGTGAGAATGTGGTGACTCAGACCTTAGGAGGCTCTAATAAGAGCTGATGGAAATCTTTTAGTCTGGGTCGAACTGCCTCCAGGATGCTCTGATTGACTGAGAACGACGGGTGGTTCATACCCGGAGGACAGAGATCCAAGTGACCCTCAAACCTACACAAACAGGTATAGATACACATCAGCTTTACAGAAACCTGGATGTAGATAAATCATTCAGAGACGACACGAGGAAGAACCGGAAGAGAAGCAGTCGTGCAGGGTGACACAAAAGAGCGAGATTATAAAATCAGTAACCAGTGAGTCGAGGTCACTTACGCTGGTCTCCGTGTCTCGAAGAGCGTGAGGAGGATCTGGATCACACTGACGATCGCAGACTCGTTCTTGTCTTTGTCGAAGATATTGGACAGCAGCTGCTCTACAGTCTCTTGTCTGGGAAAGAAACAGACATGATGTTATGATGATGATGATGTGTGTGTGTGTGCGCGTGTGTGTGTGAGAGAGATAGAGAGAGAGAGAGACGCACTTCTCCAGTGTGGCAAGCAGAGGGTCAGGTTCTGAGGAGCCCTGCACCTGGAACATCTGATCTCTGCTCAGGCGAATGATCTCACACAGTGATTGAGACGCATTCGAGTGCCTCTGAGAGAAAATAACAATAATAAAATATTAATAAAAATGAAGACCTACACAGGTCTATAAATTAGGACCAGATATTTTAAATATTAAACCAAACGCATGTGCTGATATTGATACTGACTGCATTTCACTGATTTGATCCTATAAAGAAATAACTGCATGATAATCTTTCATTAGTGATTAAATAAAGCGGTTGTCTGATCATTATTGTGATGAAATCAGCTGATACACTTGTCTGAAATATCAGGGATGATACAATATCATCTCATTGAATCTCAATCACAAGTATTTCATTATTTATTTATACAAACCTTTATAACACTCACTTTTTTTTTTTTTTTTTTTTTTTAACCGACATTCAATACAAACAAACAAAATGAACCAATGAGCTGTCAGGGGGTAAATCCTGTAAATAAAGACTGACTCACATCCTCATCCTGAGAGGGCTGTACCATGTCCACCAGCCGCTGGATCACCTTCTCCTCATTCAGCCACTGAGGTCACACACACACACACACACACACACACACACACACACACACACACTGAACATAACTGTGCACCAGGCCCTCGTCTAGACGTTAATGGGGTGTGGTGCAGTGGTGCAGGCTGCGGAAACTGAAAGGGAGGGAGGCCAATTAAAATAGACCTGAAAGTGCTCACGTTTAAAACGTCCTGTCTGAGCTGCTGAGGTTCAATGCAGGTGAGCATCCTGAGCAGCAGGTCCATAATGGCTGAGGTTCCTATGTGCTTAATCATCAGATCCACAAAGTCTTCTCTCTTCCTCAAGAACTCCACAATCTACACACAAACACACGCACACACACACAATTGCATTTGATGCTGACATTACCTCTTCTGTTCATTAAAGAACGCCACATCAGGTGTTTATCTGCCACAGTTACACTCAAAGTAGTTTCTGTTCTCCCTCACGTTATAGCAGCTATAAACATGCTCTGTTCTCTCACCAAGTCAATAAGCCAAAATAAATTACAATCCATCATATTAGTGAAACCATAAAGAAGTTGAAACTTCTCTGTGCTGAATTTAAAGTTACAGTTTAACCTTGTGACTGTTACTAGAGACTCCTTCCATTCATGATCGATTAAAACATCTCAGTACACTTTAGAAACACTAACATGTTAGAACAAGTGCATAATAAAATTAATTAGTGCCTTTTGACCAATCAGACTCCTGAATCCAACTATAAAGGTGAAAGCAAGTTTAAACTAAACATGTGACTGGTGCAAGAACCAATCAGAGAGCTCAAGAGGAAAAGCTGGCTGGATTTTATTCGTACTTAAATCTACAGCGGTTCTGATGATTCACATCATCTCACCAGTCCAGTTAATAATTAACAGCCACTACCAGTTACACATTACTGCTCCGGTTCAGAAACTGGTGATGGTTGTTCTCACCTGCTCCGGTTTCCTCCCGATGAGGATGCTCAGCACTTTACTGAAGAAGCTGGCTAGAAGAGGGTTGAGTGGCGGCTCATTCTGCAGGAACCCGTACAGCTTCATGAGTAAACTCTCATCCTCGCCTAAGCGGTCGTTAATCTGACCCACATCTGATGTGAGGAGCTCACAGGATATGTTCGGGTACCTGAGGAGTCGCACAGACCGAATTACTGGTGATATTCCAGCATCATTTTAACCATTTAATACAACACAAGGAGAAAACTGTACTGTACAGAGAGGAGAGAGACATGTACGTTATTGTGACACCCTCAAAACTCAATAAAACAAAGGGTCCAACAATGTAATTTTTAAAATGTAATTTCATGTCTGTATTTGATATTAAAGGTCAGCTTTCAAACTAAAATGCCCGTTAGTTATTAAGAAGTCGAGGGTAAAAATCCATAACGACAGTTCTTCCAGATTCGTGTCTGCCATAATACAAAAGCGGCCTCTAGAGGCGCATCACTGATGCCAGGTGCTGTTTGTTTTTCACATGCGGGACTACGTGCTGCACGGAGAGCGCTATATAATGTTTATCATTTATTAATTACATAATATCTAAGATTTTATATATTCATATTTCCTCTACAATAAAATGTTTGTAATAAAATTCAGTACTATTTTACATGGTGTTTTGATCCAGTATCAGTAAGTACTATCCGACCTAGCGATCAGTAAAACTGCCTGACTTTTAGTTATTAACATAGCCTAAATATTTATTAGTCACCCACCAACCTTTTACATATGCATAAGCGAGAAATGTTTTGATTTCAATAAAATGACATTATGATAGTAATAATGCACGTTTAATAGGCGATATCTCATTTGTCTGTACGGCGGAGAACAAAAACTAATCTAGCGTCAGGGGCCAAAAAAATACATTTAATATCAAAATCTCCACAATAATCCTGGTGGTCATTCCGGCCTGTTATTTTTTGTTACAGACTTTTGTCTACATGCCTCAGACCCAGCAGGGTATAGTAGGGCGGAGTCTGCACTCACACCTCACAGTAAGACAAACACAGAAGCGAGCCACAGACATCAGATTAGCATCAGTAAACCTCAGAAATTAAGGCCACTTCCTGTGTGGAAATATAGACAGGGGTGAAGAGAGAAAGTACTGGACCCTGACTTCTCAGGTAACACTCATTACAGGCTGTAGAATAGAGAAATATACAGCAATAAATAAAGCTGATCTTGTTTCCTGTGTGGGAGTGCCAATAAGCCTAATCACTGACATAAGAGTCGCAGATTCTCTCTATTTTTTTTCCCTAATAAAAATGTCACCCCATCGATGTCTACATGTTTTATTATTAGTGTTCAATCTCATGAACATTGAAGAACACATGGTCTGTGAATGAGCTGTTGCTATAGAAACAATAACATTAGAACGAGCACATAAATATAAACCTGGCTGGGTTACACGGTTCATACAATACCAAAACACAGCTTCTGACCAATCAGATTCAACCTTTCCAATGTGAAGATAATTTGTTAATTGGTGAAGTGTGTACAGGTGTAGCCGTGCAGGTGTGTGGGATGTGTAGAGATCTCACTTGTATTTGATTTTCTCCTCCACGTCGTCGCTGGGCTCCTGCGTGATGAAGACCACCAGGTCCTCCATGCACTGAGGTCGGATCAGGAAGTCCACCAGCTTGTGGTTCTGAGCTTTACACTCCTGCAGAACATCCTCCTCATCCATCACCTCCCTCAGGGTCACATCCTCTTTATCCAGGAGTGTGTCGATGTGAGAGGTGGTGTGTAGGTCAAACTTCCAAAACATGGCGCTTCTGTGAACACAGCACCGTGTGTGTGTTATTTTTTTTTTACATGTCAAATAAATAAATTAGTTGAGATTGTATATGATTTAACAGAACAAGTCTGCTCTAAAAGAATAATTTATTAGCATCAGTATGAGCCGTAGGAGTGTTCGGGTTGTGTAAGTTATGCTGAGTGCTATGTAATAATTCATTTATGGTGATTATGTGATGGAGTAAAGAAGTGTAGCGCAGTGTAGAGTAGAGTGAATACACTACCCTACTCACATTACATTAGAGGTAGAATAGAGTAGTTTAATAGCGTAGTGTAAACTACAGTACAGTAGTGTAACAGTAGTGGTAGTGGTGTGGTAGTGACTTATTCACCACATTTTCTGTGTAAAGCTGCTTTGAGACAATGTTCATTGTTAAAAGCGCAACACAAATAAAAATGAATTGAATGAATTGAACAGTGTAGTGTGTAGTGTACAGCACTGTATTGTGCAGTAGTGTAAAGTACAGTAGTGTAGTTTATAGCAGAGTATATTATAGATTACAATACAGAAGTGTACAGTAGTGTATAGTAGTGTAGTGAGGTGTAAAGTGGTGTAGTGTACAGTGGTATAATGACATTTACAGTGGTGTAGTGAACAGTGGTGTAGTGTACAGTGGTGTAGTTATGTGTACAGTGGTGTAATGTACAATGGTGTAGTGAGGTGTACAGTGGTGTAGTGAGGTGTACAGTGGTGTAATGTACAATGGTGTAGTGAGGTGTACAGTGGTGTAATGTACAATGGTGTAGTGAGGTGTACAGTGGTGTAGTGTACAATGGTGTAGTGAGGTGTACAGTGGTGTAATGTACAGTGGTGTAGTGAGGTGTACAGTGGTGTAATGTACAATGGTGTAGTGAGGTGTACAGTGGTGTAGTGTACAGTGGTGTAGTGAGGTGTACAGTGGTGTAGTGAGGTGTACAGTGGTGTAATGTACAGTGGTGTAGTGAGGTGTACAGTGGTGTAATGTACAGTGGTGTAGTGAGGTGTACAGTGGTGTAATGTACAGTGGTGTAGTGAGGTGTACAGTGGTGTAATGTACAATGGTGTAGTGAGGTGTACAGTGGTGTAGTGTACAGTGGTGTAGTGAGGTGTACAGTGGTGTAATGTACAATGGTGTAGTGAGGTGTACAGTGGTGTAATGTACAATGGTGTAGTGAGGTGTACAGTGGTGTAATGTACAATGGTGTAGTGAGGTGTACAGTGGTGTAGTGTACAGTGGTGTAGTGAGGTGTACAGTGGTGTCATGTACAATGGTGTAGTGAGCTGTACAGTGGTGTAGTGAGGTGTACAATGGTGTAATGTACAATGGTGTAGTGAGGTGTACAGTGGTGTAGTGAGGTGTACAGTGGTGTAATGTACAAAGGTGTAGTGAGGTGTACAGTGGTGTGGTGAGGTGTACAGTGGTGTAATGTACAATGGTGTAGTGAGGTGTACAGTGGTGTAGTGAGGTGTACAATGGTGTAGTGAGGTGTACAATGGTGTAATGTACAATGGTGTAGTGAGGTGTACAGTGGTGTAGTGAGGTGTACAATGGTGTAGTGAGGTGTACAGTGGTGTAATGTACAATGGTGTAGTGAGGTGTACAGTGGTGTAGTGAGGTGTACAATGGTGTAGTGAGGTGTACAATGGTGTAGTGAGGTGTACAATGGTGTACAATGGTGTAGTGAGGTGTACAGTGGTGTACAATGGTGTAGTGAGGTGTACAGTGGTGTAGTGTACAGTGGTGTAGTGAGGTAGTGTACAATGGTGTAGTGAGGTGTACAGTGGTGTAATGTACAGTGGTGTAGTGAGGTGTACAGTGGTGTAGTGTACAGTGGTGTAGTGAGGTGTAGTGTACAGTGGTGTAGTGAGGTAGTGTACAATGGTGTAGTGAGGTGTACAGTGGTGTAATGTACAATGGTGTAGTGAGGTGTACAGTGGTGTAGTGAGGTGTACAGTGGTGTAGTGTACAGTGGTGTAGTGAGGTGTACAGTGGTGTAGTGTACAGTGGTGTAGTAAGGTGTACAGTGGTGTAGTGTACAGTGGTGTAGTGAGGTGTACAGTGGTGTAGTGTACAGTGGTGTAGTGAGGTGTACAGTGGTGTAGTGTACAGTGGTGTAGTGTACAGTGGTGTAGTGAGGTGTACAGTGGTGTAGTGAGGTGTACAGTGGTGTAGTGTACAATGGTGTAGTGAGGTGTACAATGGTGTAATGTACAATGGTGTAGTGAGGTGTACAGTGGTGTAATGTACAGTGGTGTAGTGAGGTGTACAGTGGTGTAATGTACAATGGTGTAGTGTGGTGTACAGTGGTGCAGTGAGGTGTACAGTGGTGCAGTGTACAGTAATGCTGTGTACAGTGGTGTAGTGAGGTGTACAATGGTGTAATGTACAGTGGTGTAATGTACAATGGTGTAGTGTGGTGTACAGTGGTGCAGTGAGGTGTACAGTGGTGCAGTATACAGTAATGCTGTGTACAGTGGTGTAGTGAGGTGTACAATGGTGTAATGT
This sequence comes from Silurus lanzhouensis, assembly GCA_039877035.1. Lineage (NCBI taxonomy): Eukaryota > Metazoa > Chordata > Actinopteri > Siluriformes > Siluridae > Silurus > Silurus lanzhouensis. The sequence continues at coordinate 51,830 of JBCEWE010000685.1, read as the reverse complement.
ACAGTGGTGTAATGCAGTGAGGAGTACAGAAGTGTAATGTACAGCGGTGAAGTGAGGTGTACAGTGATGCAGTGTACAGTGGTGCAGTGTCGTGTACAGTATTGCAGTGGTGTAGTGACGTGTGCAATGGTGTAATGTACAATGGTGTAGTGTAGTGAGGTGTAGTAGTGAGGTGTACAGTGGTGTGGTGCAGTGTAGTAGTGAGGCGTACAGTGTAGTGAGGTGTAGTGTAGTAGTGAGGCGTACAGTGTTGTGAGGTGTAGTGTAGTAGTGAGGTGTAGTGTAGTAGTGAGGCGTACAGTGTAGTGAGGTGTAGTGTAGTAGTGAGGTGTAGTGTAGTAGTGAGGCGTACAGTGTAGTGAGGCGTAGTGTAGTAGTGAGGTGTAGTGTAGTAGTGAGGCGTACAGTGTAGTGAGGTGTAGTGTAGTAGTGAGGTGTAATGTAGTAGTGAGGTGTAGTGTAGTAGTGAGGCGTACAGTGTAGTGAGGTGTAGTGTAGTAGTGAGGTGTAGTGTAGTAGTGAGGCGTACAGTGTAGTGAGGTGTAGTGTAGTAGTGAGGTGTAGTGTAGTAGTGAGGCGTACAGTGTAGTGAGGTGTAGTGTAGTAGTGAGGTGTAGTGTAGTAGTGAGGCGTACAGTGTAGTGAGGTGTAGTGTAGTAGTGAGGCGTAGTGTAGTAGTGAGGCGTACAGTGTAGTGAGGTGTAGTGTAGTAGTGAGGCGTAGTGTAGTAGTGAGGTGTAGTGTAGTAGTGAGGCGTACAGTGTAGTGAGGTGTAGTGTAGTAGTGAGGTGTAGTGTAGTAGTGAGGCGTAGTGTAGTAGTGAGGCGTAGTGTAGTAGTGAGGTGTAGTGTAGTAGTGAGGCGTAGTGTAGTAGTGAGGTGTAGTGTAGTAGTGAGGTGTAGTGTAGTAGTGAGGTGTACAGTAGTCCTACCTGAGCGTGACTAAGCTCAGAGGGTAAAAAATATTCTGATTAAAAAGAAAACAATGCTGAAGCTCTTTGTGACTTCTGGCCCATTCCAGGCACTGCAGGTATGAAAGAGAGACAAATGCTGAAGAACCACAGACACTCAACACACACCTGTAACACAACAAACACACAACCATGGTTAGATATACACCCTCATCATTACTCCATCATCACCTTTATAATTAAAATTGTGTCATTAAAAAGTCCAGAGTGTGTGAGGAACAGTACTCTTTATACATGAAGGAGTGCCAGGGATCAAACTAAACCAGGATCTCATATTGAAATCAAATTCTTAACAACTTGACATGATAAATATCTCAGATGTGTGTGCACAGATCTTTAATATGCACACTTTACATTTAACATCAACGTTTCCAGAACTGTCTTTCAGTACTTTTTGCATGGAACCACAATAACATTTGTGTAACTGTTCAACCCACACACACACACACACACACTAAACTGAATGCTGTGGTTCAAGTGTGAACAATAAAGTGAGACACACTTGAGAGGATTCCGATGAAAGATTTACTTCATTACCTTGTATATCAGTTTGCAATAAATATTTGAGGTTTGGGTCTCAAACGTCTTGTTAAAGAACAAATCGGTCAAGTCTACCACTGATGTCTCTCCTTTCTGTTCAGAAGTGTGTCCATCAAATGTCACTAAGAGAGGGTGAAGAGTTCCTAGGCCCCGCTCCAGAACAGCCGTGTCTATACAGTGACCCACACACACTTTACGTCGTGCCTTAACCCTCGTATGCATTAGCATTTCAAAAGCTACAATTTCACAAGGAACATGTCCCCAGTGTAAGTGCTGCCATGTCTCTAAAAGACAGAATGAGGAAACGAGTGTTTACAGCTGCTATAAGGGGCGTGAGGTCACACCTCACCTGAGCTAGGATTCCAGGTATTCCAAATATACACAGGTCCAATGTAAACTCATTAACCACTTATAACACAACGTGTGTAAAGTGTGTCAGAGTTGTCCATTGGAAACCTAGTGGCCCTGTGTGTGTGTGTGTGTGTGTGTGTGTGTGTTCCAGTATACAGTAATATTGCAGAATATTTAGTTTATTTTCCTCTATTATATTTTGTAATTAATTTGACAAACACACAATATACATTTACTAACAATTATTCACCAGTAGAGTCAATAAATACATTAAAACGCTTAATTCTAGTTAAAGGTTTTATTTTGAGTAAATTCCTCCTCCCGTCACAGCCTCAGCACAGCCTCAGCACAGCCACAGCTAGCATGCTCGCTAACACCACGAACCTGTAACAGCTAACAGCAGCGGATATTTACATTTAAATCGCAGTTAAACTAAAAATAAATAAAAACCTGGGTTGTGTATTTGACACTTTCTTATGTGTTGTGAATGATTTTTAAAAGGAGAGGCCCCGGTATATTAGCTGCTCATGCTAATGCTAATGCTAGTCACGTCAAAGTTAATGACAGACCGGCCCGGTTAGCATTAGCGTCTCTAAGCTAAGCTAGTGTATGTTTTTTTTTTTATTAAAAAATACACGTAAATAAGAGACTATGTAATTTCAGCTCGGATATTTTTCCTGTATATTAGCAACAATAAAGTTGTTTTGTTTTTCCGTAAACCTTATTTTCTTATAATAATTATGTCTAAAAATGTTTCATAATATACACCGGCTACACTGAAACATAGCGAGCTGAACCCAATACCAAATCACTTCACCCTCCTGACACATGCGCACTACAGAGGATAGTACTGAACAGGGTATTAAGTGCACTAGGCTGCGGGTTGAGACAGATTTGGAACACTTCTGGTACCGCCCCTAATCCCGACCCGAGCTGCTAAGGAAGCACTAATGCTAGGCTTTTCTGAGCTAGCAAAATCGTTTAGCCTAGCAAACTATGCTAAGCTAAAGCTTCGCCAAAAAAAAAAAAAAAAAAAAAAAACGAGAACTGCACGAGACAAAAAAAACAAGTTACATTACCGATTTAAGATCCCGACATGAAGCTCAAGGAGGAACTCTTCGGATAAAAGCCTCACCAAGAAAAATATATATGTATAAAAGTAGAAACATACAGATAGCGGTGAAAAAATTAACTGCTGACGATAAGAAGAGACTGTGACAGGCGCCAAAGCCACACAGAGCGCTCAGCACCGAACTTTTCAAGATGGCGTCGTCGTCAGCCCCCTTCCCCCCACAGCGCGGCCACACAGCTGTCAATCAAACCGCTTCCTGAATCCTTATTGGTCGACAGACATGTCAATCATAAACCTTTTTTTTTTTTTTTTACAATATACTTGAGAAACAAAACTAATATTTTCACTTTCCACCAAAAATTACACGTGTTTCATAAATCATAAAGTCATTAACACAACATACAATATGTCTTTATTCCCGAACGGTTTAATTAATTTTATTATATTATATTTTATATATATATATATATATATATATATATATATATAAAATTAAAATATATTATATATATATAAACACTTTTTTCAACAAGAAAACACGCTAAACAAAAACAGCAGGCAAAGAAATCTACCGGTAAAAATCACCAAAAAAAAAAAAAAAAAAAAAAAAAAAAAAAACAGACGACAGAAGAACACCGCGCTGATCTACGCACGAGCGCGCCATATGTCGTTTCCGGTAATTCCGCTGCGCTGCTGCACGCGCCCGACTGTGGGACCGCCGAAGAACCGCGAGGAGGCGGGGCTTTCCAAGCTTCACAACCAATGGGCTTTCTCTCTCGCCCTAGCAACAACATGACGTCACTGAGATTGACACATACCCGACCAATCAGCGGCCAGGGCTCGTTCGGTTAGTGTTTAAAGCAGAGTTAACCACGTCTTATATCTAATAATAATAATAATAATAATAATAATACAATACAAGTAAATACTAAATAATAATCAATAAGTATATTAAATACTTTAGTGTAAAATATCTTTAAAACAAATATAAATAATATAATAATAATCAAACTTTAAAGATTTTTTCACTGCATTGTGAACAAATTCACTACATTCTGCAGTTTACATTCACAGAATTTTCATTCACAAAAAACGTCTGTTTTTTTGAGTGACTTATATTGATCTGAATTATACACCTGAGCAGGTAAGGTTTAGGGGCCTTGATCAGGGGCCCATCAATAGAAACTTGGTGGTGATAGGATTCGAACTGATGACCTTCTGATCAAAAATCCAACACCTTAATTATTGAAGTTCTCAGTTCAGTTCAGGTCAAAACGTTTTCAAAAAAATATTAGGACTAAAAGAAAAAGAAGAAAATGTTACTATGTTTTGGTTCAGAAACATGAACAATATTAATAATAACAATAATAATAACAAAAACAATATTTACTATTATTCGTATTATTATTTATTAATAATGATTAAAATGTTATGATTATTATTATTATTATTATTATAAATCGTGTAATTTTTTTGGTTTTTTTCTGTTTTGGATCTGTGCACAAATCAGTGTTGTATTCGCGTCATCTCTCTGCGCAGGATAAAGATGTACTGCGGTAGTTTATATTTGTGGTTTAGATGTACTGCGGTAGTTTATATTTGTGGTTTAGATGTACTGCGGTAGTTTATGTGCAGTAAAAACCTGGAAAAAAATTAGCAGGAAAGTCGCGCTCCGTAAAATAGAACCTTTATTATATATAAAAATGTATTTAATAGAAAAAAATCACAGATGTGCATTACAGGAGGCGTGTGCACATTACACCGCTGAGCTGCAGCTGAGTGGCAGTGAGAAAGCTGCACATACACGCTAACTACACGCTAACTACATTTAATAAAAACTCATCACAGGACGATGAGACATGGAGAGGGGGGGGGGGGTAGATGAAGAGCACCTGGAGGAGATGATAATGAGTTTACAAGTTCATTCATTTAGTAGTTAACGAGGTGATTTCAGCTTCAGTTTAATATCAATCAGAGAAGAAGAGAGGAAAAAAAGACAGAGAGAGAGAGAGAGAGAGAGAGAGAGAGAGAGAGAGCAGAGCTTCTGATTAGTTGGTATTGTGGATGGTGGCAGGTAAAATGGAAAGGGAGCAACAGTGTGGTGAAGGTCAGTGTGAGGATCCTCAGTGTGGTGAAGGTCAGTGTGAGGATCCTCAGTGTGGTGAAGGTCAGTGTGGTGGTCAGTGTGTGGATCCTCAGTGTGGTGAAGGTTAGTGTGAGGATCCTCAGTGTGGTGGTCAGTGTGTGGATCCTCAGTGTGGTGAAGGTTAGTGTGAGGATCCTCAGTGTGGTGGTCAGTGTGTGGATCCTCAGTGTGGTGAAGGTTAGTGTGTGGATCCTCAGTGTGGTGGTCAGTGTGTGGATCCTCAGTGTGGTGGTCAGTGTGTGGATCCTCAGTGTGGTGGTCAGTGTGTGGATCCTCAGTGTGGTGAAGGTCAGTGTGAGGATCCTCAGTGTGGTGAAGGTTAGTGTGTGGATCCTCAGTGTGGTGAAGGTTAGTGTGTGGATCCTCAGTGTGGTGAAGGTTAGTGTGTGGATCCTCAGTGTGGTGAAGGTTAGTGTGTGGATCCTCAGTGTGGTGAAGGTTAGTGTATGGATCCTCAGTGTGGTGAAGGTTAGTGTATGGATCCTCAGTGTGGTGGTCAGTGTGTGGATCCTCAGTGTGGTGAAGGTCAGCATGGTGTATCAGCATATAGCTTCTGGAAAGATCCAGACACGTTCAAACTGAATGTTTCAGGTAAAAACATAAAATCAACAGACTGTTTTTTTTATAAATTGCAGAAACACTGACTGTGTAACATTAAACAAACCACAAGGACATTTCAAGGGCAAGAGAAAGGTCAAAGTTCTAAACTAAAGTGAAACTCTGCTGGTTTCTCCTCAAAGCTCTCCAGAACGTCTCATTTTAGCTCTTTCATCAAAGTCTAAATTCTCATTTAGTAATCCAAAACGCTGCATTCTAATTGGTTGAGAGTGAAGCAGCTGTCCTGGCGTACCCCCTCTCTTTCCTTATATGGTCACAACTTCCTGTCGCATGTTTATTCATACAATTTACATGCATATAAATGAAGGCAGTTTACATGTCTGACTCGTTTCTCTCAGGCTGAAGAGTCGAGCTCTTCACAGTAATATTGTAGAAAGTATGATATTAAACAGTTCTTCATGAGGGCGGGGCCTGGGGGTGATTGACAGCTTGTTTGGGAACAGAAAAGGAAATGATGTGTTTTTTAGAGAGAAATGAAGGAAACATTAATTGACCTGTTTGGTAAAATTATTACATGTAACTGTAATGGGATAAAAACTACACCATTTATACGGTGGTGTGATTGTTGGTACACTGCTGTGGGTGAGAGGAACCAAACACCTGAAGATGTGCTGAGTCTCACACACTCCTCACACACACTCCTCACACACACACACACACACTCCTCACACACACACACACACACTCTTCACACACACACAGTCTCCTCTCACACACTCTTCACACACACACTCTCCTCACACACTTCACACACACACACACACACACTCCTCACACACACACACACACTTCACACACACAGTCTCCTCTCACACACTCTTCACACACACACTCTCCTCACACACTTCACACACTCCTCACACACACACTCCTAACACACACACTTCACACACACCTCACACACACCTCACACACACACACACACACACTCCTCACACTCCTCACACACACACTCCTAACACACACACTCTTCACACACACCTCACACACACACACACACACACACACACACACACACACACACACACACACACACACACACACACACACACACACACACACACACACACTCCTCTCTCCTGCACGTGAGTGAAGCTGGAACAGGATCAGTAACGTTATGATGAAAACGATTTTGCTACGATCTGCCGCGTGAAGCTATCCTCAGATTTATATTCGTATTAATTTATTTAAATATGTACACGTGTCGAGGCGTGACTGACTATTCGGATTAAAGGATTATTATGTACAATAGCAGCAAACACACTTTTGGTAAACAGAACTAGCCAAACTTCGTAATTCGTTAAAAGAATTCACATAGACACAGGAGACATCACCATGACGACTGAGGCGGCGATGCGTCATTATTATTATTATTATTATTATTATTACTGTTATTATCCTTATTGTCATTATTATTATTTACTTTATTATACATATGTACAACATCTCCGCTGTAGAAAATAACGTCTGTTTGGTTTCGTTTCTTTTACGTCAAGAAACGTGTGTGAAGGACCGAGGACCAAACGAGGCCCACATGGCTGTGTGTGTGTGTGTGGGGTCAGGACGAGTCGGTGCAGGGTGAGGGTGGAGGTGGACACAGGTGGAAGTAGCTGCGCTCGGTGGAGGGGGATGGAGGACAGCTCTCCTCGGCGGACATGTAGTGGCTGCGTGGGGTGGGCGGCGGTGGGCATGGCTCCGAGTCCCAGTTCACCTCCATGTAGTACTTATTGCTCTTCCAGCGGCTGGGTGTGTAGTCACTATCACACACATCTGTGCTGCAGGGGGTAGTGGGCGGAGCTCCACCTCGCATTACATAAGGCCTTGAGAAAAAGTGGGGAGGAGCAAACAGGAGACATCATATTACAGGTCTATAATAACTGAACTCAAATAACATTAACATAACATTAACTGTACCTCTGTGTGTGTGTGTGTGTGTGTGTGTGTGTGTGTGTGTGTGTGTGTGTGTGTGTGTGTGTGTGTGTCACCTGTAGGACCTGGTCGTGGATGGACTGTTGGACGAATAAAACACTTCAGTGTTGTAGAGCGAGCGATCTGTAGCTGGTGATGGAGGAGGATTCAGAATCTACACACAAACAAACAACAAATAAACACAACCCTCACAACTTACACACATACACACGCATATTATACAACTCTTTTACACACACACCCACACATTACAGATATACTCACATATTACACAACTCTCACACCTTTTACACACACACACACACACACACACACACACACACACACACACACACACACACACACACACACACACACTTTACACACATACACACACATCACACAACTCTCACAAGTTACACACACACACCTTACACATGCACACACATTACACAACTCTTCTTACACAGCAGGTGTTGAGGGTGTTGTTGGGGCAGGTGTTGAGGATGTTGTTGGGGCAGGTGTTGAGGGTGTTATTGGGGCAGGTGTTGAGGGTGTTATTGGGGCAGGTGTTGAGAGTGTTATTGGGGCAGGTGTTGAGGATGTTGTTGGGGCAGGTGTTGATGTTGGGGCAGGTGTTGAGGGTGTTATTGGGGCAGGTGTTGAGGGTGTTATCGGGGCAGGTGTTGAGGGTGTTGTCGGGGCAGGTGTTGAAGGTGTTATTGGGGCAGGTGTTGGAGGTGTTGAGGGTGTTGTCGGGGCAGGTGTTGAGGGTGTTATTGGGGCAGGTGTTGAGGGTGTTATTGGGGCAGGTGTTGAGGGTGTTATCGGGGCAGGTGTTGAGGGTGTTGTCGGGGCAGGTGTTGAAGGTGTTATCGGGGCAGGTGTTGAGGGTGTTATCGGGGCATGTGTTGAGGGTGTTGTCGGGGCAGGTGTTGATGGTGTTGTTGGGGCAGGTGTTGAGGGTGTTATTGGGGCAGGTGTTCATGGTGTTGTTGGGGCAGGTGTTGAGGGTGTTGTCGGGGCAGGTGTTGAGGGTCTTATTGGGGCAGGTGTTGAGGGTGTTGTCGGGGCAGGTGTTGTCGGTGTTGAGGGTGTTGTCGGGGCAGGTGTTGAGGGTGTTATCGAGGCAGGTGTTAATGGTGTTGTTGGGGCAGGTGTTGAGGGTGTTATCGGGGCAGGTGTTGAGGGTGTTGTTGGGGCAGGTGTTGAGGGTGTTATTGGGGCAGGTGTTGAGGATGTTATTGGGGCAGGTGTTGAGGGTGTTATCGGGGCAGGTGTTGAGGGTGTTGTTGGGGCAGGTGTTGAGGGTGTTGTCGGGGCAGGTGTTGAGGGTGTTGTCGGGGAAGGTGTTGAGGGTGTTGTCGGGGCAGGTGTTGAGGGTGTTGTCGGGGCAGGTGTTGAGGGTGTTGTCGGGGCAGGTGTTGAGGGTGTTGTCGGGGCATGTGTTGAGGGTGTTGTCGGGGCAGGTGTTGAGGGTGTTGTCGGGGCAGGTGTTGAGGGTGTTGTCGGGGCAGGTGTTGAGGGTGTTATCGGGGCAGGTGTTGAGGGTGTTGTCGGGGCAGGTGTTGAGGGTGTTGTGGGGGCAGGTTTTAAGGGTGTTGAGGGTGTTATTGGGGCAGGTGGCAGGTGTTGAGGGTGTTGTTGGGGCAGGTGTTGAGGATGTTGTTGGGGCAGGTGTTGAGGGTTTTGTTGGGGCAGGTGTTGAGGGTGTTGTTGGGGCAGGTGTTGAGAGTGTTGTTGGGGCAGGTGTTGAGGGTGCTGTTGGGGCAGGTGTTGAGGGTGCTGTTGGGGCAGGTGTTGAGGGTGTTGTTGGGGCAGGTGTTGAGGGTGTTGTTGGGGCAGGTGTTGAGAGTGTTATTGGGGCAGGTGTTGAGGGTGTTGTTGGGGCAGGTGTTGAGAGTGTTATTGGGGCAGGTGTTGAGGGTGTTGTTGGGGCAGGTGTTGAGGGTGTTGTTGGGGCAGGTGTTGAGAGTGTTATTGGGGCAGGTGTTGAGGGTGTTGTTGGGGCAGGTGTTGAGAGTGTTATTGGGGCAGGTGTTGAGGGTGTTGTTGGGGCAGGTGTTGAGAGTGTTGTTGGGCAGGTGTTGAGGGTGTTGTTGGGGCAGGTGTTGAGAGTGTTATTGGGGCAGGTGTTGAGGGTGTTGTTGGGGCAGGTGTTGAGAGTGTTATTGGGGCAGGTGTTGAGGGTGTTGTTGGGGCAGGTGTTGAGAGTGTTATTGGGGCAGGTGTTGAGGGTGTTGTTGGGGCAGGTGTTGAGAGTGTTATTGGGGCAGGTGTTGAGAGTGTTGTTGGGGCAGGTGTTGAGAGTGTTATTGGGGCAGGTGTTGAGGGTGTTGTTGGGGCAGGTGTTGAGGGTGTTGTTGGGGCAGGTGTTGAGGGTGTTGTTGGGGCAAGTGTTGAGGGTGTTGTTGGGGCAGGTGTTGAAGGTGTTGTTGGGGCAGGTGTTGAGGGTGTTGTTGGGGCAGGTGTTGAGAGTGTTATTGGGGCAGGTGTTGAGGGTGTTGTTGGGGCAGGTGTTGAGAGTGTTATTGGGGCAGGTGTTGAGGGTGTTGTTGGGGCAGGTGTTGAGAGTGTTATTGGGGCAGGTGTTGAGGGTGTTGTCGGGGCAGGTGTTGAGAGTGTTATTGGGGCAGGTGTTGAGGGTGTTGTTGGGGCAGGTGTTGAGAGTGTTATTGGGGCAGGTGTTGAGGGTGTTGTTGGGGCAGGTGTTGAGAGTGTTATTGGGGCAGGTGTTGAGGGTGTTGTTGGGGCAGGTGTTGAGAGTGTTATTGGGGCAGGTGTTGAGGGTGTTGTTGGGGCAGGTGTTGAGAGTGTTGTTGGGGCAGGTGTTGAGGGTGTTGTTGGGGCAGGTGTTGAGAGTGTTATTGGGGCAGGTGTTGAGGGTGTTGTTGGGGCAGGTGTTGAGAGTGTTATTGGGGCAGGTGTTGAGGGTGTTGTTGGGGCAGGTGTTGAGAGTGTTATTGGGGCAGGTGTTGAGGGTGTTGTTGGGGCAGGTGTTGAGAGTGTTATTGGGGCAGGTGTTGAGGGTGTTGTTGGGGCAGGTGTTGAGGGTGTTGTTGGGGCAGGTGTTGAGAGTGTTATTGGGGCAGGTGTTGAGGGTGTTGTTGGGGCAGGTGTTGAGAGTGTTATTGGGGCAGGTGTTGAGGGTGTTGTTGGGGCAGGTGTTGAGGGTGTTGTTGGGGCAGGTGTTGAGGGTGTTGTTGGGGCAGGTGTTGAGAGTGTTATTGGGGCAGGTGTTGAGGGTGTTGTTGGGGCAGGTGTTGAGAGTGTTATTGGGGCAGGTGTTGAGGGTGTTGTTGGGGCAGGTGTTGAGAGTGTTATTGGGGCAGGTGTTGAGGGTGTTGTTGGGGCAGGTGTTGAGAGTGTTATTGGGGCAGGTGTTGAGGGTGTTGTTGGGGCAGGTGTTGAGAGTGTTATTGGGGCAGGTGTTGAGGGTGTTGTTGGGGCAGGTGTTGAGAGTGTTATTGGGGCAGGTGTTGAGGGTGTTGTTGGGGCAGGTGTTGAGAGTGTTATTGGGGCAGGTGTTGAGGGTGTTGTTGGGGCAGGTGTGGTTGTAATGGAGTGTGATGGTAAACCTGAGGGTAAAAGGCAGCTTTGGTGCTGGATGAGCTGCTGGATGAAGCTCCAGTCACATGGTTCCTGTCGTACAGAGGAGCTCCACTGCTGCTGCTGCCCATCAGACTGACCGAGCTCACGATGGACTTCCCACATGATATACCTACACACACACACACACACACACACACACACACACACACACACACACACACACACATTTCCAGCTTTACATACATAAGATTCTATATTTATATACTGATTACTGTGTGTGTGTGTGTGTGTGTGTGTGTGTGTGTGTGTGTGTGTGTGTGTGTACCTGTACAGTTAGCATGTTGTGAGTTATTGGTGCTGATGAAGTTCAGAGGGACGTGGGCGGTCCCGGTGATGTAATCATGAGGGAATCCCCCAGTCGGCCCTTTGTAACGGCGACACACGACTCGCTGACACACAAAACACATTCCGCCCAACACAAACACCGACAGGATGATCCCGATCACTGGCCCGATGGTGTTGGTGTGACGCTCGTCTCCACTGGGTGGAGTGAAATCTGAGCACAGAGACGGTGATATAATAAATAAATGGCTGATAATCGCGCTGGGATGTTTGATCGGCGGTCTCTATAAAGGCAGATCCAGAAGGCCAATCAGACGAAAGACAATTTTTCATGCGCTGCTAAAAACGACTTCACCGGTCTTTTGAAAGTTCCACAAGACAGAATGCAACCAAAACACTACCAACTATAACAGACATTTGAAGTCACGTGAAGGAATATGAGCAGTTTTCGAAGTTAGCGAGCACTAAGAGAGAGAGGGACGCTTCAGCACCAATCGACTCACTCAGCTGTCCGTAACAGAGATGTTTTAATCTACAGCACTCCTACTGCAAGCACAGTAAAAAGCACAAAGAAATATTTAACAAAATAATGGAATTCATATGACTTGATCATCAGCCACTGTCTATTGTGGAAGATGAAGGGTTCTGGTGACTAGTGTCCTACTTGGATTAATGTTACACCAGTGGTTCTCAAAGTGTGTGGTGTGGCCCTCTAGTGGGGAATAAAGAGATGACAGGAGGGGCGTATTGAACAGCAAGATTTATATATTTATTTATTTTTAGTGTTCTTAATTTATGATTTTCTCTATTAAAAAAATAAAGTTATATACTTTTAGTAACAAGCAATTAGGTCATTAATGCAAGTAAATTAAATCAGTTAAGGTCCCTTCATGAACCTGATGCTATTTGATGTAGCATAAAAAACTAACTAACTAACTAACTAACTAACTAACTAACTAACTAACTAGATAGATAGATAGATAGATAGATAGATAGATAGATAGATAGATAGATAGATAGATAGATAGATAGATAGATAGATCCTGTAATTGGTGATCTGCATCGGTATCTGTGGATACAGCTTTCAGCAATCAGCCCTAGAAATCCCCATCGAAACACCCTGTTATTAATATTATAATAAAAATACTGCAGGAGAAAGCTGATTGGCTGCTGAGGCGAGACATCACTCACCACAGAACAGCTCATCTGAGTCGTCTGAGCAGTCGGGGTACGAGTCGCACTGCTGCTTCTTCGAGATGCATTTGTTATTTTTACAGCGGAACTCGTTTGGCAAGCAGATAGCTGGAGAAAACACACACACACACACACACACACACACACAGAGCTATAGTGGTCTAATATTCTAATAAACAGCTTGATTGACAGGATCTATGTCGCAACACACAGTATTATAGTGACGTTATAGTGTTTGTGTGGTCATGTGACAGTGATGTGACGGTGATGTGACGATGATGTGACAGTGGTCATGTGACGGTGATGTGACGGTGGTCATGTGACAGTGATGTGACGGTAATGTGACGGTGATGTGACGGTGATGTGACGGTGGTCATATGACGGTGATGTGACGGTGGTCATGTGACAGTGATGTGACAGTGATGTGACGGTAATGTGACGGTGATGTGACGGTGATGTGACGGTGGTCATATGGCGGTGATGTGACGGTGGTCATGTGACGGTGATGTGAGGGTGATGTGAGGGTGATGTGAGGGTGATGTGACAGTGGTCATGTGACGGTGATGTGAGGGTGGTGGGACGGTGATGTGACAGTGATGTGAGGGTGATGTGAGGGTGATGTGACAGTGATGTGACAGTGATGTGAGGGTGATGTGAGGGTGATGTGACGGTGATGTGACGGTGGTGGGACGGTGATGTGACAGTGATGTGAGGGTGATGTGAGGGTGATGTGAGGGTGATGTGACGGTGGTGGGACGGTGATGTGACAGTGATGTGAGGGTGATGTGAGGGTGATGTGAGGGTGATGTGACAGTGATGTGACGGTGGTCATGTGACGGTGATGTGACGGTGGTGTGACGGTGATGTGACGGTGATGTGACGGTGATGTGACAGTGATGTGACAGTGATGCGAGGGTGATGTGAGGGTGATGTGAGGGTAATGTGACGGTGGTCATGTGATGGTGGTGTGACGGTGGTGGGACAGTGATGTGACGGTGGTGTGACGGTGGTGTGACGGTGGTGTGACAGTGATGTGACGGTGATCATGTGACAGTGATGTGACGGTGGTGTGACAGTGATGTGACAGTGATGTGAGGGTGATGTGACGGTGATGTGACGATGATCATGTGACAGTGATGTGACGGTGGTGTAACAGTGATGTGACAGTGATGTGAGGGTGATGTGACGGTGGTGTGACGGTGGTGTGACGGTGGTGTGACGGTGGTGGGACGGTGGTGGGACGGTGATGTGACAGTGATGTGACAGTGATGTGACAGTGATGTGACGATGATCATGTGACAGTGATGTGACGGTGGTGTGACAGTGATGTGACGGTGATGTGACGGTGGTCATGTGACAGTGATGTGACGATGATCATGTGACAGTGATGTGACGGTGGTGTGACGGTGATGTGACGGTGGTCATGTGACAGTGATGTGACGGTGGTGTGACAGTGATGTGACGGTGGTCATGTGACAGTGATGTGACAGTGATGTGACGGTGATGTGACGGTGATGTGACAGTGGTGTGACAGTGATGTGTTGGTGATGTGACGGTGGTCATGTGACAGTGATGTGACAGTGATGTGACGGTGATGTGACGGTGGTGTGACAGTGATGTGACAGTGATGTGACGGTGGTGTGACTTTGGTGTGACGGTGGTGTGACGGTGGTGTGAGCGGTCGTACTGTTGCAGTCGAGTTCGTCGGAGCCGTCAGTGCAGTCCTGTTCTCCGTTGCAGCGCAGTTTAGCATCGACACACTGACCACCGTGACACTGAAACTGCTGCTCGGAGCACACAGGGCAGTTCATCTCATCGCTGTGGTCGGAGCACTCAGCAATCCCGTCGCACCTCCAGGCCATCGGGATGCAGTCGATTTCACCCGTTGCACACGTGAAATGGTCTGCCGAACACGTGGGGGGGTCTGAGGGACAACAAAACCAACACAACCATGCTCACAAAAACCGCCACAAATCTCACACATCTTCCACTGAGTGTGTGTGTTTGTGTGTATAGATCCCACCTCCGCAGCTGAGCAGGTTCTGCAGCAGTACCAGGTGTATAGGACACGAGCATCGCGGAGTCCCGTCTCCCTTGGCAATGCAGATGTGCGAACATCCTCCGTTGTCACGGGAACAAGGATGGGAGGCTGAGGAGAGAATCACATTCACTCAGTGTGAGAAATATGTGAGAAATAAAAGACTCCTGTATCTGCTGTTATAAACTGAGAATAAACTTCAGGATGGTGAGATGAAGCAGAGTCACTGCACACACACCCCAAAGGGTTTCTTCTTCTTCCACCACACAACTCACACACACTGACAATCTGTACTTATAGACACTTCAGAAATGCTGTGTGTGTGTGTGTGTGTGTGTGTGTGTGTGTGTGTGTGTGAGATCCGTACAGAACTCATCGGTCTCCATGAGCTCCACAGCATGAACTCCGGTCAGAGACTGAATCCGGCCCTGGATCCGCGTCCTCTTGTCCCCGCTGCGTTTATCCACACGCTCTATCATCTGCTGCTGCTTATCGATCCAGTAGAGGTGATCTCCGAGCACGCTCAGTCCGATCGGCTGCAGGATGTTGGAGTCCTGGAGGACGATCCGATTAGCTCCTGGAGCAAGAGACGAGTTTATAAAAAGTTCCTCAGCAGACAAATGTGAGGTCTAATTGCAGTTGATTCATGTTATTACACATTAACACTCAAACACACACACACACACACACACACACACACACACACACACACACACACACACACACACACACATTAACAGTTAATTAGTTAATTAACAGTCTAATATATTATATATAATTTGGATATTTTACTGGATATTTTATTATACGATAAAAACCTTAACCCAGTCATTAGTGTTACACAGGTCAGGAGACTCTCAGTGTCTCAACCCCGGATAAATGTGGAGGTTTGTGTTATGAAGGACATCCAGAGTAAAACGTGCAGAATCAAATATGCGGATCAGGAACCAGAATTTCATAGCGGATCGGTCGAGGCCCGGGTTACCAACAACCACCACAGGTATCATTAATAACAGGGTACCAGTGTAAATTGTGCTGCTGTTGTCTGAAGGAGGAGAAGGAGAGGAGGAAGACGTCTACAGAGACAGCAGGGAAAGGAGAAGTGGAGGAGAGTGGAGGTTCAGGTTGGTACTTTAAATGTTGGTACTATGACTGGTAAAGAGAGAGAGGGAGCTGATATGATGGAGAGGAGAAAGGTAGAGATGTTGTGTGGAAAGGGAGTAAGAGCAGGAACATTGGAGGTGTTTAAACTGTTCTATCATGGTGTGGATGGAAAGAGAAATGGTGTAGGGGGATTCTGAAGGAAGAGTACAGTAAGAGTGTAGTGGAGGTGAAGAGAGTTTCTTTTTTTTTATTATTATATTTTTATTTATTTTTCACTGAAACAAAACAACAACGGAGCCGATCAGTCAACACACACAGCATACACTCAAGCATATTAATAACAACAATATAATGCTAATATGTGAAAGTGACCATGGAAAGGCAAAGGGCAAATCAAAACAAGATGGAAACAACTACAAATGGGTAAAAAAAACAAAACACAAAAAGGAAGAACATAAATCAGGGCTAGGGTCTTGCCTGCAGAGTAAGTAAATCCCACAAAGAGGCCCATATCCACCAGAATACATCAGATTTATTCTGTAAGTCGTACGTAAGTTTTTCCAAAGGGAGAAGATTAGCCATTTGTGCTAAACACATCTTTAAAGTTGGTACCTTTGGAGATGACCAGAGAATAAGTATGCATTTCTTTGCCAGATAAGTAATGATATTTAACAAAGACTGAGAGTCAGTAGAGAAATCCAACGATGTTTTGCAGTTTAGTAAATAAATAGTTGGAGACAAAGTAAATTGTCTATCCGGCGTCTTCTGAGCCAAATCATGTACCTCCTGCCGAAACGGTTTCATTTTCTTACAGTCCCAAAATAAATGCATCAAAGTTCCTATTTCAGATTTGCATTTAAAACACATCCGAGATACATTTGGGTACATTTTGTGGAGGCGTACTGGGGTAAGATATATCCTGTATACAAACTTGAAGTTTTGTTCATGCACAGAGCTTGAGATTGATTTATGAAAAATCTCCTCTCGTATGGAGAGCCATTCGTCATCAGTAAATGACTGGCCCATATCACTTTCCCAAACCTTTCTCAAAGAATCCAATGGAGAAGAGGTCCCTGATAACAAAGAATACAGATAAGAAATCTGCCCCTTTAGTGCCCCCGGAAGAAGAAGATAATCTTCAACATCAGAAAGTTCCCAGCGAATTTTCCCCCTGTCTCACTTCAGACTGAATAAAATGACGTAATTGGAGAAATTTGAAAAAATCAGTTTTGGGGATTTGGTAATCTATCCTAAGTGTCTCAAAAGATTTAAAGACCTTCCCTGTAAATAAATCAGCCAAATTAGATATACCCTTTTCCGCCCAGGCCAGAAGGCCAATACCAACTAACGAGTCAGGGAAGTCAGGTTTCAAAACAATTGGGGATCGCATGGACAAATTCTTGGGGACATTGAGATATCTCCTGACATCATCCCAAGCCAAAAGAGTGTTCAAAAGCAAAAAATTCCCAGCTCCTGGGCGGACCTCCTTGAAGTTATGGATAAATGGAAGGGATGTTAGCAGTCTCGGCGCACACGCAAAAGACTCCATACTGACCCACAAGGAGTCCGTATCATTTAAAAACCACCTAAGCATTTGTTTAATCTGAGCAGCCCAATAAAATAGCTGCATATTGGGCAAAGAGCCACCCCCACACTCCCTCAGCCTCAAAAGAGAAACAAGTTTAATCCTAGGCTTTTTATTGTTCCATACAAACCTACCAATAGCTGTATTCAGATCTTTAAAAAAGTTCTGATCCAAGTAACAGGGTAAACACTGAAATAAGTAGAGTAAACGAGGGAGCACATTCATTTTGATTGTATTAATTCTTCCAAAGAGAGAAATTGGTAAAGGGGCCCATCTATTCATGTCTTGCTTAAGTTTCGCCATTAAGGGTGAGTAGTTCTTAGAGAATAAATCCTTTAAATCAGAATTTATGTGTATGCCCAAATAAAGAAACCCAGAGTCAGTGATTTGAAAGGGACAGTGTAATTCAACCGGTTGTGGGGTATTTAAACACATGGCCTGGGATTTTCAAAAATTTATTTTATATCCAGTAAACTGACCAAAACGATGAATTGTCTCTAACAGACTGGGAATGGATAATCGTGGCTGCTTTAGGTAAAGAAGAACATCATCCGCATATAATGAAAGACGGTGTTCCATCCCACCCGCCATCACCCCCTGGATGCCCCTATGCATGCGAATACTTTCCGCCAAAGGCTCGATATATAAGGCAAACAAGAGTGGCGACAGGGGACAGCCCTGACGGCAACCCGTCTGGATCGAAAGTCTACCTGATAGTAAACCGTTAGTATTAACCACAGCTGACGGGCTAGAGTAAAGGAGCTTCACTAATTTGATAAAGTTAGAGCCCAAATTGAACTTGTCCAACACCTGAAACAAAAACCTCCACTCAACCCTGTCGAAAGCTTTCTCTGCATCTAGAGATATTATAGCAGCCGGGTCACCATCTACAGTCAGATGTTGTATTACGTTCAACAGGCGACGAACATTGTCCGAGCCATAACGAGATTTAATGAAACCAGTCTGGTCTGGTTTAATAACCTTAGGTAGAATCTTCTCCAGGCGACAAGCTAAGGCTTTAGCCACAATTTTGAAGTCTACATTAAGTAAACTAATTGGGCGATACGAGGCACAGTCTAACGGGTTCTTCCCTTTTTTGAGGATCAAGCTAATAGAAGCAGTCCTCCAGGAATCTGGAGTAAGACTGTCTTGCAAAAGGCTATCAACTACCGGCATGAAAATAGGGGACAGCACATGCCAAAATTTTTTTTTTAATTCCGGAGGAAAGCCATCCAACCCTGGTGCCCTCCCACTAGGCATAGACTGAATAGCGGCAAAGATTTCACATTTCGTCAGAGGAGTATTGAGAAAGGCCTGGTCCTCGTCTGAGATTGAGGCAGAGGCGATTTCTTTAAGACTGGGTTAGTGAAGCTCGGCTTCCCTTATAATGTCACAAAATTAATGGTCAAATATGTACTATTGTATTAACATTTTATTGACTAAAAATGCGTTAGAAAACGTTCATCTGAAAGACGAGTTGGTTCAGAATCAGTTACATATAGCAGGTCGGCTGACTCGATTTCCTTCTCATACATTCCCGCAGCGTCACAGTGCATTCCCCTATTGAAGCCCAGCGTCCATTCACTTCAATGGGGCTGCTTTGAACGGTTTTTTTCAGCGCTTCGAAACTAGACGCTCATTGGATAAACGCTGCGATTATGTCCCGCCCACGGACGCTCAGCGTCTCTGGGGGGTGAATGGGGAAGTGGGCTGGCCCGGACTCCGAGCTTCTGCGTGATGATTGGAGGGTCTGTCGAAAGACTGCATCTCCTTTTGACTGACAGCGATTCTGTACTATAAGGAATCACTGAAGCTCTTCGCGCTCAGTCCCATCGCGGATTTCTCAAGTTCAGTCGAAATAAAAACTGCTGCAACCTATTTCTTTGATATTTGCTTGGCGAAATTGCTTGATTTTCATCATACATTTCACACAATTATACACCACATTCCTTGTTTCAGTTTTACAGAGTTTAATATTTTTTTTTTAGATCGTTCATTCATTCATTCATTCCTTCATTCATTCATTCATTCATATAACGTTAGTAGGCTAGGCTAGCGTCGTGGGTGAAACTGCGCACGATGGCAGACGGTGCTAATATTGTCGACCTGATTTTGGCGAAGCAGCCTAGCTCTGCTGGCCATTGAGAGGACACTGGTCAAGTCACTTGAAAAGACTCCTAGTTGGTACGACAGGGTCACAGACCATTTTCTTGAAAAGGAACGTAGGGCAGAATTTACTTTTAAATAAATAGACAATTTTATGATGTAGGCCGAAAATGAGCTTCCCCTCTCTGACAGACCAGTAGCCGCCACTGGATTGAGGGTAGGGGTATCCTATCCAAAAACGTGGCAGGGTCTTGGGGTGCGCAAGAGGAGGTGTACAGATTCTCATAGAAATCTTTAAAACTGGAGTTTATTACAGCAGGATCATGTGAAACTACTCCCTCAGCGATTTCAATGGCCCTAATGGACCTTTCAGCCTGTTCACATTTAAGCTGATATGCCAAGAGATGACTGGGTTTATTCCCAAACTGATAAAATCTTTGCCCGCTGAACATCACCAACTTTTTTACATGTTCCGAATAGTTCAAGTTTAGTTTAGACCTGGCACCAATTAGAAGATTCCAGTTGTTTTGCGTGGGTGAAAGTTTATGAATCAGTTCCAATCTTTTAACCTCCTCCTCTAATGTTTTCCTGTTCTCAGCCTTCTGTTTTTTACGCCACGTAGTAAAAGAGATAATGTGGCCCCTTAAGGGGGCCTTAGCCGCATCCCATTTAGTGGTGCTGTCTACTGGACAGAACTCGTTATCCTGCCAGTACTGGGATATCTTCTCTTCAAGAAACTGGCAGAACGCGTCGTCATTAAGGAGAGAACTATTAAATTTCCAGGGTCACATGACCACCGTGAAGAGAGTTTCTGATAGGGTGATGATCGTGAAGCTGGAAGTTGAAGGGATGATGATAAATGTCATCAGTGTTTTTGCTCCACAAGTGGGTTGTGAGATGGAGGAGAAGGAAAGATTCTGAAGTGAGTTAGATGAAGTGGTAGAAGGTGAATGTAGGAATGAAAGATTGACACTTTAATGTGCATGTAGGTGAAGGGAACAGAGGTGACGAGGAGGTGATGGGTAGGTATGGTTTTAAGGAGAGGAATGTGGAAGGGCAGATGGTGGTGGATTTTGCTAAAAGGATGGAAATGGCAGTGGTGAACACTTATTTTAAGAAGAAGAAGGATCACAGGGTGACGTATAAGAGTGGAGGAAGGTGCACACAGGTGGACTATGTGCTATGCAGGAGATGCAACCTGAAGGAGATTGGAGACTGTAAGGTGTTGGCGGGGGACAGTGTAGCTAGACAGCATCGGATGGTGGTCTGTAGGATGGTTTTGGAGGTGAAGAAGAAGAGGAGGAGAGTGAGGACTGAGAGAAGAATACGATGGTGGAAACTGAAGGAGGAAGAGTGTAGTGTGAGGTTCAGGGAAGAGGTCAGACAGGAGCTCGGTGGTGGTGAAGAGGTGCTGGATGATTGTGGAACTACTGCAGGAGTGATGAGTGAGGCAGCTAGAAAGGTTCTTGGTGTAACATCTGGAAATAGAAAGGAAGATAAAGAGACGTGGTGGAATGAGGAAGTGCAGGAGAGCAGAAGGGGAAAGAGGTTGGAAAAACAGAATTGGGAAAAGTAGGCAGGAGAACAAGGAGATGCAGCAGCAGGTAAAGAGGGATGTGGTGAAAAACAAGGAAAAGGCTTATGAGGAGCTGTAGGAGAAGTTGGACACTGAGGAAGGAGAAAAGGATTTGTACCGATTGTCCAGGCAGAGGAACCGAGCTGGGAAGGATGTGCTGCAAGTTAGAGCAATAAAGGATGGAGATGGAAATGTGTTGACTAGTGAGGAGAGTGTGTTGAGAAGATGGAGGGAGTATTTTGAGCAGCTGATGAATGAGGAAAATGAGAGAGAGAGAAGGTTGGATGGTGTGGAGATGTGAAGCAGGAAGTGGATAGGATTAGTAAAGAGGGAGTGAGAGCAGCGATTAAGAGGATGAAGAGTGGAAGGACGAGGTCAGACAGGAGTCTCTATAGACTATGATGTTTGTGGATGATATTGTGATTTGTGGTGAGAGTAGTGAGCAGGTGGAGAAGATCCTGGAGAGGTGGAGGTACACGCTGGAGAGAAGGGGAATGAAAGTCAGTAGGAGTAAGACAGAGTACATTTGTGTGAATGAGATCGAGGGCAGTGGAGGGGTGCGGTTTCAGGGAGAAGAGGTGGAGAAGGTGGAGGAGTTCAGGTACCTGGGTTCAACAGTGCAAAGTAATGGAGAGTGTTTTAGAGAAGTGAAGAAAAGAGTGCAGGCAGGGTGGAGTGAGTGGAGAAGAGTGATAGCAGGAGTGATTTGTGATAGAAGAGTATCTGTGAGAGTGAAAGGGAAAGTTTATAGGGCTGTGGTGAGACCTGAGATGTTGTATGGATTAGAGACAGTGGCATTGAGTAAAAGACAGGAGGTGGAGCTGGAGGTAGCAGAGCTGAAGATGTTGAGATGTTCGTTGGGAGTGACGACGATGGACAGGATTAGAAATGAGTTTATTAGAGGGACAGCGCATGTAGGACGTTTTGGAGACAAGGTGAGGGAGGTGAGGGAGATGGTTTGGACATGTGCAGAGGAGGGACATGGGGTATATCAGTAGGAGAATGCTGAGGATGGAGACACCAGGAAGAAGGAAAAGAGGAAGACCAAGGAGGAGGTTTATGGATGTGGTGAGAGAAGACATGCAGGTAGTTGGTGTGAAAGAGGCAGATGTAGAGGACAGGGGGGTGTGGAGACGGATGATCTGCTGTGGAGACACTTAATGGGAGCAGCCGGAAGAGAAAGAAGAAAAAGAAGAAGAAGGAGTTAACGATAAAAAAAAACCCAAAAAAATTGTAATGATGCATAATGACCTCCAGGTGGAGCAAGAGCTTAACAACTGCACTTATCCTGTTTACAAAGTACTTTATACACCATACATTATTATTAAATACACAACAGGCACTTTCAGAACACACACACACACACACACACACACACACACACACACACACACATTACAGACGTACGTACATCCCATTCCAAAAAATGTTGGACACTTTGCAAAATGTAAATAAAAACAATAACAAAACAGTAAAACAAAAAACAAATCAAATGTTGAAACTAAAATGTTATTTTGTATTTCATGCTGCAACACATTTAAAAAAAACTTGTTGACGGAGCAACAAAAGTTTGGAAAAAGTGTGTGTTATTAAAATGAGACAGTTGGAGAAACATTTAGTAACTAATAAGGTTAATTGACAGCTCTGTCTTCTGTGTGTAGCTCTGTGTTGTGTATGTAGCACTGTGTAGTGTGTGTGTGTGTGAAGCACTGTGTTGTGTGTGTGTGTGTGTGTGTGTGTGTGTGTGGCACTGTGTTGTGTGTGTAGCACTGTGTTGTGTATGTGTAGCTCTGTGTTTTGTGTGTGTGTAGCTCTGGTGTTGTGTGTGTAGCTCTGTGTTGTGTGTGTGTAGCTCTGTGTTGTGTGTGTGTAGCTCTGGTGTTGTGTGTGTAGATCTGTGTTGTGTATGTGTAGCTCTGTGTTGTGTGTGTAGCTCTGTGTTGTGTGTGTAGCTCTGTGTTGTGTGTGTGTAGCTCTGTGTTTTGTGTGTGTGTAGCTCTGGTGTTGTGTGTGTAGCTCTGTGTTGTGTATGTGTGTAGCTCTGGTGTTGTGTGTGTAGCTCTGTGTTGTGTATGTGTAGCTCTGTGTTTTGTGTGTGTGTAGCTCTGGTTTTGTGTGTGTAGCTCTGTGTTGTGTGTGTGTAGCTCTGTGTTGTGTGTGTGTAGCTCTGTGTTGTGTGTGTGTAGCTCTGGTGTTGTGTGTGTAGATCTGTGTTGTGTATGTGTAGCTCTGTGTTGTGTGTGTAGCTCTGTGTTGTGTGTGTAGCTCTGTGTTGTGTATGTAGCACTGTGTTGTGTATGTAGCACTGTGTTGTGTGTGTGTGTAGCTCTGTGTTGTGTGTGTGTGTAGCTCTGTGTTGTGTGTGTAGCTCTGTGTTGTGTATGTGTAGCTCTGTGTTGTGTGTTTGTGTGTAGCACTGTGTTGTGTGTGTGTGTGTGTGTGTGTGTAGCTCTGGTGTTGTGTGTGTAGCTCTGTGTTGTGTGTGTGTAGCTCTGTGTTGTGTGTGTGTAGCTCTGGTGTTGTGTGTGTAGATCTGTGTTGTGTATGTGTAGCTCTGTGTTGTGTGTGTAGCTCTGTGTTGTGTGTGTAGCTCTGTGTTGTGTGTGTGTGTAGCTCTGTGTTGTGTGTGTGTAGCTCTGGTGTTGTGTGTGTAGATCTGTGTTGTGTATGTGTAGCTCTGTGTTGTGTATGTAGCACTGTGTTGTGTGTGTGTGTGTGTGTGTGTGTGTGTGTGTAGCACTGTGTTGTGTGTGTAGCTCTGTGTTGTGTGTGTAGCACTGTGTTGTGTGTGTGTGTGTGTAGCTCTGTGTTGTGTATGTAGCACTGTGTTGTGTGTCTGTGTGTGTGTGTGTGTGTGTGTGTGTGTGTAGCTCTGTGTTGTTTATGTAGCACTGTGTTGTGTATGTGTAGCTCTGGTGTTGTGTGTGTAGCTCTGTGTTGTGTATGTGTAGCTCTGTGTTGTGTGTGTGTAGCTCTGGTGTTGTGTGTGTAGCTCTGTGTTGTGTGTGTAGCTCTGTGTTGTGTGTGTGTGTGTGTGTGTGTAGCTCTGTGTTGTGTGTGTGTGTGTAGCACTGTGTTGTGTGTGTGTGTAGCACTGTGTTTGTTTATGTAGCACTGTGTTGTGTGTGTGTGTGTAGCACTGTGTTGTGTGTGTGTGTGTGTAGCTCTGTGTTTGTTTATGTAGCACTGTGTTGTGTGTGTGTGTGTAGCACTGTGTTGTGTGTGTGTGTGTAGCACTGTGTTGTGTGTGTATGTGTGTAGCTCTGTGTTTGTTTATGTAGCACTGTGTTGTGTGTGTGTGTGTAGCACTGTGTTGTGTGTGTGTGTGTGTGTGTGTGTAGCTCTGTGTTGTGTGTGTGTGTAGCTCTGTGTTTTGTGTGTGTGTGTGTGTGTAGCTCTGTGTTGTGTGTGTGTGTGTAGCACTGTGTTGTGTGTGTGTGTGTGTGTAGCACTGTGTTGTGTGTGTGTGTGTGTGTGTGTAGCTCTGTGTTGTGTGTGTGTGTGTGTAGCTCTGTGTTGTGTGTGTGTGTAGCACTGTGTTGTGTGTGTGTGTGTGTGTAGCACTGTGTTGTGTGTGTGTGTGTGTAGCTCTGTGTTGTGTGTGTGTGTGTGTGTGTGTGTAGCACTGTGTTGTGTGTGTGTGTAGCACTGTGTTGTGTGTGTGTGTGTGTGTAGCTCTGTGTTGTGTGTGTGTGTAGCACTGTGTTGTGTGTGTGTGTGTGTAGCTCTGTGTTTTGTGTGTGTGTGTGTGTAGCACTGTGTTGTGTGTGTGTGTGTAGCTCTGTGTTGTGTGTGTGTGTGTGTAGCACTGTGTTGTGTGTGTGTGTAGCACTGTGTTGTGTGTGTGTGTGTGTGTAGCTCTGTGTTGTGTGTGTGTAGCACTGTGTTGTGTGTGTGTGTGTAGCTCTGTGTTGTGTGTGTGTAGCACTGTGTTGTGTTGTGTGTGTGTGTGTGTGTGTGTGTGTGTGTGTGTAGCTCTGTGTTTTGTGTGTGTGTGTGTGTGTGTAGCTCTGTGTTGTGTGTGTGTAGCACTGTGTTGTGTGTGTGTGTGTGTGTGTAGCTCTGTGTTGTGTGTGTGTAGCACTGTGTTGTGTTATGTTGTGTTGTGTGTGTGTGTGTGTGTGTGTGTGTGTGTGTGTAGCTCTGTGTTTTGTGTGTGTGTGTGTGTGTGTGTGTGTGTAGCTCTGTGTTGTGTATGTAGCACCAGGGTTCTGGAGGAATGTTCTCTACGTTCACTGTTTGCTGTGTCAGCTATATTGTGTATTGTTGAAATGATTGTTGATTTAAAGCGCCCTTTAGCCTGGAAATGCTCAATACGCAAGAGACGGCTCCCTCTGTTGGGGTGATGGGGATATAGCAGTTTTCCCCTGTCCCAATGATTTGAGACGTATTGCAGATATCAATGACATTATTTTTAAACTTAAAATGGTTTATATTCTTAGATTAAACTTTTGATATGCTTTTTTTGTGAATAAAATATGGGTTTATGGGATTTGTAAATTCTGTTTTCATTTACATTTTACACAGTGTCCCAATCTTTTAAATTGGCATTGTACTGCTATTGCATTATTTAGAATGTATTAATTCATAAAAATGTAAATAAATTGGAAACTGGTGTAAAGTGAATGTTTAACGTGAATAAAACAGAACATGATGCTGGAAACCTCTGTCTCTGTTTTATTTCCTGTCTGACATCCAAGAGATCACAACTTTAACACTCTATATCTTACACACACACACACACACACACACACACACACACACACACACACACACACACACACACACAATTGTGAATGTAACTTGAAAAAAGCATTGAAAAGAGCGAGACAAGTTCACATGCAACAGAGCTCATGTATCAGCTAATTAGAACCAGACACACACACACACACACACACACACACACATACACACAGGAGTGTGGTGAGGTATTAATATCCAATGATTTGAGGGAGGTTGTGTAATAGACAAGATTAAAAAAAAAGTGTTACAATAACACAGTCTCTGTGACAAAATAATTACACACACACTGTTACACAATGTTGTGCGACGTTCCACATTTTAAATTACACAGAAAACAGCAACGCTCCTGAGTGCCCCTGCAGGACTTGAGGTGAAGTGCAGGACACACTGTGACTCACCGGACAAATCGCTGCTCTCGATGCGTTTCAGATCGGCGTCCACCCAGAACAGCTTCCCCAGTCTGTTATCCAGCGTGAGTGCTACGGGCCGGATCAACCCGGTCGTGAACAGGGACTCGCGCTCCGTCCCGTCCAGAGACGCACCTTCGATCTTAGCTGAGCGATCCTGCAGCGTGGTAAAGTACATGTAGCTGTGGAGAGATCATTATACCACGTTATTCTCTCACTGTTACTCCTAATACCCCACTACCTCTAATACCCCTAATACCCTACATTCTCCCAATAAGTCTACTACTCCCAATACCTTGAATACTTCTAATACCCTAAATACCCCTAATACCCCACTACCTCTAATACCCCTAATACCCCACTACCTCTAATACCCCTAATACCCCACTACCTCTAATACTCCTAATACCCCACTACCTCTAATACCCCTAATACCCTACATTCTCCCAATAAGTCTACTACTCCCAATACCTTGAATACTTCCAATACCCTAAATACCCCTAATACCCCACTACCTCTAATACCCCTAATACCCCACTACCTCTAATACCCCTAATACCCCACTACCTCTAATACTCCTAATACCCCACTACCTCTAATACCCCTAATACCCCACTACCTCTTATACCCCTAATACCCCACTACCTCTTATACCCCTAAAAGCCTACATTCTCCCAATACGTCTACTACTCCCAATACCCTAAATACCCCTAATACCCTACATTCTCCCAATACCTCGAATACTTCCAATACCCTAAATACAAGGTGGTTTTAAAAGGTTTCGAGACTAGTTTTGTAACACACCAACAGATGGCAGCACACAGCTCACAGGGAGAATCACAGGGAGCACCAACCATCATTAATCAGTGTGCTAACGAGCTCAACCCCTGAAAGTGTCGAAACTAATCGCCAACTTGTGCATGATGATCGTGGAAGAACGATCCACAATGTTGCTGCCGTTGTCGGTGTGTAATATGGAACAGTCCAGCTGATCCCCACGTGGGATCTGAATGTGTGCCGGTGTTGCTGCTGAGTTCGTGTCCAGGCTGCTGACCCAGGAGCAGAAGTGACACCAAGCAGCAGCCTTTACTGTTAAAGAGACCGTCATCAGAAAAAGGTGAGGAAGGTCTGCAGCTCCACCGAGTGCATGCTTTTTCCACATTCCCCTTGTCCACCCTTGTGCATCGAGAACTCGTCCCCAGGGGCCACACTGTCAATAATGAGTTCTACTGTCAGGTACAACTTTAATATTGCTAATTCTCCTAATAGCCAAAATACTCCCAGTACAGCAGAGTGAAACCATGACGTATCAGAGTCAGTGCATTAACACAAACCTGAACTTCTCGCACTAATCACCTGATCTCAAATCAAATCAAGTCAATTCAGCTATTATTCTAATTGCAGTTATAACCACTGCAGTACACAGTGAAAGCCAACAGGGTTTCTCCTGGACCACAAGACAACACAAACGAACATTAAGGAAAACAGAGCTACACAAACCTCATCAGGACACTGCATCAGCTCAGACCAGACCAGACACTACATGATCTGAGCTTTGGCAGGTGGAATGAGGTGACGTCAGCGAGCAGGTAATGATTTAATGCTAATGTCAGAGCTGTAGACGTCTCCAGCTGCAGAGACAGAACTCCCTTATCTCAGACGTCTTTTACACTGTTTCAGACCGTACATCCAGGAAGTGTCCAGGTCCAACTGCTGACCCGGTTTATTCAGACACAAAACACGTCAAACCTCACCATATTTGGAAATGAGATATTTGCAGACTTCCAGCGTGCGTGCAGGCGCAGCACAGGAGAACGTTCTAATGAAACTCCATCTGTTAGTAATTCAACTCCTTCGTGATCTTTCTCTCGCCAAGTCTGAGCCTGAAACCATCTCACAGATCAGAGTGAGAGATCACAGACACTCAGCATGAGATGAATCTCTGAGGATCTTCTGCTCCCTCCAGCTGAAACGTTTCCACACACGTTTCCACACACGTTTATCAGGGGAACGCTCCATCATAAGATCAGCTCAGGAGAGTCTGAGATCAGCTCAGCTCAGAGATCAGTGTCTGCAGAAATCCGGTCTGACACTGAACACACACTGAACACACACTAAACCCTGAACACACTGAGAACACACTAAACCCTGAACAAACACTGAACCCTGAACACACACTGAACACACACTGAACACACACTGAACACACACTGAACCCTGAACACACACTGAACAAACACTAAACCCTGAACAAACACTGAACCCTGAACACACACTGAACCCTGAACACACACTGAACACACACTGAACACACACTGAACCCTGAACACACACTAAACCCTGAACAAACACTGAACCCTGAACACACACTGAACACACACTGAACACACACTGAACACACACTGAACACACACTGAACACACACTGAACCCTGAACACACACTGAACACACACTAAACCCTGAACACACACTGAACACACACTGAACACACACTGAACACACACTAAACCCTGAACACACACTGAACACACACTAAACCCTGAACACACACTAAACCCTGAACACACACTGAACACACACTGAACACACACTGAACACACACTAAACCCTGAACACACACTGAACACACACTGAACACACACTGAACACACACTGAACACACACTGAACCCTGAACACACACTGAACACACACTAAACCCTGAACACACACTGAACACACACTGAACCCTGAACACACACTGAACACACACTGAACCCTGAACACACACTGAACACACACTGAACACACACTGAACACACAGAACTCTGAACACACCCTGAACACACACTGAACACACACTGAACACACACTGAACACACAGAACTCTGAACACACACTGAACACACACTGAACCCTGAACACACACTGAACACACACTGAACACACTGAACCCTGAACACACACTGAACCCTGAACACACACTGAACACACTGAACCCTGAACACACACTGAACCATGAACACACACTGAACCCTGAACACACACTGAACACACACTGAACCCTGAACACACACTGAACACACACTGAACCCTGAA
>JBCEWE010000685.1:7500-15000 GCA_039877035.1 Silurus lanzhouensis | reverse complement strand
TGGAGGTATTTAGAATTGTGTATAAAGACAGTATGCTCAGCTACAGACAGACGCTAAAAGCTGCTAGAGCTGAACACCTGAGCAAACTTATAGAAAACAACAAAAACAATCCCAGGTTCCTTTTCAGTACAGTAGCTAAACTAACTACAAATCAGGGCTCTGAAAATTGTGTTCCATCACAGTTTAGTAGTGACGACTTTATGATTTTCTTCACTGAAAAAATAGATAACATTAGAAAAACAATTGTGGCAGTTCAACCTCTGACACCATCTCCTGAGACAGTGTTACCTTCAACTCCACAACTACACTGTTTTACATGTATAGGACAGGAAGAGCTGTATAATGTTATTGCCAAAGCTAAATCAACAACATGTCAGTTAGATCCAATTCCTACTAAATTACTGAAGGAAGTGTTATATACAACTGGTGAACCTCTTCTAAATATTATTAACTCCTCACTATCTTTAGGTCACGTCCCTAAATTCCTCAAGTTAGCAGTTATTAAGCCCCTCATTTAAAAAAAACCTAATCTGGACCCAAACACTCTATCGAATTACAGACCCATTTCAAATCTCCCATTTATGTCTAAAATTTTAGAAAAGATTGTCGCTGCCCAGTTCTGTTCCTACCTGCAAGAGAACAATATCTTTGAGGAGTTTCAGTCAGGTTTCAGGCTCCATCATAGCACAGAAACTGCTCTAGTTAAAATCACTAATGACCTGTTTTTAGCTTCAGACCAAGGCTTCATCTCGCTGTTGGTTTTACTAGATCTTAGTGCTGCATTCGACACTATAGACCATGATCTCCTCCTAGATCGGTTACAAAATTACATCTGCATTCAGGTACAGGCATTAAGCTGGTTTAAATCCTACCTGTCCGATCGTTACCATTTCGTAGATTTAAATGGAGAGCTATCCAGGCTAATGCAAGTTAATTATGGCGTGCCGCAAGGTTCAGTTGTAGGACCCCTGCTCTTCACAATATACATGCTTCCGTTAGGAAATATTATTAGAAGGCATGGAATTAGCTTCCATTGTTATGCTGATGATACTCAGCTATATATCTCATCTAAACCAGGCGATACGCTCAATTAACTCGAATAACTGAGTGTATTAAGGAAATAAGAGATTGGATGACCCATAACTTTCTACTTTTAAATTCTGATAAGACTGAGATTTTGCTCATCGGCCCAAAAACTAGTATACAGAAGCTCCAGCATCTCAACCTGCATTTAGACGGATGTTCTGTAACTACTAGTTCAACGGTAAAAGACCTGGGAGTTATTTTAGACAGCAACTTGTCTTTCAAATATCATATCAACCAAGTTACAAAAACAGCCTTCTTTCACCTTAGAAATATTTCTAAGTTAAGAAACATGTTGTCTATATCTGATGCAGAGAAGCTCGTCCATGCGTTCATGACCTCCAGAATAGACTACTGTAATACATTACTAGGTGGATGTCCTGCGTCATTAATAAACAAGCTTCAGTTAGTTCAGAATGCGCAGCAAGAGTTCTTACAAGGTCAAGAAAATATGATCACATAACCCCGATCTTATCGTCCCTACACTGGCTTCCTGTTAAGTTTCGAATAGACTACAAACTATTACTTCTCACTTATAAAGCACTAAATGGTTTATCTCCATGTATCTATCCAGTCTTCTAACACGCTACAATCCGCCACGCTCCCTGAGATCTCAAAACTCTGGGCTTCTAGTAGTTCCTAGAATAGCAAAGTCCACTAAAGGTGGTAGAGCTTTTTCACATTTAGATCCTAAACTCTGGAACAGTCTTCCTGACGGTGTTCGGGGCTCAGACACACTCTCCCAGTTTAAGTGTAGATTAAAAACATATCTTTTTAGCAAAGCCTACACATAACACACATTACATCATAACCTTGTGCTCCAGAACATCTGATCACATGCACATTATCAACTTGTGCTGTTAATATCATGAACAGCAGCTACGCTAATTGCTCTCCACTGCTTCTCTTTCTCTCCCCATCCCGAGACACCCTGAGGTTTGGCCAGCTCCAGTCACCTCCCACCTCATGATGATTACGGACCTTTGAAGAAGTTGATGCCGAACTCACAAACATCCCGAACCATCTAGAGACGTACCAGTGCCATTTGGATCCCGCTACATGTGTGGAGTTTGGCATTGGACCTCCTGGAGTGTTAAAGGCTCTGGCATGGAGAAGCTGATGCTGGATCTGTGGTGATCACAAATGCTGAGCTCATAAAACTCGGAGCTACTAACCATATAGACTGTATAAGACTGCAGAAAGAACATCACTTATAATCTTATACTCCAGTACTCATGTTAGCTCTCACTCTCCAGTGTTCTGTATTGTTGAAAGATTTATGATCAAACTCTTGATGTCACCCAAAATGAGGATGGGTTCCCCTTTTGAGTCTGGTTCCTCTCAAGGTTTCTTCCTCATAACATCTAAGGGAGTTTTTCCTTGCCACAGTCGCCACGGTGCTCATCAGGGACAAATTCACACCATTCACCTTCACTGTTGATTTGTGTAAAGCTGCTTTGAGACAATGTCTGTTGTGAAAAGCGCTATACAAATAAACCTGACTTGTCTTGACTCCGCCCAGACATCCATATTGTTTATAAACCATAATAATTACTCACATTATCCTGAACACGTGACGTGGTGTAATTTACACAAAACCTTTAATAATCAGGGATAACCAGGAAACAGAAATATTAGCAACAAACCAAAGTAGTCGGAGCCAAATGGTTCATGAGGCTGTCATTGGCATGGAGGGCGGAGCCTAATCATTATAATTAATAATGTTTTCCTCTTTTTCTTACTCTCTCTCTTACTCTCTCTATCTCTCTCTTTCTGTCCCTCTCACTGTCTCTCTCTTTTTCTAAACCTAAGGACTAGAACTCATTATGTTTTGAGAAAGTTCTAGGTCCTGAAGAGGTGCTCTGACAGCTGCAGTGGTGTGTTCAGAAGCACCAGAACAGTGTGTGTGTGTGTGTGTGTGTGTGTGTGTGTGTGTGTGTGTGTGTGTCTGTGTGTGTAGAACCAGAGCCTTACACCACAGGAATGTGTTCTGGCTGCTGGAGGGAGTGTCTTCTCTTTTACAGACACACACCGAGACCGTGGCATGTTGAAACAAGTGGCCACACACACACACACACACACACACACACAAACACACACAGTCATTTGTGTAAAGAACCGTGCCCTGGAGGAATGAGTGTGTGTATGAAAGATTTGAAGATATAAAGTCATTAGGAGTGTGTGATTACATAACCACTGAAATCCTAAAGATGCATAAAGAAACACGTTTATACTTCTGTTTTTACACACACACACACACACACACACACACGCACACACACACACACACACACAGACACACACACAGACACACACACACACACACACACACACACACACACAGTGTGATTTACTGAAATCTACTAAATATATGGATGGATAGAGAAACGGGGCGGGGCTAGTATTAATAAAATGAAGTGGGCGAAGTGAGTGATGTAAGGAAGTGAAGTATAACTTTAATTAATTAACGTTTTAAATAAATCAGAACTGAAGTAATGAGGAAACGAAAAGTGCTGCACTTTGTTTTTGCATGAAATCTGTTGCTACGTAACCACGGCAACCGGCCATCATTACAGACATTCTGCTCAGAAAGCGAAAGATAAACCGTAAGCTCACCCGTTAGCGGGATCCAGTGCTAGCGAGCGAGGGTTGTCCAGGTCTTTACACACCAGAACTTGGCGGTACTGACCGTCGAGACGGGCCACCTCGATCCGGTTGGTTCCGGTGTCGGCCCAGTAGATGTTTCTGCCCATCCAGTCCACAGCCATGCCCTCAGGATAATCCAGACCGAACTCGATCACCGCCTCCACGCTGCTACCATTCATAAAGGCACGGCTAATCGTCTGGTACACACACAACCCGAGCGGTTAGCATAAACTTCAAACAGTTAGTCTGTAATGCTAAAGCTACTCAACTGAAAGAGATCATAACCCTGCACAGCTATCATTCCTTTCACTTTGTTGCAGTACATAAAGCATGTAGCAACATTCAAGTAGAAACTCAGTCAAATGTGACCCAAGTAAAAGTGTCCTTTTAAAATGTTCACTTGAGTAAAAGTACAAAATGATTTGCCTTCAAATGAACTTAAGTTTCCAGAGTAGCGATTTATTATAACTCTAATGTTCATATTATCATTTTTATCACAAGATTCTTCACTTAATCACCTCAGTTTATGTGTAAAGACTCGAATGTGACTCTCAGCACACTGATCTATTAATGATATTAATGACTCAAACACTGATTGATTTCTATTACAATCATCATGAACACAAAACCTTATTTTCTACTACTTTAATATAACGTGTAAATAAGGTCACGTGTGTTGTGGTGAGTTCCAGTCTGGAGTTTCTTTATCATTTATTCCTCTCTAAATGTTCTGCTTGCTCTGAGAAGCTCCACTCTGCTTCAGCTACATACTTCTCAGATACATTGGATACATAGAAGGAGCTGCATTGTGTGTTTGTGGATTTAGAGAAAGCGTACAACAGAGTGGAGAGAGGAGTTGTGGTATTGTATGAGGAAGTCTGGTGTGTCGGAGAAGTATGTGAGGGTGGTGCAGGACATGTATGAGGACAGTGTGACAGCAGTGAAGTGTGCAGTAGGAACAACAGACTGGTTCAAGATAAAGATTGGACTGCATCAAGGATCGGCTCTGAGCCCTTTTTATTGTTTTCAGTGGTGATGGACAGGTTGATGGACGAGGTCAGACAGGAGTCTCTATAGACTATGATGTTTGTGGATGATATTGTGATTTGTGGTGAGAGTAGTGAGCAGGTGGAGAAGATCCTGGAGAGGTGGAGGTACACGCTGGAGAGAAGAGGAATGAAAGTCAGTAGGAGTAAGACAGAGTACATGTGTGTGAATGAGAGGGGGGGCAGTGGAGGGGTACGGTTGCAGGGAGAAGAGGTGGAGAAGGTGGTTATTTGTTATTGAATATTTGATTTCTCTTTGAAATGTAGTGAAGTTACAGTAAAAATCTCCCCAAATGGAAATACTTCAGTAAAGTACAGTAACACATTACATGTACTTTGTTACTGTTCACCACTGAAAAGCATTAGCATTAGCGTGAGGGTTTTAGATAAATATATGAGGGCACCTTGGTGTTAACGTCAGTCCAGAAGATTCGGTTCTCTGCAACGTCAAAGTCGAGCGCTGAAGCCTCTTTGATGCCGCTGAGCGGGATGGCCACGTCGTTGCTGTTGGTTCCCAGCGAGATGCTGCGGATGTCCGCGCGATTGGTAAAGAGCAGGAACGCTTCAGGAACTACGCATGTGCGCAGATCGCTGAGGAGCTCCAGACCCATCGGACACGCGCACGTGATCCCCCGCGGCCCGTTAAAACACAGGTGACTGCAGCCACCATTGGACTCACTACAGCCGTTAGTGCCTAAACACACACACACACACACACACACACACACACACACACACACACACACACACACACACACGCACAGATGAACCAAAGTGAATAAATCCGTTTCACAGCACCGTGTCTTGTGTTTATGTTCAGTTGCTGGTGATCAGTGAGTGAAGGCTCCTGTTCCTCGTTTCATTTCCTTACCGAACACCTTGGTGACTTTGGTGGCTTTGAGGCCCATGAGGTCGGGCAGCTGCTCAACGATGACCTCGCGTGTGATCTTGGTGGTGTGAACTCGCTCGATGCTCCTCCGCTGCCAGTCGCTCCAGTAGATGTAGTCGCCCAGCAGCGTGAAGCCGAAGATGTGCGGCAGTTTATCATCCAGCAGAGTCACTCTGTTTGAACCGTCCACGTTTATCACCTAGACACACACACACACACACACACACACACACACACACACACACACACACACACACACACACACATACACACACACACACATACACACACACACATCAATCATCCTCAGAAAGCTTCTTCACTTCCTTCACAAATTCCACATGAATCAGAAAATCTTTCCATCATGGCTGAGGTTCACTGATGACACGTCCACAATGTTAATGCTTTTGAACATGAATATTATATAAAATTATTACTAATAGTTAATTTTTCATTTCATAGCTTCTCTCAGGTGCACTGCTACAGTTTCTATCCGGATGTCAGCGTTATATCACGTGTTGTCAGGATCAAAGGAATCTGCTGTGAGATCTTCAGAATCAGCAGTGCGGTGATAAGAGTAAAGTACATGCTGCTTGAAGCTGTTGCTGTAATCAGATTTCGAGTTGTTGACCAGGACCCACTAGCAGGCGTCCAATCACATCAGCATTTTCACCTCCTTTAATTGGATGGTCAGAGAGCATCACTAGTCAGAGCTCACAACCTACCTTGAGCTTAATCTCAAATCCATTCCTGTGGTTTTAAGAGCTGTGTTTTATTCCACAATGACTGACAGAGGAGAAGAAACTGATTTAACCACAGAACATTCACAAGACTTTTCCTCAAAAGCTGGACATGGTGAGGAAAAGTCGCCAAAACAGTTCAAAACAGTTCTTAACATTTTTCATGAACCATTTATACTTCTGTGTTTTCTTTCCTGTAGAAGTTACACAAAGGCTTCATCATCAGGGATAAACACACTTCATTCAGCTTCACTCTTAAATTCTGTAAAGCTGCTTTGAGACGATGTCTGTGTGAAAAGCGCAATAGAAATAAACTTGACTTGACCTGAAGGTCTGTTGGTGAAACACACGGGCGGTACTGGATTAGGGTAAAGGGAAGTGAACGAGGGTGTGTTAGAGGCAGGATTGGGATGCAGCGTGAGGACGTAAACAGTCAGATGAATGTGTTGACGCTGATGGACGAGCGTTATAATTCAGCATATTGTTCCCTGTGTGAAGACACGCAACACAAAAGCTTCAAAGAGCCCTGAGACTTTCAATGCTGGGATTCTGTAGAACGAGGGAGGGAGGGAACGAGGGAGGGAGAGAGGGAGTATGGAGGTGACTGGTTGATTTATTTCTGTATTCGTTCCAGCTGCTGGCTGTGTTACTCCTCACAAACGGCAAAACCAGAGAGAGAAAGAATGCAGCATGTTGTTGTAGTTTCTCTCGCTTTGAACAGGAGGTGTCCCTCTGTGCACTGAAATATAAAACCCTAACACTGAGGAGGACAAAACGCTGAGTTCTCACCAGACACGTCTCGCCCTACAGACTACTACTGCACTAACCAGCAACACAAACACAAATACCGCTTTACACTTTTACTGCCTGACATCATTACTCTCTTATTTACTTTATTTTTCTCTTTTATCATCCCTCTATCATCAAAATTCTTTGATAACAGAAACAGATAGAGACAGAGACAGAAACAGACAGAATGATAGCAAGTCAGAGAGAGACAAATAAACAGAGAGAGACAGATAGATAAAGAATGACACATAGACAGAGACGGACAGACATAGACAGACAGACAGAGACAGACAGACAGACAGACAGA
>JBCEWE010000685.1:0-2500 GCA_039877035.1 Silurus lanzhouensis | reverse complement strand
CAGACACACACAAACGCACACACCTAAATAAGCTCATGGTGATGGGAGTAAAGTTGTGTAATTGTGTAGAAATGCTGCTCAGGTTTGTACACATGCTGTTTGTCAGAACACATTCACCAGCGGATTTAGACCATTAAACTCTGCTTTTTTATCTTATTTATGAAAGACAGTGTTCGGCGTCTCGCTCCGTCGCTCACACACACACACACACACACACACACACACACACACACACACACACAATCAGACGAGATAGACAAGAACAAGAACACACTTTCTTTCAGCTTTAATTTCTCACTCACTCAGATTTCACTTCATCAAAAGAAAAAAAAAAATGTTTATGTAGCCTCTCGAGCTAAACACAAACACGCTAGTTATGCTAATGTTTATGCTAATCCGGTCATCTCCACGCGCTCTCCGAGTATCACTTACATTTCATATCTCACATCTCAAATCTCTCATCCTCAACAATCACAAAGCTGGAGATTCTCTCAAGATCTGCATCACGGACGTCAATATTAATGTTTTATTCTCAGTAAATTAATAAAATCTTTATTACACTTTTGTTAATTATTAGTTGTAATTACTATTTTAATTTACTACTAAACATAATTCATACATTTTTTATTTCTTTTCAATATTTTATCCCATATAAGTGACTAGTGAGGAGAGTGTGTTGAGAAGATGGAGGGAGTATTTTGAGCAGCTGATGAATGAGGAAAATGAGAGAGAGAGAAGGTTGGATGGTGTGGAGATGTGAAGCAGGAAGTGGATAGGATTAGTAAAGAGGGAGTGAGAGCAGCGATTAAGAGAATGAAGAGTGGAAAGTCGGTTGGACCAGACGACATACCGGTAGAAGCATGGAGATGTTTAGGAGAGATGCAGTGGAGTTTTTAACAAGATTGTTTAACAGGATTCTGGAAGGTGAGAAGATGCCTGAGGAATGGAGAAGGAGTGTGCTGGTACCGATCTTTAAGAATAAGGGAGATGTGCAGACCTGCAGTAACTACAGAGGAATTAAGTTGATCAGTCACACCATGAAGTTATGGAAAAGAGTAGTGGAAGCCAGGCTGAGAGAAGAGGTGACCATCTGTGAGCAACAGTATGGTTTCATGCCGAGGAAGAGCACCACAGACGCATTATTTGCTTTGAGGATGTTGATGGAGAAGTATAGAGAAGGACAGAAGGAGCTGCATTGTGTGTTTGTGGATTTAGAGAAAGTGTACGACAGGGTGGAGAGAGGAGTTGTGGTATTGTATGAGGAAGTCTGGTGTGTCAGAGAAGTATGTGAGGGTGGTGCAGGACATGTATGAGGACAGTGTGACAGCAGTGAAGTGTGCAGTAGGAACGACAGACTGGTTCAAGGTGAAGGTCGGACTGCATCAAGGATTGGCTCTGAGCCCTTTCCTGTTTGCAGTGGTGATGGACTGGTTGAAGAACGAGGTCAGACAGGAGTCTCTATAGACTATGATGTTTGTGGATGATATTGTGATTTGTGGTGAGGGTAGGGAGCAGGTTGAGAAGAGCCTGGAGAGGTGGAGGTACACGCTGGAGAGAAGGGGAATGAAAGTCAGTAGGAGTAAGACAGAGTACATGTGTGTGAATGAGAGGGAGGGCAGTGGAGGGGTGCGGTTGCAGGGAGAAGAGGTGGAGAAGGTGGAGGAGTTCAGGTACCTGGGGTCAACAGTGCAAAGTGATGGAGAGTGTTTTAGAGAAGTGAAGAAAAGAGTGCAGGCAGGGTGGAGTGAGTGGAGAAGAGTGATAGCAGGAGTGATTTGTGATAGAAGAGTATCTGTGAGAGTGAAAGGGAAAGTTTATAGGACTGTGGTGAGACCTGAGATGTTGTATGGATTAGAGACAGTGGCATTGAGTAAAAGACAGGAGGTGGAGATGTAGGACGTTTTGGAGACAAGGTGAGGGAGGTGAGATTGAGATGGTTTGGACATGTGCAGAGGAGGGACATGGGGTATATCAGTAGGAGAATGCTGAGGATGAAGCCACCAGGAAGGAGGAAAAGAGGAAGACCAAGGAGGAGGTTCATGGATGTGGTGAGGGAAGACATGCAGGTAGTTGGTGTGAAAGAGGCAGATGTAGAGGACAGGGGGGTATGGAGACAGATGATCTGCTGTGGAGACTCCTAATGGGAGCAGCCGAAAGAAAATTTTATCCCACAATAAAAGTTTCTAAAAGTGATGATCAGAGCGGAGGTTAAACCAACTGCCTTCAGTCTAAAAACCACAGAGAAAGAACATCTGTCCCAGATTTGCTTCTGTGGCTAATACACACACACACACACACACACACACACACACACACACACACACACACACACACACAGCTCCTTAGAACACTTACTAACTCCCACATCAGAGAATATAATGTTACATCAGCTGCATTAGCAAGCTAGCACAGTTAGCACATTTAGCACCTGTTACTGTGGTTACGGTGGTTACTGTGGTTACCTGGTTGGCAGGTTTTAGCACGGTTACAGTGTTATGTG
>JBCEWE010000170.1:75000-98070 GCA_039877035.1 Silurus lanzhouensis | reverse complement strand
TTATATGTTCCTATTATAATTTTTATTGCAAGATTCTTCACTTAATACCTCAGTTTGTGTGTAAAGACTCGAATGTGACTCTCAGCACACTGATCTTATTAATAGAATGATATTAAAGACTCAAACTCTGATTGATTTCTGTTACATTCATCATGAACACAAAACCTTCTTTAATACAACGTGTAAATGAGGTCACGTGTGTGTTGTGAGTTCGAGTCTGGAGTTCTTCATCTTTTATTCCTCTCTAAATGTTCTGCTTGATGTTGAACTGATGCTGAACTGTATGTTGGTGATCAGTAGATACACCAAGCGCCGATCAGAACACGTGTAAAACAGAGCATGAGCTCGATCCTGATTGGTGACTCGCTGCGTGTTCACCAGTTACATTTTTATCCTCGTTAATAAAAAGGAACGACTGATTTCACAAAGTTTCTGAGTAAAAAGTAAAATATTTGACTGAAATGTAGTGAAGTTTCAGTAAAAATCTCCCAAATGGAAAAACTTTAGTAAAGTACGAAACACAAAAAGATTAGATTAGATTAGATTCAACTTTATTGTCATTACACGCGTACAAGTACAAGGCAACGAAATGCAGTTTGGGTTTAACCAGATTGTAATAACAACAAGTGCAGGATATACAGTTTTTACATGATTTACATAGTTAAATAGTTAAATAGAATGGTAATATAGACTATAACAGTAATTTAAGATGTATATGTACATCTTTAAATGTACATATACACATGTTCATGTTCTGTAGTATACAGAACATAATATACAGATTAATATATGTGCTATGAATATATTACAGATGAATATGAATATATATGTACTATGAACAATAATACAGATGCCATTACTATACACAGATACACTATACACATATATATGTACTTATGAACAATAGTATGTTTATATATATATAATATAATATATATATTATATATATATATATATGTATGTATGTATGTACTGTGAACATAATATACAGATGCTTATTACTATACACAGGGATTTACAGAAGGATGTGAACGGTGAACATAATATATTGCTATTACTATAAACAGAGAACGGGTATATATACAATGGTAATAATTTAATGGTGAGCAGCAATACAAAGAAGAGCAGTGTGCAAATGAGCAAAGGTTTGTGTAAACAGTCCGTGCAATAGCAAAGTGTGAGGTGAGGAATGATCAGTGTCTCGTGAGCATAAGTTTTTGAGTAGACAGTCCATTAGCGAAATAACGAAGTGTGAGGTGTGTGGGGGAAATGTGTTAGTGTATCAGTGAGTGTCAGAGTTCACTAAAGAGACAGCTCTAGAAAAAAGCTGTTCTTTAGTCGGCTGGTCCTGGTCTGGAGGCACCTGTAACGCCTGCCGGAGAGCAGAAGAGTAAACAGTCTATGGGCGGGATGAGAGGAGTCTTTAAGAATGCTGCGAGCTCGACGCAGACGAGAAAAATACTTAAGTACAGTAACGCATTACATTTACTTCCTTACTGTCCACCACTGCTGTCTCTCTGTGTCTGTCTGTCTGTCTGTCTGTCTGTCTGTCTGTCTGTCTGTCTGACTGCATGTCAGAGTGCATGGCTTTCTTTCTGTCTATCTCTCCATCCGTCTGTATGTCTTTCTATCCATGTGTCTGTCTCTTTATCTGTCTGTGTACTGTATCTGTCGTCTGTCTCTGTGGTGTTGATGTTTGATTGTACTTCACAGGATGTGATCTGATGTGATTGTAGTGTTGTGTTGTTTGTGTAGTCAAAATGTGTGTAAGTTTGTGTGTGTACATGCGTGTGTGTAAGTGTGTGTATGTGTGTCTGTGTATGTAAGTGTGTGTCTATGTGTGTGTTAGTTTGTGTGTATGTGTGTTAGTTTGTGTGTATGTGTGTGTAAGTTTGTGTGTGGTGTGTGTGTGTGTGTGTGTGTGTGTGTGTGTCTGTGTGTGTGTGTCTGTGTGTGTGTGTGTGTGTGTGTGTGTGTGTGTGTGTGTGTGTGTGTGAGAGAAAGATTATTATGAAAATGATTGCTGTATTTACTGACATTTGCCTGAATGCAGGAGGTATAAAGGTGAAGTGTCTTTGTTCTCCTTTATTAATATTTCATGGAGTTTCTGCTGCAAGATTTAAATCTTGATTCTGTTCTTTAGAGAAGCTCCAGAAATGTAGACAATTATTAGTATAAATGCAGAATCTATTTGTCAGTATTTAAGTGTGTATATTCTGAGCTGTGTGTGTGTGTGTGTGTGTGTGTGTGTGTGGTGTGTGTGTGTGTGTGTGTGTGTGTGTGTGTGTGTGTAAGTGTGTGCTTTTTATCCTTCTTTCTTTCCTGTTCTTCTTGTCAGTCTGTTCAGTTGTCCATCCCCCACAGCACTACATCATTCCTTCATCTTCCTGTCATCCGTCTCACAGCCTGTAATTCTCTTCTTCTCATACAAATCTGTGTGTGTCGGTGTCAGAGCAGGTGAGAGAGCTGTCTAGATTCTCGTCTGTGTTTTTTCTGAGAGATGTGTTCTGGGGAAGAGAAACTCCCACACAGATGCTGAGGAGAAACACATGAGTCCAGGAAAAGCAGTTTTCAGTAATCAGACTTTTTCTTTCAGGATTTTATGCTGAAAGTGCAGCTGAAGGTCAAATGACACCAGTGGCTTATAGTTGTGTCTTTACTGAGGAGCTGCTTAATGTTCACACAGATTGCAGGGCAGTCTGGGTACATCTGTGTGAATGTACACATACTCACACATACTCACACATACTCACACACACACACACACACACACACACACACACACACACACACACACACACACACACACACACACACACACACACATTCTTGCATACACACACAGAAACACACACACACACTATCTCGGGTCTGGGGCAGATTCAGGGACTGGGGTAGAATTGAGGACTGGGGTTCCACCATTTAGAGGGTTGATGCAGCAGGTTTCCAGTGTGAGCTGTGATATGAGGGACGAAAGCTGAAAAAAAGCTGAATATAATGCAGAGGCACGAGGGAGAAACGATCATCAAAAACCGAATTCTCTCTGAGTGACGAGCCTCAGTCAAATCAATTCCATGCAGCTGGAACTGAACTAACCCGAGATGATGAAGGTCACTTAAACTCTCTTCCTTTTTCTCCTTCTCTGAATCTGTTCTTTTGTTGCAGTTTCTGCGAGATCGGTGGCAGGCCGACCCGTATCATATGCAGCCGTGTTGAGGATGAAGTCAGAAAGCTCTTCCTCCTCAGTTCTGAGCTCCAGGACGAAGCTGAGGCAGGACCATGGCTCTGTTGTGCAGGACTGGCCTCCATTCTTCAGACAG
This sequence comes from Silurus lanzhouensis, assembly GCA_039877035.1. Taxonomy (NCBI): domain Eukaryota; kingdom Metazoa; phylum Chordata; class Actinopteri; order Siluriformes; family Siluridae; genus Silurus; species Silurus lanzhouensis. Next base: position 94,750 of record JBCEWE010000170.1, on the reverse strand, counting down.
AGTCTGTCAGCTCTCAGCTCTCCGGAGGATCACAGTGAGGGTGAGAAACCAAACATCACATCTCACTCCCTAATGATTCATCATGATCAATAAGATGTAATGCTGAGCTTCTGACAGTGAGCAGTGATGTGCCTGAAAATGGCCTGGTGTTTCATTCAGACTCAGAAAACTACAGCACACCACCAGGTTCCTCTAATTTTAGTTCTCCTTAAACATGGTTCCTCTCCATGCTGTGGCAGATCTCTATCACCAACTCTCCTGAACCTGCACCATAAACTTACTGCTCACATCACCAGTTATCATTAATGTGTGTGTGTGTGTGTGTGTGTGTGTGTGTGTGTGTGTGTTGGCTGGACATGCCTGTGATAAGTGAAATGAATGATGAGTTGTGGGAGGATGGACATTATAAGGACGTTATAATGTGGAAATAAATTGAAATCTGAGCAAAAGTTTTGAAATAAATAAATTATAAATCAAAAACAGGTGCAATTCTAAAAATGTTCTCTAACACTGTTTATTGTGATCTGAGTAACATGCAGTGTGTGAGTTTGTGTTGATTTTCAATATAAACCATCTCGAGCACATTTCTCCCGTATGTATATAATATTATCTCTAAATTCTGAAACTGCATTAATGAATACAGTATAAAAAAATCATATTTACTTTTATTCTTTTACCAACATGGCTCTCAAATCCACTGCAGTATTTCTCAAACAAGTTAGGGATTTAATCATCATCATCATCATCATCATCATCATACTGCTTTACTAAATCCATTGATTAAGCAAGATCAAATTTAATATAAAATAGTTCTCAGGTGTGTCATTTTGTCTCATTAGACAGAACTAAACACTCACTGTGTGTAAAATGCAGTGTGATGTTTCAGTGTGATGTTTGGATTTTATTTCTTCTGATCTGCTCTCGGACATTGCATCTTATTTTAAGTGTTTTATTGTATAAGTCTGTTCATTCTCAGCGTAACTCAGGAATAATTCTGCTTACAGAGCAGACGCGAGGTGCCCGTATGAAACTGTAGTAATGGAGTCATCGCAGCAGGCTTGTGTCAGTGTAATGGTGAGAGTGACCTCGTGAAAAAAAACAGGTTGATTCATCACGAGTGTGTGTGCCGTGAGTCGGCCGAGGTCACAGCCTGCAGGAAATTGAAGAGGGATCATCAGAACACTTTCAGTTCCCTGAGTCCCATCTCTGTTCGCTATTCTGGCTGATGGATGCATTTGTCTAGAAAAAAAGGGAAATATTCATTTTCACAGAAGCAGAATAGAGCTTCAACACGACAGCTGTCATTACAAAGAAATTATTTCTGTACTGCTGGATTCACGTGAGTCCATGGGTTCTTGCTGCTCCTGACTGGCACACGCCATTACTGAAGGAAAGATTGTTGGTATTTTGGGTCAGATGTGTTCGACATAAAGGTTGGTTTGGTTTGGCTCATGGTTTCATCCGCAATCAGCGATTTTCATGCAACAGTTCCTCACAGATCATCAGTGTGAGCTTCTGTCAGCTTGATGTTTAACACAGATGAAGGGTTTTATAACAAGCTGCTGAGTGGACTTCAGTGTTAATGCAAAACGAACACAGAAGTGCTGCAGATCAGAAGTTGTAGGAAATATATCAGGCTTTATTTGTACAGTTTCTGCTCTTCTGATCAAATCTGTGGAAGGAGACCATTTCTCAGTCTAAACTCCGAAACCATCAACACCAAGCTGTTTCCACAGGATCACACTGCAATAATAAATAATGAATTCCACACATATTTCTCAGACTTGCAGCTAAATGATCCCAGTGCCTTGTTGTATGAATTATTTATTGCTCACTGGGGCAAAATGATGAACGACAGAAATGTCATTGTGTTAACCCTCTGTGCTGCAGGATATCACTCAATCAGAGTGACACACACACACACACACACACACACACACACACACACACACACACCGTAAAGTACACTACACACTGCAAAATGCGTTAATGTGTCTTTACACTTGATGTTTCATGACATTATGTTACTCTCATAAGGAGAAGACAAAAATCACAGTAACAGTTATAAACACAGTACAGTTATAAATACACTAACAGTTATAAACACAGTAACAGTATTAAAAACACTAACAGTTATAAACACAGTACAGTTATAAATACACTAACAGTTATAAACACAGTAACAGTATTAAAAACACTAACAGTTATAAACACAGTACAGTTATAAATACACTAACAGTTATAAACACAGTAACAGTTATAAATACACTAACAGTTATAAACACAGTAACAGTTATGAACACAGTAACAGTTATAAATACACTAACAGTTATAAACACAGTAACAGTTATAAACACAGTAACAGTTATAAATACACTAACAGTTATAAACACAGTAACAGTTATAAATACACTAACAATTATAAACACACTAACAGTTATAAATACACTAACAGTTATAAACACACTAACAGTTATAAACACAGTAACAGTTATAAATACACTAACAGTTATAAATACACTAACAGTTATAAACACAGTAACAGTTATAAACACAGTAACAGTTATAAATACACTAACAGTTATAAATACACTAACAGTTATAAACACAGTAACAGTTATAAATACACTAACAATTATAAACACACTAACAGTTATAAATACACTAACAGTTATAAACACAGTAACAATTATAAATACACTAACAATTATAAACACACTAACAGTTATAAACACACTAACAGTTATAAACACACTAACAGTTATAAATACAGTAACAGTTATAAACACACTAACAGTTATAAACACACTAACAGTTATAAATACACTAACAGTTATAAACACACTAACAGTTATAAACACACTAACAGTTATAAATACACTAACAGTTATAAACACAGTAACAGTTATAAACACAGTAACAGTTATAAACACAGTAACAGTTATAAATACACTAACAGTTATAAACACAGTAACAGTTATAAATACACTAACAATTATAAACACACTAACAGTTATAAATACACTAACAGTTATAAACACACTAACAGTTATAAACACAGTAACAGTTATAAATACACTAACAGTTATAAACACAGTAACAGTTATAAATACACTAACAGTTATAAACACACTAACAGTTATAAACACAGTAACAGTTATAAATACACTAACAGTTATAAACACAGTAACAGTATTAAAAACACTAACAGTTATAAACACAGTAACAGTTATAAACACAGTAACAGTTATAAATACACTAACAGTTATAAACACAGTAACAGTTATAAACACAGTAACAGTTATAAATACACTAACAGTTATAAACACAGTAACAGTTATAAATACACTAACAATTATAAACACAGTAACAGTTATAAATACACTAACAGTTATAAACACAGTAACAGTTATAAATACACTAACAGTTATAAATACACTAACAGTTATAAACACAGTAACAGTTATAAATACACTAACAATTATAAACACACTAACAGTTATAAATACACTAACAGTTATAAACACACTAACAGTTATAAATACACTAACAGTTATAAACACAGTAACAGTTATAAATACACTAACAGTTATAAACACAGTAACAGTTATAAATACACTAACAGTTATAAACACAGTAACAGTTATAAATACACTAACAGTTTTAAACACAGTAACAGTTATAAACACAGTAACAGTTATAAACACAGTAACAGTTATAAATACACTAACAGTTATAAATACACTAACAGTTATAAACACAGTAACAGTTATAAATACACTAACAATTATAAACACACTAACAGTTATAAATACACTAACAGTTATAAACACAGTAACAGTTATAAATACACTAACAGTTATAAACACAGTAACAGTTATAAATACACTAACAGTTATAAACACAGTAACAGTTATAAATACACTAACAGTTATAAACACACTAACAGTTATAAACACAGTAACAGTTATAAATACACTAACAGTTATAAACACAGTAACAGTATTAAAAACACTAACAGTTATAAACACAGTAACAGTTATAAACACAGTAACAGTTATAAATACACTAACAGTTATAAACACACTAACAGTTATAAACACAGTACAGTTATAAATACACTAACAGATATAAAAACACTAACAGTTATAAACACAGTACAGTTATAAATACACTAACAGTTATAAACACACTAACAATTATAAACACACTAACAGTTATAAACACAGTAACAGTTATAAATACACTAACAGTTATAAATACACTAACAATTATAAACACAGTAACAGTTATAAACACAGTAACAGTTATAAATACACTAACAGTTATAAACACAGTACAGTTATAAATACACTAACAGTTATAAAAACACTAACAGTTATAAACACACTAACAGTTATAAACACACTAACAGTTATAAACACAGTACAGTTATAAATACAGTAACTGTTGCTTTGAAATCCTTTAGGATGAAGCAAGTCGTCAAAAAGCAGCATGACCTCAAAGCAACTTCTCTGTGAGCTGTTTCTATTATTCTTTCTATAAAAGAGCTCTAAATAATAATAATAATAATAATAATAATAATAATAATAATAATAATAATAATAGTATTAATGATATTAAACATTTGTGATAAATGAGAAACACGAGCTCGATATTTAGCTTTGTATCATGAAGCTGCTTTGATATGCCGAACGCAGAAGCAGATTTTGGCGATGTGATTTGTGTGACTGGGAGTTGAATAGAATCCCGGCCAAGCGGAATAAGGGATTTTACGTCTTATATCTCAGAGGCATGAGGCTGAACGAGAAAAGGAGATCAATGTGGCAGAAAATATTATACTGGTCTTTTGTTCAGGTTTCTTCATGAATCCATGATTTTATTGCAATTTTTCAAATTTTTTGTTTAAAAATTATTTAGCAAAGTTTTAAACAAAGCAAACAAATGACCTAAAGATAAACTGAATGTCTATCATAAAACATCAGAGTAAAAATTGAAAGTGTGGACTGAGAGAATGATAGTGAAAGAGTGATAGTGAGAGAGTGATAGCGAAAAAAAAGAGTGATGGTGAGAGAGTGAGAAAGCGACAATGAGAGAGTGATAGTGAAAGAGTGAGAGAGTGAGAGAATGATAGTGAAAGAGTGAGAGATTGAGAGAGAAATAGTTAGAGAAGTAAAAGTGTGGGAGTGAGAGACTGAGATAGTGATAGTAATAGAGTGAGAGAGTGATGGTGAAAGAGTGAGAGAGTGATCATGAAAGAGTGAGTGAGTGATTGTGTGAAAGTGAGAGAGTGATAGTGAGAGAGTGAGAGAGTGAAAGAGTGGCAGTGAAAGAGTGAGAGAGTGGTAGTAATAGAGTGAGAGAGTGATGGTGAAAGAGTGAGAAAGTGATTGTGCGATAGTGAGAGAGTGAGAGAGTGATGGTAAAAGAGTGAGATAGTGATAGTATTAGAGTGAGAGAGTGATAGTGAGAGTGAGAGAGTGATAATAGTAGAGTGAGAGAGTGATAGTGAGAGTGAGAGAGTAATAGTGAGAGAGTGAGGGAGTGATGGTGAAAGAGTGAGAGAGTTATAGTGAAAAAGTGAGTGAGTGATAGTGAGAGGGTAAGAGAGTGAGAGGGTGAGAGTAATCATGAGAGTGAGAGAGTGATAGTGAGAGAGTGAGAGGGTAAGCGAGTGATGGTGAAAGAGTGAGAGAGTTATAGTGAAAAAGTGAGTGAGTGATAGTGAGAGGGTAAGAGAGTGAGAGGGTGAGAGTAATCATGAGAGTGAGAGAGTGATAGTGAGAGAGTGAGAGGGTAAACGAGTGATGGTGAAAGAGTGAGAGAGTGATAGAAATAGAGTGAGAGAGTGATAGTGAGAGAGTAAACACGTGACATGCTCATAAACTTAAAAATGGCAGAACGAGTCCCGAGTTCACTTTCCGAGGTTCGAGTGAAGAGATGCGCATCCACTCACTGGAAATCTCATTTTGTTTAGCGGTGCTTAACAAACAAAAGCACTAATTGCAAGAAATTGATCATTTACGCGAGGCGCTTAGCAAGCGAAATCAAACGCTGTGTCGTTTCCTTCATCACTCCTTCAGGCGTAAACATGGCTAACAATAACTGTTCCGGCTTTTCATCCTTTTCTCCTACCTGCTCAGAGCCTGAAGAACAACTGATTCATTTAATGTTCTTTTATTTTCTATTGAAAAAACACTCATTCCTGATGCGGCAGTTCACTTGGAGAACATCTTACCTCTTTATTTGACTTTATTTATCTTCCTACACCTCCGTCGCAAATCCCTCTATCAGTGTTTTTCTGATGGTTTGGGAGATGTTCTATAAGCTTTAGTCTAAAGGTTCAGTGTGTGTCAGAGGATGATGAGAAGGTGGAGAAGGAGCTGGTGAAGAAGATCCATTACACATGTAGGTCAAGGTTTAAACACCACACACACACACACACACACACACACACACACACACACACACACACACACACACACACACACACACACACAGAGTATCTACGATCTTTGGAATAAACAACTAAATAAACGCTCTCTCTCTCTCGCTCTCTCGCTCTCTCGCTCTCTCTCTCTCTCTCTCTCTCTCTCTCTCTCTCTCTCTCTCTCTCTCTTCTCTGATTACTGCAGTTCTGTTTATTTCCTGATTTCCTCTTCTGGTCAGTAGAAGCTGAAAGGATAAGCTCAGAATATCTGCATCAGTGTTTCCTGCACACTGGCCTCAGGCTTTCAGCTCATATGAGGTAGAACACCTGAGGGATTCTGTAGGAAATTTATAATCAAAATCTCAGCACTGAGACCAGATGTGTTTACTCCAGATGTGTTTACTCCAGATGTGTTTACTCCAGATGCATTTACATGAGACATTTTAACTCCAGATGTGCTAAATCCAGATGTGCTAACTCCAGCAGGTTTATACACATTGTAGAGGATTTTCTCAGTGAGCTTCTCCTCATCCTGAACTACGATAATTTTTCTTTTCTCTGTTTTGCTGAATTTTTGGGATTTAATAATGTTTATATTATTAAATAATGTTATATAATGTCTCTTTAATTTACTTATTTATTGAAATTGTATATTGTTTACTGTAGTTACACAGTTTTTTGACTCTTTTACAAAAGAAACATAAAAATAATCTTTAAACTAAATACAAAGCCATTCATCGTGGGCATAAGTATTGGCACCCTATAAAATGAGGTGTGGGGTGTGTGTGTGTGTGTGTGTGTGTGTGTGTGTGTGTGTGTGTATACAGTAAGTCACACTGCATTGGTTAAGCTGTATTATTGAAGATTGATCTTTTATTTAGATTTGTGGGTGTGGCTAAATGTAAATCGAACCTAATAATGGTAATTAAATGCTGATTTGTTTTATAACTAAAAACATGTAAATAAAAACAAAATCAGAAACTAACCTGGAAATTTGAATGCAGAAAGTTTTACATGATAAAAAAGACCAAAAAACTCACTTTATTTTAAAGCTGCAGAAGTGAAATATGTCACTTTCTCATTATAACCATAGTTAGAAAAATGTTTTGCCAGAGAAGCTTTGGGTCACTGCGGGGCTGTGGTGTGAGGAACCTCAAAGTGATTATTTTTGCCAGTTTGGAAGCAGCAGGATTTCTCTTGTACACATTTCTGGTGTCTTGTGAAAGTGTGATGTCTTTCCTCTGTCTTAATAGACGTATGGATGATAATATGTGTGATATTTAAGTAATTAGTACAGAATTGTTTTTGTGCTCTTTCTGTAGAAAGTGAAGAATTTGGGCCGGTGTTTATCCAGGAGCCGGACCACGCCGTCATCTCTCTTGACTCAGACGATAAGAGAGTTATACTGAACTGTGAAGCGAAAGGAAATCCTCCTGTTACATACAGGTGCAGATATCATCACCTCATTAACACTGAGAAGATGTGATTATACTCAAATATAAATCACATTTATATATTCTTTTAAAAAGGAATAATGATAAGGGTTAACCTATTAGCCTTTGTCACAGCTTTTTGGACTCACAGCTAAAAATGCCCTACCTACATTTACATGTTAACAGTCCCTAAAAGAAGTAGGCCACATACACAATTTAAAGATATTTGAAACTTTGAGCATTAATGTAATCATTCAAAGTTAATATTGCTCAAAAAGATATTTGTCAGTTATTCAGGTCTAGAACCCAGGCTTGAGGCTTGAGGGGCTCGTGGGTGCTCGCTCCTTGTTTCACAGTCATGGCCATTCATATTGATGTCCGTCCATTCCTATCCCAACAATAAACACGGCGCCGCCCAAGTGGCAGCCTGTTGCAGCAGCTCCCATTAAGTTTGTGCTTTTTTATTTATTTTATAGTGTTCTGGCACTTTGTGTTTTTTATTTTCAAGTGTATGCGTGTAAACTTGGAAACTGCACAATGGACATAAACAAAGCCACCGAGTTTGCTCTACTTTTTCTGCTTTTTTGGACTTTGTTCACAGTCGCATCTGGAACCTCTGTTCACAGCCACAGTCCTATTGTTTACACCAGGGATCAGCTGTTAGCATTCCACAACACGCCGATGCTACTAGGAGAAAAAACGGATATTCCCTGTGAGCTAAGAAGGAGACGACGGGGGAACCGTGCTGGAGCTATGTGTTGGAATAAAAAGAGACGCTACAGACCAACTCTTCTGTCCATTGTTATGGGAAATGTAAGATCTCTACCCAACAAGATGGATGAGCTAGCGGCTCTTACCCGGCATCAGAGGGAATTCCGGGAGTGTAGCATCATGCTGTTCACGGAGTCATGGCTAACCAAGCTAACACCGGACACGACCATGGCTCTGGATGGATTTGAGTTACTGCGCGCGGACAGAATGATGGAAAGAGGTAAGAGAAAGGGAGGAGGACTGGCAGTGTATGTGAATAATAGATGGTGTAAACCTGGACACATCACTATTAAAGAGCAGATCTGCTGTATGGACATTGAGCTGTTAGCCGCTAGCATGAGGCCATACTATCTGCCGAGGGAATTCTCGCATGTTATTGCGATAGCTGCGTATATTCCCCCTCTCTGCTGACGGTGAATCGGCATGCGATGTCCTGCATTCTGTTGTTAACAGACTGTTAACACAGAGCCCAAATGCACTTCTCATTATCTCTGGAGATTTTAATCATGCCCCTCCATCCTCCACTCTGCCCACATTCACTCAGTATGTTTCATGCCACACCAGAAAAAATAAAACACTGGATTTATTCTATATTCTATCAACACCCCTCCCCCCCGAAGATCGGATCACAACCTGGTTCATCTCCTACCTGTGTACAAACCCCTTGTATGCAGGCAACCAGCTACCTCCCGCACAGTGACGACATGGTCTGATGAGACCGATGAGGCTCTGAAAAACTGTTTTGAAACAACTATGTGGGAGGAATTGTGCAATCCACATGGGGAGGATATTGACAGTTTAACAGACTGTATTACGGACTACATTAATTTCTGTGTGGAGAATACTGTACCCACCAGGACTGTACGGTGTTTTCCCAACAACAAACCGTGGATTAACCCTGATATAAAGACTCTCCTTAAAGAGAAGAAGAGGGTTTTTAAATCGGGAAACAAGGAAGAGCTGAAAACTGTCCAGAGAGAACTTAGAAAGAAGATCAGGGAAGGAAAAGCATGCTACAGGAGGAAGATGGAGGATCAGCTGCAGCAGAACAACGTCAGCGGTGTGTGGAAGGGGCTCAAAACCATCACTGGTCATAAGGAGCCCAGCTCTCAGGCTGAGGGTGACCAGCAGTGGGTGAATGATCTTAATCTTTACTTTAACAGATTTGATCAGCTACCCTCCACTGCCCCCATCCAGTCTCCCATGCTGCAACCCCGCTTCTCTGGTTCCACAGCAAGCAGCTCCAGCCCCACCTCTCTCTGCACTGCTATCAGCTCACAGTCAATATACAACACACCTAAGTTCCCCCCCTGCCGATTTACTCTAGCCAACACTCCATCCAATACACACTGCCCCTTACAGAAGCCCAAGTGAGAATGGAGCTCAGGAAGATCAAAGCAAGGAAGGCTATGGGCCCAGACGGCATCAGTTCCAGGCTACTAAAGACCTGTGCATACCAGCTGTGCGGCAAATTGCTGTACATGTTTGACCTGAGCCTGAAGCTGGGGAAGGTGCCACAGCTATGGAAAACATTGTGCCCAAAAGACTTTGGGGACTACCGATCAGTAACACTGACCTCCCATCTGATGAAGACATTGGAGAGGCTGGTGCTCACTCAACTCCGACCTCTGGTGAGCCCATCAATGGATCCACTTCAGTTTGCCTACCAACCTGGCATTGGAGTGGAAGACGCAGTCATCTTCCTCCTAAATCGGGCTACTTCACACCTGGAAAAGGCTGGGAGCACTGTGAGAGTCATGTTTTTTGACTTCTCTAGTGCTTTTAACACCATCCATCACAGTTTAGTAGTGAGGACTTTATGAATTTCTTCACTGAAAAAATAGATAACATTAGAAAAACAATTGTGGCGGTCCAACCTCTGACACCATCTCCTGAGACAGTGTTATCTTCAACTCCACAACTTCACTGTTTTACATGTATAGGACAGGAAGAGCTGTATAATGTTATTGCCAAAGCTAAATCGACAACATGTCAGTTAGATCCAATTCCTACTAAATTACTGAAGGAAGTGTTCCATACAGCTGGTGAGCCTCTTCTCAATATTATTAACTCTTCACTATCGTTAGGACACGTCCCTAAATCCCTCAAGTTAGCAGTTATTAAGCCCCTCATTAAAAAACCTAATCTGGACCCAAACACCCTATCGAATTACAGACCAATCTCAAATCTCCCATTTATGTCTAAAATTTTAGAAAAGATTGTCGCTGCCCAGTTCTGTTCTACCTGCAAGAGAACAATATCTTTGAAGAGTTTCAGTCAGGTTTTAGGCCCCATCATAGCACAGAAACTGCTCTAGTTAAAATCACTAATGACCTGTTTTTAGCTTCAGACCAAGGCTTCATCTCGCTGTTGGTTCTATTAGATCTTAGTGCTGCATTCGACACTATAGACCATGATCTCCTCCTAGATCGTTTACAAAATTACATCGGCATTCAGGGACAGGCATTAAGCTGGTTTAAATCCTACCTGTCCGATCGTTACCATTTCGTAGATTTAAATGGAGAGCTATCCAGGCTAATGCAAGTAAATTATGGCGTGCCGCAAGGTTCAGTTCTAGGACCCCTGCTCTTCACAATATACATGCTTCCGTTAGGAAATATTATTAGAAGGCATGGAATTAGCTTCCATTGTTATGCTGATGATACTCAGCTATATATTTCATCTAAACCAGGCGATATAGCTCAATTAACCCGGATAACTGAGTGTGTTAAGGAAATAAGAGATTGGATGACCCATAACTTTCTACTTTTAAATTCCGATAAGACTGAGATTTTGCTCATCGGCCCAAAAACTAGTATACAGAAGCTCCAGCATCTCAACCTGCATTTAGACGGATGTTCTGTAACCACTAATTCAACGGTAAAAGACCTGGGTGTTATTTTAGACAGCAACTTGTCTTTCAAATATCATATTAACCAAGTTACAAAAACAGCCTTCTTTCACCTTAGAAATATTTCTAAGTTAAGAAACATGTTGTCTATATCCGATGCAGAGAAGCTCGTCCATGCGTTCATGACCTCCAGAATAGACTACTGTAATGCGTTACTAGGTGGATGTCCTGCGTCATTAATAAACAAGCTTCAGTTAGTCCAGAATGCAGCAGTCAGAGTTCTTACAAGATCGAGAAAATATGATCACATAACCCCGATCTTATCGTCCTTACATTGGCTTCCTGTTAAGTTTCGAATAGACTACAAACTATTACTTCTCACTTATAAAGCACTAAATGGTTTGGCTCCCATGTATCTATCCAGTCTTTTACCTGTCAACCTGTCACCTACAGAAGTTCTCTGATGACTCTGCCATCTTCGGTCTGATCACGAATGATGATGACAGAGAGTACAGAGGACTTATACAGAACTTTGTGGACTGGTGCCAACAGAGCTGCCTCCAGATAAATGCGGGGAAAACCAAAGAACTGTTGGTGGATTTTAGGCACAAACACACTTCATCACTTCCATTGGTAAACATTCAGGGAAAGGACATTGTGAGAGTGGACTCTTACAAATACCTGTGTGTTCACCTAAACAACAAACTGGACTGGACTGACAACACTGAGGCAATCTATGAGAAAGGGCAGAGCAGACTCTTTCTGCTGAGGAGACTAAGGTCTTTTGGAGTGCAGGGAGAGCTACTGAAGACCTTTTTTGACTCTGTTGTGGCATATTCTATGGAGTGGTCTGCTGGGGTCGCAGCATCTCTACTGCAGTGGGAGAAGGAGGATGGTGGCAAAACTATCATCATTGCTGCAGAACGCCTCCCACCCCCTGTATGAAACAGTTACCTCGTTGAGCAGCTCCTTCAGTGACAGAATGTTACATCCTAAGTGTCTGAAGGAGCGATACAGAAGGTCTTTTCTCCCTGCTGCTATTAGACTGTACAATAAAAGCTGCTCCCAGTGAACCATTAACCAAAATACACACTGCTATTACTGTTCAATGGGTAAAAGTTACTGTTTTTACTGTTTTACTATTTGATAATACTATCTGTGTGCAATATTACCTGCAATACGTGCAATATTACCTGCAATATGTTCAATATTACCTGCAATACGTGCAATACCACCTGTGTGCAATACAACCTGCAATACGTACTTTCCCTCATCTGTATTTATACATTGTTGTGTATATACTTGTATATTATAGTATGTCTTATTCGTCTATTCTTTTATATATTTGCATTTATTTTTTTATTTTTTTCATGCTGCTGTAACAAAGAAATTTCCCCACTGTGGGACGAATAAAGGTTTATCTTATCTTATCTTACACACACACACACACACACACACACAAACACACACACACACACACACACACACACACACACACACACACACACATATGCAGATTTTCCATCTTCTAAGTATCAGTTGTTACTCCTCCCCAATAATATTTTCCAAATCTCTGATAAAAAACTTTTTTGACAGTCCATTTTTTTTCTTTGTTTTCTTTTTCTGTAAACAAAGTCCAGTTAGCATGAGCTGAAAACAGCTGTTTGTATAGAACTGAGAGCTGCATCACTTCCTGGTTTGTGTGCATATGTTCCTCTGTTTGACCACTAAGTTTTTCTAAAGAGTAATAAAACTAAGAACTCGCCCACGTGGGGAATAAAATCCTCCTATATATTGTTAGAATCCTGCACTCATTGGCTACATTTTCCATCTATCTTTTTGTTACCATAATGCTACTGACTGGAAATGTAAGTTTTGAAATGATAGGTGGTGCAGAACTGACTGCCTATAGAGTGTAGATTCCGCCTCTTGAACTGTTGTATATTTTTAGTGCGTGGTCTCATTTGTGTTGTAACGCTATATTTTTCCAGCCATATTTGTTTTTTTACCACCAAGATATTGTTTTTACGAGAAAGTTATTCCAAAACATATACAAACAATACACCAAACGAATTTTGGTGTAATGAAAGGAATAACCATCACCCGCTGGAGAGAGGCTGCGCCCTAAAGCACATTAGGCATCGCCGAACGAGCCAGAAGTAGCTACTGGGGAATCTCAGACAGAGTGAGCCACAGATGCCTTTCTGTGGCTACTAAAGCTGACATGGAACGGCCAACGGTTTAGGTCGGCTGCGTGACGTAACTTCTTAATATCGTTAGCCCCAGAGCTGAAACCCTCATCCATTTCTCGCAGTAGGTCGGTCTGGTATGCCTGCAAAACACTCATCAAGCAAAGGCAACCCGCGGCCTGACCTACTGCCGCGTAAGCTTTGCCTACTAACGCCGAAGTGACTCCCAATGGCTTAGTAGGCAGTACCGGGGCCTTAAGTAATGCTGCACCTGGGGAGAGATAACTGGCTAGCGTCGCTTCAACCCTGGGCATCGTCCCATAGCCACACTACTTAAACCCTACTACATTCGTGTACAGCGATGTTTGTGGGGAGAAGGTACATCTCACTGGAATGGGGTTGGGAAAAAAATGGTGGTCCCTGGCAGGGAGACTGTGATGTGGGGTGCAGAAAACGCTCATACAGCTTACTGGGAGTGCACTGCTTCCGCTTCTCATTCGGCCAAGCTATTTCTCGCTTGGACACGGCCCGTGTCACTACATCCAGGAGCTCCTCGTACAGCACAGGCTGTGTGGAGTCCGTGGGCCTGGCAGGGGAGGCTGGATAGGACTCATCCATCTCCATGCTTTCTGCCAGGTCAGCCTATCAGCCCCACAACCTCCGGTGCCACTTTGCCTTGGCGAGAGTGGGACGTGAGCCGTGAGGGAAAGGTGGCAGGTGCATGTAACATTTTGTGTTGGGTTTTGACAGGACGTGGTTGAGCTTTAGTGAGTGATTGTTCACAGAAGTTGATCTGTTGGATGAATCACAGGCTGTAGGATGAAAGAAAAGCTGCTCAGGAAAATTGATTCAGTTTATGGTATTTGACTGAACTGCCAGACACTGATACAATTTAATCATAGCTCATAATTTAGATCAATATCACCGTCTAGCCTCCTAATGTATAATGCACCATTTCCTCTCAGACTGTTCAGTTTCCAGCAGTAGAGAAGTGTTTAGCATCAGTCAAGCGAAAAAAAAACACCATTTTAAATAAATTAGTTTATATCAGTTAATATCAGTTTTTCAGTATTTTATTACAGCTGTTTTTTTTGTCATAAACACTTTTGCATTTACAGCTGGATGATGAACAGAACCGATGTGGACACTGAGGCGGACCCACGATACCGTTTACATGATGGGAACTTAATAATAATAAATGCCAGCCAGGCCACAGATTTCGGGAAATACCAGTGCAGAGCCGAGAACAGCATCGGAGTGATCCTGAGCCGGGAAGCGTTCCTGCAGTTTGCCTGTGAGTAAAACTATGTACATCGGTCTGCAATTAGGGAGATAAACTGTAAATCAAGACAATGACAGATACAAGCTCTGTGTATCTACATAACCTTCTTAGAGAAAGTGCTGTTGGATTTAATGTTGAAAAAGTATAAAAGATGATTTTATTTTGCTTCTAAACGCTTCTTCCTGTTTAGTTCCACACTTTGTTTCACAGATGAGTCATTTAGCAAAAATGTTCACTTATGTTTTCTTTAGATTTGCTTCGTTTAAACTTCATGAGCTCTTTCCAACGGGGAACAGGAAGTGCCATGGTTCCTTGGATGCATCTTTAAGAACAGGCCAGACAATCGCACCTATTAGTGCCCTGAGTGCTGTGGCTCACTGGCGAGCTCCAACAGAAAGCACATTTATTCCCACAGTAATCCTCTGGGCTTTACTTCAGAACATCAGCCACAAGCCAAGGATCAGAGGTCTAGAGGCACAAAGTGCAGAAAAAACACTCTGATGTTTTTTTTTAGCTGTTTCCTCGGAGCAGCAGCCTTAAAGGTCTTACTGGTTCTTCTACACAACAATCACTTACTGTTCCCTAAACCTTTGGATGAACATGGTGCAGTTCACCCAACACGTTTTTACAGGCGTGAAGGTTTGAGATGTATTTCAGGATCCGAGTCACTGCACTGCAGTATCTCTCTCTCTCTCTCTCTCTCTCTCTCTCTCTCTCTCTCTCTGCAGAATCAGACACCACTGATCTCACAGCCGACTAATTTCCCTGAAGGCTTTTTATGAGTTTGCTATCTCAGTCCACCTTTTATCATTTTGCTGCCAGCACTGATGTTCCTTCTGCTATGTTTGTGTTTTTAGTAGACTTTTAAACTCAGGAACTCAGGAACTCTGAAACTGTGCTGAAACACTTGTTTTATACATTTACACACCAGCTCATGTTTGCTTTTCAATGTGTTTTCAGTTTCTTGCAAATTTTTGGCTGCTTTGCCAATATTTCCGATGAATGCCCTGCTCCACTTTTGGAGACCTCTCTGGCTTTAACCTTGTTTTTCTCTCCTTGGCAGGAACATTAGCAGTCTGTCAGACAGACAAAGAAAAGTCTCCTGCCGCAAGAACCGCTGTGCATAACGTATGGTGAACATTCATCACCCTGTTGGAAACTTAAGGCTTTTTTCATGTGAGAAAATATTTCATGTCTGATTGGATGCTTCATCCATAGTGAACAGGAGATCAGATCTTCTGCAATTATGTCATAATTAAGACTTTTATGTAAAATGAAAAAGTAACTTGGATAAATGAGTGATAAAGATAATGTAGATAAAAGGGACACATTAAATGTTTAAGTATCTGAAACAGAGCTGAACATGTTTTTTAGTATCTCTACTACATAATTACAGATTTAAATGATGAAGGTTCACCTTTGGGGAAAAGAAGAAGTAAGAAAACAGTACTGGATTTCTGTGTTCGTTATGCAGTCTGGGGTTCATGTCCTTGTGACCTTTCAGGATATTTTTTGACATGAAGAGACTCGGGCTAGTTTGCATACCAGGCTTTTTCAGGAGATCATCTCCTGAATCTGCAGAGAAGTTGGAGGATGTGACTTTAATAAAGAGCATCTGAGAGAAAGCAGAGCTGAAGAAATCAGCATGGGGTTCTTCATTACATTTCCCCTACCTCTAACCATCAATACCTGAACCATCAGGGGGCGAGGAAACGTTCACCATAGCGGAGAAGAATCAATCTGGACGTGAGGAGAAAGAACTGTGGGAGAGATGAGAAATATAGTGTGGAAGAGAAGAGAAGAGAAGAGATGAGAAGAGAAGAGAAGAGAAGAGAAGAGAAGAGAGTGTATTTCATTCAGAAGCAACACAAGAACAGTTTTAAGGAGAAACATCAGAAATGAAGAGGATTTTAGAAGGAAACTTGTCAGAACTTCGCTGCTGCATCCTGAGTGAACAAGTGAAATCTCTGAAATGTTTCTTTGTGAAAATCAAACAAAAATAATTGTGTTTTAATTCCAGAGCCAGATCCAGACAGAGGATTATCCTAATGAGACAAACTTCAACTGATTTGTATTTCATTTCCCCTCTCTCTCTCTCTCTCTCTCTCTCTCTCTCTCTCTCTCTCTCTCTCTCTCTCTCTCTCTCTCTCTCTCTCTCTCTCTCTCTCTCTCTCTCTCTCTCTCTGTCTTTTCCCCCTCTTGCTCTCTCTCTCTCTCTCTCTCTCTCTCTCTCTCTCTCTCTCTCTCTCTCTCTCTCTCTCTGTCTTTTCAACCCCTCTCTCTCTCTCTCTCTCTCTCTCTCTCTCTCTCTCTCTCTCCCTATCTCTCTGTCTTTTCCCCTCTCTCTTTCACTCTCTCTTACTCTTCATATTGTTGAGGACAGATAAATATTGATTCCTGTCTCGTGTTACAGTGTCAAAAAAAAAAAGAGAGAGAGACAAATGTGGAAGAAGAAAAAACACGATAAAACACATTTATCTTCTTCCTGACAGGATTTTTAAATTAATCTTTACCTGGAATTTTTTTATATTTCTGCTGCAAAAAAACACCACAAACATTGACATCATCATCATCATCATCATCATCATCATCATCATCATCATTATACACGGATTCAGAGAAAACAGTGTGGAGTATAAACATCATCACCATGTTCCTCGCAGCCATCACCTGTTCACCTGAATACTGAGCTCACCTGATCTCACCTGGATTGGATTTAGGTTCAGGTTGTTGCTCTGTTCCTCTGATGCAGTCTTCGCAGAGCTTTGAAATTCTGATAGCTCTCCTGTTTCTCCATAGAGTTTCTGGTTTCCAAAACTAGCTCTTGCTCTGGCTTCCTTCTTGACCTTCTCCTGGACTCTGACTCTGAGACTGGAGGCTTTAATTGCTCAGCTTGCTCATAGCTGCAGCCTGACACAATGTCATCTGTGTAAAGAACTTCAGCTTCTGTGGAACTTTATTTATTTTATTTCCTCCATCTCCTCTTAACAACAACATAAAATCTATTTTCCCATTTAGACTACAGAACGTTTTATTGATTGGCTATAATTCATACGTCACGGCGGAAGTGAAGGGTCTAGGATCCAACACAGATATGGAGAATAAAGACGAGAAAGTGACAGCGATCAATAAGCAGCTCCACAACGAGACGCTTTCAAAGCTTTCAATTCGTTTCAATTATTAAACTTTATTATTTTTATTATCTCCTGACAGCTTGTTGGAGCTCGACCTCATCAGAACACACACACACACACACACACACACACACACACACACACACACACACACACACACACACACACACACACAGTGTCCATTTCCATAATGACACAGAGGGGTGGAGTTCCCCAGTGAGGAACATAACCTGCTGCTGAGAACCAAACCTTAACACTGTCACATGATCACACATATTCTATATTTATTTTGAGTTTGAGGAAATTTTCATGAAATGTTATTATGAAGCACTATTTTTTCAGCAGCAACAGTGTGAGATGAGTGTGAGAACATCTCCACACCTTCTACATGCCAAAACAGCTACACACATAACATCTACATACACATACTATCTATACACACACACCCACACCCACACCTTCTACTTACACATCTACACACATAATATCTACACACACCATCTACACACATACACAACATCAACACACCTTTCTACTCACATAACATCTATACCTATCTCCACATTTTCTACACACACACAACATCTACACACAACATCTACACACATTTAACTTTTAGATTGTGATTGGTTAGATGTTCACAAGAAGTGTTTTCTTAAACCCAGTCCCCTGCTTCAACCCTTTGTATGATTGGTGTGTGGATATATGGTGGAGATCTGGTGGGGATATAGTAGAGATATGGTGGAGATGTGGTGGACATAAGGTGGAGATGTGGTGGAGATATGGTGGGGATATAGTAGAGATATGGTGGAGATGTGGTGGACATAAGGTGGAGATGTGGTGGAGATATGGTGGGGATATAGTAGAGATATGGTGGAGATGTGGTGGACATAAGGTGGAGATGTGGTGGAGATATGGGGGAGATGTTGTAGAGATATGGTGGATATGTGGTGGAGATATGGTGGTGATATGGTGGAGATATGGTGGAGATGTTGTGGAGATATGGTGGAGATGTGGTGGACATATGGTGGAGATATAGTGGAGATATGGTGGAGATGTGTTGGAGATGTGGTCAGAATGTGGTGGAGTTATAGGGGAGTTAAAGTGGAGATATGGTGGAAATGTAGTGAATATGTGGTGGAGAAGTAGTAGAGATGTGGCGGAGATATAGTGGAGATGTGGTGGGGATATAGTAGAGATGTGGTGGGGATATAGTAGAGATGTGGTGGAGTTGTGGTAAATATGTGGTGGAGATATGGTGGATATGTATTGGAGATATGGTGGATATGTGTGGAGATATAGTGGAGAGATAGTGGAGATGTGGTGGGGATATAGTAGAGATATGGTGAAGATGTGGTGGAGATATGGTAGAGAGATAGTGGAGTTATAGTGGAGATGTGGTGGGGATATAGTAGAGATATGGTGGAGATGTGGTGGACATATGGTGGAGAGATAGTGGAGTTATAGTGGAGATGTGGTGGGGATATAGTAGAGATATGGTGGAGATGTGGTGGAGATATGGTGGAGATGTAGTGGAGATATGGTGGAGATGTGGTGGAGATGTGGTGGAGATGTGGTGGAGATATAGTGTAGATACGGTGGCGATGTGGTGGAGATATAGTAGAGATGTGGTGGAGATGTGGTGAATGTATGGTGGAGA
>JBCEWE010000170.1:60000-65000 GCA_039877035.1 Silurus lanzhouensis | reverse complement strand
TTTTTTTAGTGTTGTCCCAGGAGCTGATCAGGAGAACCCGAATCACATGCTGAAGCTTCAGAATATTTTCTTCTCTGTGGAGTCAAAGACGAGTTTCAGCACCTGTAGCTCAAACATCAGCGTTCGTCATCTCCGTGCAGCTTTTCTGGAAAAACCTTGATGGAGAGAGACAATCACTGATGTCTGGAGGTCATTGGGGATTATCACACACACACACACACACACACACACACACACACACACACACACACACACACACACACACACACACACACACAAGACAAATCCTTATTTACTGCAGGATTCAAATGACCTTGCTGAGTGGAACCCACTGAGTGCACATTAGCATTCGACACCTGATTTGGTTTCTCATTAAAAAACCAGAGAGGGATGGAGAAAAGAAACCAGATGGATGTGTGTGAGCTACAGGTTGGTGAAGTGCTGCTGCTAAATGTCCTTGTGTAAACAGTCTCTCAGGCGACATGTCACAGAAAAGCACATACATTTTCCTCTTTTTTAAGAGCAGCTTCAGGAAAAGTTAGTCACCCGGAAAAACAAACATAGCTGATGGGACTCTTTATACATCCTGCAGCTCGGCTCATGCATTATCCTGCTGCCAGACCTTCTGTGTGGAACCTTCATACCATTAGCTGCCTGAAAAGCTGAAAGTGACTTTGATACCAATAAACTCACCGCACTGACCGCATTTCTCTCACTGCAATGCTGAAGTTATTCCAGAGTTCCTCGTCTCTGCACTGCTAAAAATAAGGGGTTCCTCATGGGTTTCTCATGGTTTCTGTAAATCAGTTAATGTTCTCACTATTATAGGGTTCATGATGGCTTTCTCCAACATTTTATTGTTGTAGGGATCTATGTTTTCTCCCTCTGAAAGTGTTGATGAATTTTCTATAAGAGCAGATCTGAGACCTCCTGCACCTCTCCGACTTGATTCTGCTTCTGCCTCTGACACAGAGTTTATTTTTTTAGACGAAACTGTGATCATTGTTTGTTATGAGTTTAATGGATTACTTTCTGGAACAGAGCAGAACGAGTTTGGTTTAAAAAGGGCATCAGTAACAACATCCATCTTCAGAAATGCTTACAACGAGGCCAGGTGTTTCGCCCTCCACAATCACCTTTCACAATTAATCCAGCCTCAGCTACAACTTTCAAATGAATTAGTGTGAATTACAGCTTCTGCAGTGTGGAGATGCAGGAGATATAAATACAGGAGATGCAGGAGAGTGAATTTCTGTTTAAAATCTCCAGCAGCTGGAATGTACATTGTTGTTACAGGTTTATTTTTGTAGAGCAGATTCACCTCTGTCCTTCCACCTCAGATCTTAATCAGACATCTGCACCTCAGGGTATGGGCTTCATCTTCATTGTCTCATCGCTCATGTCTTCTGATTTATCAGACCTCTCACACACTCACGTACACTCACACACTCACGTACACTCACACACTCACGTACACTCACACACTCACGCACACTCACACACTCACATACTGACACTCTCACACACACATACACACACACACACACACACACACACACACACACACACACACACACACACACACACACACACACACACACACACACACACACACACACACACACACACACACACACACACACACACACACTCACTTACACACACACACACACACACACACACACACACACACACACACACACACACTCACTTACACACACACACACACACACACACACACACACACACACACACACACACACACACACTTTTTTTTACAATAATCATCATCCTTTTCCACATTCTGTTATCACTGATTAATGAGTAAATTCTTGGTTTTATCTTAAAGCTTCAGCTTCACTACTGGAAAGAGAACTGATGTAAATGAGGAGAGGAAGAGAGAAATATCTGCTGTAGTGGAGATAAAACTCAGAATTACCTCTGATTACTCTGTGTGTGTGTGTGTGTGTGTGTGTGTGTGTGTGTGTGTGTGTTCTAGGTGTAATGGAAGAATATGAGCCCAAAATTGAGGTACACTTCCTTCCTACAGTCCTGACAGCTAAAGGAGAGACGGTGCGACTCGAGTGTTTCGCTTTGGGAAAGTGAGTTTTACTCTTTATTTCTCTCCATTTTCTCATCTCTCTCTACAGCTCTTCATCTCTCTCTCTCTCCATCCCCTCATCTCTCTCTCTAACCCCCCACCTCTCTCTCCATCTCCTCATCTCTCTCTCCATCCCATCATCACTCTCTCCATCTCCTCATCTCTCCCCATCTCCTCATATCTTTCTTCATCCCCTCATCTCTCTCTCCATCCCCTCACCTCTCTTTTCATCTTCTCATCTCCCTATCCATCTCCACATCTTTCTCTCCATCTCTTCATCTCTCTCTTCATCTCTTTATCTCCTACACCTGGAATATAGAGTGTTCTGAATTTTTGTTCCCGTGAAGGGAAAGTGGGATGTGATGAAGTGAGATGTTCTATACACCTGTGTGTATTTATGTATGTAGCTCTTACATTGTTTATGGGTGTAATGATGATGGAGAGAATAATGATCAGGTCATGGATGTTGTGCCACACAGCTTAGTTCCAGGTTCATTATTATCTCCATCACTTATATAACATTCAGATCACAAACACACAGAATAGAAAATTCATTTATTTTCAGAAAAACTGCAGCAGGTTGGTGTAGAGATGTGTAAGAGGTGAGTTCCTGGCAGTCATCACGCTGAGCACCACCTAATTATCTCATTTCCTCTGAACGCGGATAGGTGTGTAAGTCGTGAGATAACCTCCAGATAAAGAGTCTTTGTTTATAGAGACTCTAATTTAACCACCATCATTTATAATAATTAACACTCTGATCTGACGCTGATGAGAGGCTGGGATAGTGAGATGGTGAGATGGATCTGCAGCTCTCACCCTAACAAGCTGTCTAGCGGCTGTGAGAACTTTATCCAGAGGGACTTTTATATTTCTACAGTAAATCACAATCACTGTTAAAGTTAATATATTAATGGGAGTTTCTGGGCTGTTGGTCTGTATCTCTCCCAGTTTAATCCTAAACAGAATAATGTGAAATTCTTCATAACTAAAAAAAATAATAATTTTTTTTTAAATTAAAAATTAAATAAATAAATAAATAAAATAAAATAATAATAATAATAATAATAATAATAATAATAATAATAATAATAATAATAATTTAATGATAGACACCAGAACAATAAAAATAAAAATAAATCAGATGCTTCTCTGAGCTGCTCTGAAGAAGAACAAGTTTCTAAACTACTGTATGTGTTGTGTGATGGTTTTCTCCACACTGCTGCTGAGTTCTGGATCCTGATTGGCCAGAACGTGTTTATTAATTTTCTAGATCTTCAGCCAGAGTGCAGCTATAACTGCTCATTCCCCAGGACGTGTACATCACACACTGCTGTATTATAATGTGAATAAATATGATACTGCATCACAAACTTCAGTTCATCACGTTTCTCCTTAAATGTAGATGATTATATCTTCTGTTCGTCTCGGTGTCTCTCTCAGCCCCATTCCCACCATCACATGGAGGAAGATCAATGGGAACATTCCAAAAAAAGCTCGACTCCGCAAGTCTCAGGCGGTACTCGAGATCCCCAACATCCAACTGGACGACGCTGGAAGTTACGAGTGTAAAGCGGATAACGTTCGAGGAGGAACAGCCTTCAGGGGACACATCCAGGTGTACAGTAAGGACTGTTTATCCTGGGGGTGATATCTGAAATAAAATCAAACATGTTTAGATCAGACTGTAATTGGAACCAATATAAAAATAAATAAATAAACAAATAAATAAATAATTAACAGAAAGTGTTTTAATGGGAAACTTTATATTATATATTATTAAATTATAAATTGTTCAGATGTTTAGTGATAAAGTCATTCAATAGAAGAATGAGAACCTTTAATGGTTCCCCAGAGGATGAAAGCCAGTAAGAGTAAGACAGAGTACATGTGTGTGAATGAGAGGGAGGGCAGTGGAGGGGTGCGGTTGCAGGGAGAAGAGGTGGAGAAGGTGGTGGAGTTCAGGTACCTGGGGTCAACAGTGCAGAGTAATGGAGAGTGTGTTAGAGAAGTGAAGAAAAGAGTGCAGGCAGGGTGGAGTGGGTGGAGAACAGTGATAGCAGGAGTGATTTGTGATAGAAGAGTATCTGTGAGAGTGAAAGGGAAAGTTTATAGGACTGTGGTGAGACCTGAGATGTTGTATGGATTAGAGACAGTGGCATTGAGTAAAAGACAGGAGGTGGAGCTGGAGGTAGCAGAGCTGAAGATGTTGAGATGTTCGTTGGGCGTGATGAGGATGGACAGGATTAGAAATGAGTTTATTAGAGGGACAGCGCATTTTTGGAGACAAATTTTTGGAGTTTTGGAGACAAGGTGAGGGAGGTGAGATTGAGATGGTTTGGACATGTGCAGAGGAGGGACATGGGGTCATCAGTAGGAGAATGCTGAGGATGGAGCCACCAGGAAGGAGGAAAAGAAGAAGACCAAGGAGGAGGTTTATGGATGTGGAGAGGGAAGACATGCAGATAGTTGATTTGAAAGAGGCAGATGTAGAGGACAGGGGGGATGGAGACGGAGGATCCGCTGTGGAGACCCCTAAAGGGAGAAGCCGAAAGAAGAAGATGAAGAAGAAGAAGAATGGTTTCCCAGAGGAGACGGTAAAAACCATTTGCATTGTGTGTGTTGTGAGATTAGTTCAGGAACTTTCCTGAAGGCTCGGTCATGTGACAAAGACTCGGGATGATTTTAATGCTTTATGAATTTCTGGATGTTTTGGGAAGTCGGTTCCAGAGAAGTATGTGTTCTGAGCTCATGCTGAAGGACTAGGATTGGTCCTCTCCAGGAATTAATCAAGCCCATGCTATTTTTCTTCCAGACATGAGTGGGAATAACTCACATCCAATTAATGCTCTTCTTTCTTTTCTGACTAAAATAACTTTGTGTCCCAGATTTTCTCACT
>JBCEWE010000170.1:35000-55000 GCA_039877035.1 Silurus lanzhouensis | reverse complement strand
CAAGCTTCACCCAAACCCAGGATATCCTGGAGAAAAGGAGACAGGAAGCTACAAAGCAGCCGCAGGTGAGACGAGTTTGAGCTTCACAATCCTACCCAGCTCACATCTGCAGAATGTCTTCATCAGTGTCAATACATTTACATTCATTTGTGCTAAATGCAGTGTTTATCAGTGTTACACCGCTGATTACAGCGCTGTGTGTGTGTGTGTGTGTGTGTGTGTGTGTGTGTGTGTGTGTGTGTGTGTGTGTGTGTGTGTGCCTACAATCCACAACACTGAGGGCCTTACATAAGCATCTGCACTATTTCAGTAACACACATTCACACACAGACATCTCACACTCACTGCACCTGCACTGTAACATACACTTACTCACACACACACACACGCACGCACGCACGCACGCACGCACACACACACACACACACACACACACACACACACACACTACATGACTTTTCACCCTCATTACACTGTGCACTCTGTATGACGCTCTCCTTCACACTCCTGTCATGTAGATCCCTTATGTAATCTGATCCAGAGTCATGTGTATTCATGGAGCAACGTTACCATGACAACGAGCAGTGTGAGCGTGGTCAATGTGTTCAGCGGCGTCATCACAATACTTGTGTTCATAAAATCTTCATCTGAGATGTTTATTAAACCCACAGTGAAAGAGGCGTGTGTAAGTGTGCTGAGATGCTCAGCATTTCAACTCTACCTCAATTCCACATTCATTATTTTATGTCCCAATCTCTTTCTCCTGTTCTCATCTCTCTCTCTCCTGTCCTCATCTCTCTCTCCTGTCCTCATCTCTCTCTCTCCTGTCCTCATCTCTCTCTCTCCTGTCCTCATCTCTCTCTCCTGTCCTCATCTCTCTCTCTCCTGTCCTCATCTCTCTCTCCTGTCCTCATCTCTCTCTCTCCTGTCCTCATCTCTCTCTCTCCTGTCCTCATCTCTCTCTCCTGTCCTCATCTCTCTCTCTCCTGTCCTTATCTCTCTCTTTCCTGTCCTCATCTCTCTCTCCTGTCCTCATCTCTCTCTCTCCTGTCCTCATCTCTCTCTCCTGTCCTCATCTCTCTCCTGTCCTCATCTCTCTCTCCTGTCCTCATCTCTCTCTCTCCTGTCCTCATCTCTCTCTCTCCTGTCCTCATCTCTCTCTCTTTCCTGTCCCTATCTCTCTCCTGTCCTCATCTCTCTTTCCTGTCCTCATCTCTCTCTCTTTTGTCCTCATCTCTCTCTTTTCTGTCCTTATCTCTCTCTCCTGTCCTCATCTCTCTCTCCTGTCCTCATCTCTCTCTTCTGTCCTTATCTCTCTCTCTCTCCTGTCCTCATCTCTCTCTTTTCTGTCCTTATTTCTCTCTCTCCTGTCCTCATCTCTCTCTCTCCTGTCCTCATCTCTTGGTTCTGTCCCTGTTTCTCTCTTCACCCCACAGAGATTATATGATGATGATAATGGGATTAAGTTCTCAGATTATTTACGAGGTATTAAACTGCATGGAGCATGTGATGAACAGTGTCACGTGATGAACAGCATTATGTTCAAAACTCCAAAAACGTAATTCATTTCTACTGCATGGTGTTTTCAGGCCCAAACAAAAAAGAAGCAAATTAACTTTAACTCGGAACAGGAAGGGGCGGGGCCTACTGAACATCTTATTCTTGAAGGTGATTGGACATGGTGTGTCACATGTCAAACATGTCTATTATCTAATTAACACAGTAAAATTAGTAACATTTCAATAAGAAATGTTTATACAATTTTCTTGTATTAAAGCTGTATTTTTTTTATTACAGCTTTATTACAAGAAAATTATATAAACATTACTTTTGAAATAAACATTTATAATAAAACAAACAAAAATAAACACATCAGTGTTTTGATTAAATGTGCATTTCCTGATTGTAAACGTCTCTCTGAGTCACACACTGCAGCCAATCAGCACTGAGCCTGGGATTATTAAACCACACCTCTTTCAGTTTTGGGTAAATGTAGTTGTTTGTGATTTGGGTTGAGTTCATGGACAGTAGGACATTATGTGATATGGTGATAAAGGAGATTGATAGCCTCAGGCAGAATCTGCAGCATGGTTCATGATTCTTCTGGAACTTTACAAGCTGTAAGTGTATGTAAGGTCATTATGACTCCAGACATTCTGACGATTGTGTTTACAGATGAACAATCACACAGAGCAGGAGGAAGCTTCTTATGTATGTTTCTGGAAATGTTTTAACCTTGTCTTTGTGTTAAAAATATATTGATCACATATTCTACAAAATGGTTTTGTTCTCCACCCTCAGTTGGAGCTGCAGATTTCTCCTCTACAGCTACAGCTCTTTCCTTCTGCTTCTTTCCAGGGAGACCAATTAGCTTCTTGTTCAGATTCTCCTTTTTTTTCTTTTTTTTTTTTACGCTTAACTTCGGTCTGGTTCACCTGCACACTGACAGCCTTAAATCCTGACTACTAATCCGAGAACAGAGATTCCACTTGTCCTTAGTCTTCCTAAATTCTCCCAAGGAGTGGCTGAGTTTCTCCTCAGGCTTCCTGCTGCATTCAATTTAAATCTCTGTAGCTGCTTACAAAGCCAATAAACTCTCCAGACTTTGCTGCAACACCAATACTTTCATCTTCTGTGCTGTTTCTCAGCGGGTGTGGGATCACTACAAATACTTTAGAACAGCAGTGCTCACAAATCAGGAGTTCCACACACATTTCTTCAAACCAGACGCTCTGTAAACCAGCATTTCTGTAAACCAGACACTCGCTAAACCAGACGCTCTCTAAACCAGCATTTCTGTAAACCAGACGCTCGCTAAACCCGAGGCTCTCTAAACCAGACGCTCTGTAAACCAGCATTTCTGTAAACCAGACACTCGCTAAACCAGACGCTCTCTAAACCAGCATTTCTGTAAACCAGACGCTCGCTAAACCTGAGGCTCTCTAAACCAGCATTTCTGTAAACCAGACGCTCGCTAAACCTGAGGCTCTCTAAACCAGCATTTCTGTAAACCCGACGCTCGCTAAACCAGACGCTCTCTAAACCAGCATTTCTGTAAACCAGACGCTCGCTAAACCAGACGCTCTCTAAACCAGCATTTCTGTAAACAAGACGCTCGCTAAACCCGAGACTCTCTAAACCAGACTTTCTGTAAACCAGAGGCTCTCTGAGACAAAACTCTCTCTGTAAACCAGACTCTTTGTAAACTAGATGTGTGTGTGTGTGTGTGTGTGTGTGTGTGTGTGTGTGTGTGTGTGTGTGTGTGTGTGTGTGTGTGTGTGTGTTTGTGTGCGTGCGTGCAGGATTTACAGTGTCCTGTAACAGTGAGGATTTCACACCCAGTGAACACAAGTACAGCTGGGACTCCTTCTTATATCACCTTCGATGAGAGATGAAGACACAGCTTTTTATTTACACACACACACACACACACACACACACACACACACACACACACACACACACACACACACACACACACACACACACACAAATCCTACATCTTAACTAACCAGTGCTGCACAGTTTTAGTCCCTGACCTGTGAGTATTTATCACGGCTTGTGTGTTCCTGCGACTCGACCCAAATTATTTACTGACTTTTTCTGCTGACGCTGAAGCTATAAAGCAGCAATTTATTCTGAAAAATTCACCCTGGGACTCGCGTGCTCTTTTAAAATGGTCCAGCAAAATGGCTATATGCCCGAAACACACACACACACACACACACACACACACACACACACACACACACACACACACACACACACACACTCATACACTCACACACTTACAGCAAGAATAAAGCATAGGTGTCAGTGGAAAGCTGCATCTACACACTGTTTACACTTTCACATTATTACACACACACACACACACACACACACACACACACACACACACACACACACACACACACACAGACACACACACACACACACAAATGTCATACACCTTTCATACACACACATTAAACATATAAAACACAAATAAAACAAAAAAGAAGATTTTCTTTGAGATTCTGATCATGAATCATTCTTAACTATTATTTTCTACAGCTGACATCAGGATCAGGATCAAGATCAGGAATCTGTTCATGTTTCTGTGATCTCATATTTAAACACAGTTTTGTGTATTTGTACAGAATTGTGATTCTGCGCAACAACACGCTGCATATCATTAATGTGAGTCGTGTGGACGAGGGCAGATACATGTGTCGTGCAGAGAACCAGTTCGGCTCAGCTGAGATGATCAGATCACTGCTGGTGAAGGGTGAGAGATTCCACATCACTCCTTCTCTCTCTCTTTCTCTCTCTCTCACTGTCTCTCCTTCTCGCTCTCTCTCTCCTGCACCTGATTTCAGTGTAGTTTACTGCAGTTGATTGAGTGTGAAGTGTGTAAAGTCATGCACATCTGCTCTGCTCACAAAGTAGAACACAAGGGCACATTTTCACACACACACACACACACACACACACACACACACACACACACACACACACACACACACACATACACACAGAGAGAGAGAGAGAGAGAGAGAGAGAGAGAGAGAGAGAGAGAGAGAGAGAGAGAGAGCAGGGACACTTGAGGCCCGAGCACCAGGTCTCTCTGTGAGGCTTGTTAATGTTTTATAGCAGATAATAATAATAATAATAATAAACAATATTTTAATTTTTATTATTATTATTTGCTGGTTGTTGTTGTTTGTTATTATTATTATTATTATTATTATTATTATTATTATTATTATTATTATTATTATTATTATTGTTTGTGTTGGTCTCAAGCCCAGATAAATGAGAAGGGTTTTGTTATCAAGGAGATCCAGCGTAAAACATGTTCCAAATCAAATATTTGGATCATGAATCAGAATTTCATACCGGATTACCAACAGGTTACTGGTGTAAATTGTGCTCCTTTTGGCTGAAGGAGGAGAAGGAGAGGAGGAAGATGTCTACAGACACAGCAGGGAAAGGAGAAGTGGAGGAGAGTGGAGGTTCTGGTTGGTACTTTAAATGTTGGTACTATGACGGGTAAAGGGAGAGAGGGAGCTGATATGATGGAGAGGAGAAAAGTAGAGATGTTGTGTGTTCAGGAGACCAAGTGGAAAGGGAGTAAGAGCAGGAACATTGGAGGTGGATTTAAACTGTTCTATCATGGTGTGGATGGAAAGAGAAATGGTGTAGGGGGGATTCTGAAGGAAGAGTACAGTAAGAGTGTAGTGGAGGTGAAGAGAGTTTCTGATAAAGTGATGAACGTGAAGCTGGAAGTTGAAGGGATGATGATAAATGTCATCAGTGTTTATGCTCCACAAGTTGGCTGTGAGATGGAGGAGAAGGAAAAGTTCTGGAGTGAATTAGATGAAGTGGTAGATGGTGTACCTAGGAAAGAACGGTTGGTGATTGGGGCGGACTTTAATGGGCATGTAGGTGAAGGGAACAGAGGTGACGAGGAGGTGATGGGTAGGTATGGTTTTAAGGAGAGGAATGTGGAAGGGCAGATGGTGGTAGATTTTGCTAAAAGGATGGAAATGGCAGTGGTGAACACTTATTTTAAGAAGAAGGAGGATCATAGGGTGACGTATAAGAGTGGAGGAAGGTGCACACAGGTGGACTATGTGCTATGCAGGAGATGCAACCTGAAGGAGATTGGCGACTGTAAGGTGTTGGCAGGGGACAGTGTAGCTAGACAGCATAGGATGGTGGTCTGTAGGATGGTTTTGGAGGTGAAGAAGAAGAGGAGGAGAGCGAGGACTGAAAGAAGAATAAGATGGTGGAAGCTGAAGGAGGAAGACTGTAGGTTCAGGGAAGAGGTCAGACAGGAGCTCGGTGGTGGTGAAGAGGTGCTGGATGATTGTGGAACTACTGCAGGAGTGATGAGGGAGACAGCTAGAAAAGTACTTGGTGTGACATCTGGAAATAGAAAGTAAGACAAAGAGATGTGGTGGTGGAATGAGGAAGTGCAGAAGGAGAAAGAGGTTGAAGAAACAGAATTGGGATCGACAGAGTGATAAGAAAAGTAGGCAGGAGAACAAGAAGATGCAGCAGCAGGTGAAGAGGGATGTGGTGAAAGCCAAGGAAAAGTCATAAGAGGAGCTGTAGGAGAAGTTGGACACTGAGGAAGGAAAAAAGGATTTGTAGCGATTGGCCAGGCAGAGGAACCGAGCTGGGAAGGATGTGCTGCAAGTTAGAGCAATAAAGGATGGAGATGGAAATGTGTTGACTAGTGAGGAGAGTGTGTTGAGAAGATGGAGGGAGTATTTTGAGCAGCTGCTGAATAAGGAAAATGAGAGAGGGTGAAGGTTGGATGATGTGGAGATGGTAAAGCAGGAAGTGGATAGGATTAGTAAGGAGGAAGTGAGAGCAGCAATTAAGAGGATGAAGAGTGGAAAGTCGGTTGGACCAGATGACATACATTGGAATGTGTAGTGTGTATTAGAGTGTGTGACTGTATCAACACGGCTCTGTGAGGCTGTGTCTTGTCTGGTGTCTGAGGTAACGGTGACATTCTCTCATCCTTACAGAGGCCCTGAAGGTAGACCTGAGCCCGAAGCGTGTGGAGGTGACGGTGGGAGAGAGCATTGTGCTCAGCTGTAAGGCTTCACACGACCCATCACTCCACATCTCCTTCCTCTGGCAGCTCAACAACCAACCGCTGGACATGCAACAGGACGATGGTCATTTTGAATACATCAGAACAGTAAGGACTTCTCTCTGTGTGCTCACTCCACTGGAGCTTTAATGCTAATGCTAGCCGAGATCTGGAGTTCTGGCGATTTAACTAAACAACAAACAGAATCAACAAATCATAATTAATCAGTTATTTTCCTGAAACAGAAAAACATTCAAGAAGAATTTTATTCAGATTTGTTGGGACAACCTTCAGTTTAACTAAAAAGTATAATGAACTTTGGTACAAGGGGAATAAAGTGTGTTTTTATGAGAGAATCAGCTCCTTTTAGCTGAAAATAATGCTGAAGTATTTTATTCCGTTCACACACTCCTACACATTCTTACACATCTACACACTCCTACACACCTACACACTCCCACACATTCTTACACACCTACACACTCCTACACATTCTTACACATCTACACACTCCTACACACCTACACAATCCCACACATTCTTACACACCTACACACTCCTACACATTCTTACACATCTACACACTCCTACACACCTACACACTCCCACACATTCTTACACACCTACACACTCCTACACATTCTTACACATCTACACACTCCTACACACCTACACACTCCCACACATTCTTACACACCTACACACTCCTACACATTCTTACACATCTACACACTCCTACACACCTACACACTCCCACACATTCTTACACACCTACACACTCCTACACATTCTTACACATCTACACACTCCTACACACCTACACACTCCCACACATTCTTACACAACTACACACTCCCACACATTCTTACACATCTACACACTCCTACACACCTACACACTCCCACACATTCTTACACACCTACACACTCCTACACATTCTTACACATCTACACACTCCTACACATTCTTACACATCTACACACTCCTACACACCTACACACTCCCACACATTCTTACACACCTACACACTCCTACACATTCTTACACACCTACACACTCCTACACATTCTTACACATCTACACACTCCTACACACCTACACACTCCCACACATTCTTACACACCTACACACTCCTACACATTCTTACACATCTACACACTCCTACACACCTACACACTCCCACACATTCTTACACAACTACACACTCCCACACATTCTTACACATCTACACACTCCTACACACCTACACACTCCCACACATTCTTACACAACTACACACTCCTACACATTCTTACACATCTACACACTCCTACACACCTACACACTCCCACACATTCTTACACACCTACACACTCCTACACATTCTTACACATCTACACACTCCTACACACCTACACACTCCCACACATTCTTACACACCTACACACTCCCACACGTTCTTACACACCTACACACTCCTACACATTCTTACACACCTACACACCTACACACTCCTACACATTCTTACACACCTACACATTCTTACACACCTACACACCTACACACTCCTACACATTCTTACACACCTACACACCTACACACTCCTACACATTCTTACACATCTACACACTCCTACACACCTACACACTCCCACACGTTCTTACACACCTACACACTCCTACACATTCTTACACACCTACACACCTACACACTCCTACACATTCTTACACACCTACACATTCTTACACACCTACACACCTACACACTCCTACACATTCTTACACATTCTTACACACCTACACACTCCCACACATTCTTACACACCTACACACTCCCACACATTCTTACACACCTACACACTCCCACACATTCTTACACACCTACACACTCCTACACATTCTTACACATCTACACACTCCTACACAACTACACACTCCCACACATTCTTACACACCTACACACTCCCACACATTCTTACACACCTACACACCTACACACTCCTACACATTCTTACACATCTTCACACTCCTACACACCTAAACACTCCCACACATTCTTACACACCTACACACTCCCACACATTCTTACACACCTACACACTCCTACACATTCTTACACATCTACACACTCCTACACACCTACACACTCCCACACATTCTTACACACCTACACACTCCTACACATTCTTACACACCTACACACTCCTACACATTCTTACACATCCACACATTCTTACACACCTACACACTCCCACACATTCTTACACACCTACACACTCCTACACATTCTTACACATCTACACACTCCTACACACCTACACACTCCCACACATTCTTACACACCTACACACTCCTACACATTCTTACACATCTACACACTCCTACACACCTACACACTCCCACACATTCTTACACACCTACACACTCCTACACATTCTTACACATCTACACACTCCTACACACCTACACACTCCCACACATTCTTACACACCTACACACTCCTACACATTCTTACACATCTACACACTCCTACACACCTACACACTCTCACACATTCTTACACACCTACACACTCCCACACATTCTTACACATCTACACACTCCTACACACCTACACACTCCCACACATTCTTACACACCTACGCACTCCTACACATTCTTACACAACTACACACTCCCACACACATACGCACTCCTAAACACCTACGCACTCCTACACATTCTTATACACCTACACACTCCTAAACACCTACAAACTCCTACAAATTCTCACACACCTACACACTCCTACACATTCTTACAACCCCAACACACTCCTACACACCTACACACTCCCATACAGCTACACACTACACACACTCCTACACACTCCTACACGCTTCTACACACCTACACACTCACATGCACTCTTACACACCTACAAACTCCTACACACTCCTACGCACCTACACATTCCCACACACTCCTAAACACCTACACACTCCCACACACTCCTACACACTCCTACACATCCCTACGCACCTACACACACCTACACACTCCTATGCACCCACACACTCCTAAACACCTACACACTCCCACACACTCCTACACATCCCTACGCACCTACACACACCTACACACTCCTAGGCACCTACACACTCCCACACACTCCTACACACTTACACACACTCCTACACACATACACACTCCTACACTCTCCGACACATCCCTACGCACCGACACACTCCTACACACCTACATTCTCCCACACACTTTTACACACCTACACACTCCCACACACTCCCACACACACCTACACACCTACACACTCCCACACACTCCTACACACCTACATACTCCCACACTTTCCCACACACCTACACACTCTCACACACTTTGCTACACTGCAATATTGAAGAACCTGAAACACAGCAGCAGCAGGTGGAGAAGGTACAGAGTAACTCAATGTGTGTGTTAGTTGTCTAATTTGTGGAAGATGGATACTTTTCTTCATTATTTTCATCCATTAAAAATAATTTGTCACCAGTTTCATCTCAATTTCTCCTCTCTGCTGTCTTGTTAGCATGTAGCAGCAGATTGTGCTGGAGCTCAAAAGAAAATCGATGGATTAAAAGGTCAGCCAGGCCCATGTGTCACCTGAGATTAAAGACCCGCAGTGAATGGCATTATCGTATTCCTCAGCCCAGGGTTCCTCCTGATGGACCATTGGGAAACATTGTGCTCCTGTACATGATCTTATGAAGAGAAGACAGTGACATTGTAATCAGCTTTCTGCAATGTTTAGATGTAGATTTGATTTACATTAGCTCTGTGACACTATGGTGCAGAGGAAAGTGTTATCTTCTCCCAGCTCCACAGACCCACATGATTTTTACTCTGAACTACCTCTGGGGTGTACATGGTGGTAACTAATGTTCTAAACAGGATGTTTTCCAGTGCATAATACGAGGTGCTATGAAAAAGCTTGGAGACTCGCCCTGTTAAAAAGAAAGTACTTTATTTATCTACGTTTCCACATGATCACCTTCAAAATACTCCCCTTGCTCTCAATGTTCTTCTGGAATATGTCCTGGAAGTCTTCTTTTCCGAAATGTGTAGAGCACCTTCTGTGATTCGCTCAACGGTGAGCTTCATCTTCATCATCTTCAGGAAGAGAGCAAAGTGCGCAGGAGCCGAATCTGGACAGTAGGTTGGGTGTGGAAGTTAAGAAACTCACGTGTGAGGAGGAGACACACACACACACACACACACACACACACACACACACACACACACACACACACACACTCACATACACACACACACACACACACACACACACACACACACACACACTCACATACACACACACACTCACACACACACACACACACACACACACACTCACATACACACACACACAAACACACACACACACACACACACACACACACACACACACACACACACTGTGGAGCAATTCCACACACACACACACACACACACACACACACACACACACACACACACACACACACACACACACAGTGGAGCAAATCCACAAACATATGTATATATACACACACACACACACACACACACACACACACACACACACACACACTGTGGAGCAATCACACACACACACACAAACACACACATATTGGGGAGCAATCACAAACACACACACACACACACACACACACACACACACACACACACACTGTGGAGCAATTCCACACACATATACACACACACACACACACTGTGGAGCAATCACACACACACGCACACACACACACACGGTGGAGCAATTCCACAAACATATATATATATATACACACACACACACACACACACACACACACACACACACACCACACACACACACTGTGGAGCAATCACACACACACACACACACACACACACACACACACACACAAACACACACACATATTGTGGAGCAATCACAAACACACACACACACACACACACACACGCAGTGGAGCAATCACACACACACACACACTCACACACGCACACACAAACACAAACACACACACACTGTGGAGCAATTCCACACACATATACACACACACACACAAACACACACACACACTGTGGAGCAATCACACACACACACACACACACACACACACACACACACACACACACACACACACTGTGGAGCAATTCCACAAACATATACACACACACACACACACACACACTGTGGAGCAATCACACACACAACGCTGAGGCTGTGGACTGAAAAATGCTTAGTGAGGAATGTGTGGAAATCGCATTGTGCCTCCTGAAGTTCCACTGATCTCTGTTACAATGTTCTCTTTATGTTCAAAGCCAAACATTAAGGAAACATTCCCACATGTTCCTACTGTACACACAGCGTTTACACTTCTGCTCTGTAAAACCTTCTGCACACACTCCAGTCTTCAATAAATGAAATATAAATAAAAATAGATGAGCAGTGATCAGGGCCTGAGTTCTCCAGTTTCCTCCAACCTCCTTATAAACATGTCAGTAGGTTGAGCAACTCTACTCTTCTAGAAGTTTTACTGAACGTGAGTGATTGTGTGAGGAGCTCGTGATGAACTGGGGTTTAGGTTCTGTTCATTGTTCCTGAGTCAGACTCCAGATAAAGAGCTCACTGATGAGAAGGAAGTTGTCTCGATCATTTCAGTGAGTCATGGATATGTTCTTTTACTGTAGCAGATCAGATGTTCTCACAGCTCCTGATTAATATTTTGTAATGAGTCTTGGTGCTCAACAGCTGCCTGTTAAATTACACCAAGTTTCCACTTCATTCACACACAGCAGCATCAGAGGAGAGGAAAAGAGCAATCAGAGAGAAGATGGTGCACTGAGGAGCGTTCAGGCAGGAAAATCAGTCCATTCTGCAAGTGTCACGACCTTCTACTGTCTCTTTGTGTGAGTGTGTCTTCATCCCATTCTTTCTTTATTCAGCAGTCTTCTATGATGGATCTGATGATCAGAAACATCCTCCTGAAGCATGCTGGGAAATATGGCTGCCGGGTTCGGACGAGTGCTGACACGGTCCTCGCCGAAGCCGAGCTGCTCGTCAGAGGTGAGCTTGTTATGTGGAACACCATCTTCATGTGCTAAAGACTTAAGGCTAAACACTTAGCACCTAAGAGCCACAGGAGAAGCAGAGAAGCAGCGTGAGGAGACTTTTATTATGTAGGGTTATGTAGGGTTAGTGTAGGGTTTGCGTAGGGTTATGTAGGGTTAGCGTAGGGTTAGCGTAGGGTTATGTAGGGTTAGCATAGGGTTAGCGTAGGGTTATGTAGGGTTAGCGTAGGGTTAGCGTAGGGTTATGTAGGGTTAGCGTAGGGTTATGTAGGATTAGTGTAGGGTTATGTAGGGTTATGTAGGGTTAGCGTAAGGTTAGCGTAGGGTTAGCGTAGGGTTAGCATAGGGTTAGCGTAGGGTTAGCGTAGGGTTATGTAGGGTTAGCGTAGGGTTAGCGTAGGGTTATGTAGGGTTAGCGTAGGGTTATGTAGGGTTATGTAGGGTTAGCGTAGGGTTATGTAGGGTTATGTAGGGTTATATATGGTAAGCGTAGGGTTATGTAGGGTTAGCATAGGGTTATGTAGGGTTATGTAGGGTTAGCGTAGGGTTATGTAGGGTTAGCATAGGGTTATGTAGGGTTATGTAGGGTTAGCGTAGGGTTAGCGTAGGGTGATGTAGGGTAAGCGTAGGGTTAGCGTAGGGTTATGTAGGGTTAGCGAGACTCTCACCATGTTTATGTTGAAAATATAAATCCTGCTTCAGGCAACACGTTTGGAATATACCACCACATCCGTCGAGGTCCGGAGCGATGTCCAGCTGGGGAAAGGGTTCCTCCTCTGCAGGACCGCTCTCGCCGATTATATAGTCCTTCAGCTGAACACGCTCCTCTGCTGTTAATGTAGACCTCCATCTCAGCAGGAGCTGGTTAGCTATGCGCAGGGATCGTAGCCCTATATGTGCAGCCAGGTTTTCCTCTCGTGACAGGTCTGTCCCCGCAATGTTCACCAGCTCCCCGAGTGTGACGATCCCCGAGGCGATCATGGCCCTGGACAGTGTGGGGGTGGTCGCACCGGAGATGTCTAGCCGACTCCCATTGACTAGGGGCTCCTTCAGCAGCCAGTGTAGTGTTCCGCAGCCCTTTATCCTTTTCTTAAAGAAAGTCCATATTTTTAAAAGTCCGCGGTAAAAGACTGGTAACCCAGTCACATTCAGCGTGCCCGTGTCCGTTAAAAACAAAGTGCTGTCCAGCCCCAGTCCTCCTGCCATGTGCAAAAGTCCACTGGCTGCTGTCCTCCATACCAGTTTCCTGGGCCCGGTTAAGAGTCTCTGTATAAACTGGAGGCGAAAGGCCGCCGTCCTGCTGGTGAGATGGACCAGCCTTTGCCCCCCTTCCTCCTTGGGCAGATGGAGGACGCTTTGCGGAATCCAGTGCAGACCATCCCAGAAGAAGTCAACAAGCAGGGCCTGGATGTTTGATAGCAGGTTTGGTGGTGGATCCACACACGCCAGCTTGTGCCACAGAGACGACGCTGCCAGGTTGTTTATCACCAGCGTCCGCCCCCTGTAGGACATCTTTGGAACCAGCCGCTTCCACCTGCTCAGTCTGCCCTTGATGTGCTCTACAGTGCCTTCCCAGTTCTTGTTTAAAAACTCCTCACTTCCCAGGTAGACACCCAGGTACTTAAAACCTCCTTTTTTCCACACCAAACCTCCTGGGAGTGTCGGCTCCCCACCTCCCCACTCCCCAACTAAAACTGCTTCACTTTTTCCCCAGTTTACTTTTGCTGATGATAAAAGTTCAAACCTTCCTAAAACATCAAAACATCCACATCAGACTGGGTTCCCACCATTACTGCCACGTCATCCGCATATGCCGACAGCTAAAGTGAAGCATTGGCACGTGAAATATTAAAACCAGAAAGAGAACCCCTTAGGTTGATTAAAAGAGGTTCGATTGCAAGAGTGTACAGCATTCCTGACAGTGAACAGCCCTGCCTGATTTACCTTCAGTACACTCTCAATTTCACTGTACAACACCTTGATCATGGCTATGAAACCGAGGTTGAACCCAAAGCTTTCCAGCACCTTCCACAAGTATTCATGCTCAACCCGGTCAAAAGCCTTTTCCTGATCTAGGAAAATCAGACCAGTCCTCACGCCCAATAGCCTGGAGACATCCAAAATGTCACGAATTAAGTAAACGTTATCAAATATCGACCTGCCAGGCACACAGTACGTCTGGTCATGGTGAATGATCTGCTCCATCACCTTCGTCAGTCTTGATGCTAATGCTTTCGACAGCAGCTTGCAGTCAGTGCATAGTAGCGACACCGGGCGCCAGTTCTTCAGCTGGGTCAGGTCCCTTTTTTGACAGCAGGGTCAAAACGGCCCTCCTGCAGCTCGACGGGAGCTGACCACCTCTCACACTCTCCCTCAGAACCTCCAGCACATCCTGCCCTATTACTTCCCAGAATGCCTTGAAGAACTCGACGGGGAGACCATCTATTCCTGGCGCCCACCCATTCTTCATGCCTTGGAGAGCCTCCTGAAGCTCAGAGAGGGACAGCTCCCTGTCCAACTCTCCGGCCACTGACTCTGTGAGCTTAGGCAGATCTTTAAGGAAGCTCTCTTCCACCTCTTGTGCCCCCGACCTCTCGCTGCTATACAGCTTAGAATAGAAGCTGACTGTCTTCTGGCGAATTTCAGAAGGCTCTGATATGAGATCCCCTGATTCCGTCCGCACAGCATGCATAAACTTTTTCTGTCCATTCTTTTGCTCTAAACTGAAGAAGAACTTAGAAGGAGCATCCATCTCAGTGACGCTTTTAAAGCGTGACCAGACCAGCGCCCCCTGCACTGCAGTACCTAACAGGTCGTTCATTTTGGCTTTTTTTCATTTGAGGGCTTCAATATGCCCTCGATTTCCTGTGGCCTCCAAACGTTGGAGTTCCACCGTCTCTATCTCCAGAGCTTTCAGAGATCTGGCAATGTCTCTCGAGACATTGAGAGTTTACTGTTGACAGAAAATCTTAATTTGTGCCTTGATTACATCCCACCATTGCTGTAGGGAGTCAAAAGCTGCCTTTTCACGTTTAAAACAATTCCATAAAAAAATAAAAGACTCTCTAAAATTAGCATCTTCTAAAAGTGCAGTGTTAAAATGCCAGTAGGCACTCCTAAGTTTAACATTCTTTTTAGTGATGGTGCACTGAACCATACAATGATCTGAGATGCCTACTGGAAAAATAAAACACTTTGTAAAATAAGTCAGTTGATGCTTAAAACCATAAAATCGATCTAATCTCGCCAGGGAGAGCGTGTTGTCAATGGAGTGAGCCCACGTGTACTGCCTCTGTTTTTTATTGAAATTTCTCCATATGTCACAGAGGTCGTGGGTCTCCACCAACTCCCACAGACGCTTACGAGAAGGCGTATGAGGCTCTGCATGATTCCTGTCCATATTTTCTGCTGTACAGTTAAAATCCCCTCCCAAAACTAAAAACTCTGCAGTGCTGCAGTTTAAAATTACATCATTAAGTTTGTCTAAAAACGTCATTCTCTCCACTGCACTGGTGGGAGCGTACACACAGATAAAAACAAAAACCTCATTCTCATAAAAAGCATTTACTTTTAAAAGCCTCCCGTTTAAAAGTTCTTCTACATTGTAAGAAACAGGAATAAAATTCTAGAGTAAAAAGCAAGGCAACACCACCACTAAGCGACGTGATGTGGCTTAAAATCGCCAACCCGTCCCACTCCTTCACCCAATCAGCAGCATTACTGCTGTCGCTGTGGGTCTCCTGCAACATGACCACATCAACACGCCTCTGTCTAATGAGCTCATATAGCTTCGCTCTCTTTGTGTGTTCCCTTGCTCCATTTATGTTAAAACTCACAATCTGGATTCCTTCCATAAAAAAATTTATATAGATAAGAACAAACAAATGGTAAAAAAACACTCTAAAATAAAAATAAACACTGCACACTTTCTCAATCTTCATCAGAGTTCTCCCTATTGACCTTCGTTATCAGCTTCTTTAGACAGAATATCTCTTGCTCGGTGAAGGAACCCTCTCTTCTAAAATGCTTAACGTCATAAATAAATTGTTTGCGGTTAGAGAAGAACTCCT
Source organism: Silurus lanzhouensis (assembly GCA_039877035.1). Lineage (NCBI taxonomy): Eukaryota > Metazoa > Chordata > Actinopteri > Siluriformes > Siluridae > Silurus > Silurus lanzhouensis. The sequence goes on along the minus strand of JBCEWE010000170.1, from coordinate 38,267 downwards.
CAACTGAAATATTCTTTTGCCACTTTGTGGTTCTTAAAAACTCCTTTATATCTTCAGCAGTATACAGAACATCTAGTGCTTCCTCCTGAGACTCCTGACTAAACACAGAATCAGACATGCAATCATCACTGTCTGATTCAGCTTCATCCGCCTTTACCTCTTTTTTAGCCTGTTTTTTCCCTTGTCCCCTACCTCGTTTCTTCCTCTTTGCCGGAACTTTGAAAAGAGGCTCTTCCATCTCCACGTCTCCCCCGTCCCCTTGCACTAGTGTAGTGACTGGTGCCTCCTGGCGACAGCTCTGTACCCCTGTGCCTGCCTCTGCCAGCGCAGGCAGCTCAAGCACCGCTCCAGAGTCCACTGTGACTTTCCCAGTTTCTCTCGGTTCCTCCTGCTCCGGTTCTGCCAAGCAGGGCTTCCCCGGGACCGGTTCTGCCAAGCAGGGCTTCCCCGGGACCGGTTCTGCCAAGCAGGGCTTCTCCCGGTCCGGTACTGCAAAGCAGGGCTTTTCCGGGTCTGGTGCAGCCGAGCAGGGCTTCTCTGGGCCCGGTTCAGACGTGCAGGTCTTAGCCGGGCCCGGTTCAGCTGAGCATGGCTCCTTTGGGGTAGGTACGTCACTAGTGGGGCTCTGGTTTACAGTCTGAGTTTGGGGCTCACACTCCCTAGGCCCTGGTGCAGCAGCAGTTACGGGGTTTTCAGCAGCAGGCCGAGCTGAAGCCACAGGGGGAACGACTCCAGCAGGTCCAGCTGCTTCCTGCCCCGGTCGCTTGGAGACACCGGGGTCACTCTGTTTTTCGGGACAGGCACGAACAAGATGTCCTATTTGACCACATTTAAAACATTTAATATCTGCATCGGTGGAAACAAAGATGCTATAGTCAAACCCGTCAATCCTGAACTTGAAAACCATATTCAGCTCCTCAACACCTTCATTCAAGACCATAAAAACCATCCTCCTAAAGGACACCAACTGTTTAATCAGTAGGGACTTACAGCCGAGGGGGATTTTTTTCATGGGGGAGATGGTTCGCCCATATCGAGACAGCTCTTTAAGAATCGCCTCATCACTAATGAAAGGAGGAACATTAGACAACATGACTTTCTTAGCAGGAGAACTGAGGGGAGAGAACAGTATACATTCATTATTTATCACAATTCCTTTCTGATCGAGACTATTCAGAAAAACAACAATGGCACTGTTCATTCTGGAGGCAGAGACAATATTCTCACACTAAGAGGAGCTAACACACACTCCTCTACATTCACACCACACACCACCCGCACACCGTGCCGGCGAGTCAAACTTTTAAACACCCTCGCATTTGAAGACGCCATGCTAACACTCTCACTCACTCACTCACTCACTCACACACTTGCTCTCTCACACTCACACACACACACACACACACACACACACACACACACACACACACACACACTAAATATTCCTAGATGTTTAAGGAAAAAGTTGCGAAGAAACGCCGAAAAAAAGCGAAATTTTGGCAAAACGCCAACCGCTCTCGTGCTCTACACGCCACGCTCTCACCCTTCCCCGGCGCATGCGCAGAGTGAGAGAGAGAGAGAGAGAGAGAGAGAGAGAGAGAGAGGAGAGAGTGAGAGGGAGAGAAGAGAGAGAGGGAGAGAGAGAGAGAGAGATATATAGAGAGAGAGTGAGAGAGAGTGAGATAGAGAGAGAGAGAGAGAGAGAGAGAGGGAGAGAGAAAAGAGAGAGAGAGAGTGACAGAGAGAATGAGAGAGAGAGAGAATGATAAGAGTGAAAGAGAGAGAGAGAGAGAGAAGAGAGAGAGAGAGAGAGAGTGAAAAGAGAAAAGAGAGAGAGAGAGAGAGAGAGAGAAAAGAGAGAGAGAGAGAGAGAGAGAGAAAAGAGAGAGAGAGAGAGAGAGAGAGAAAAGAGAGAGAGAGAGAGAGAGAGAGAAAAGAGAGAGAGAGAGAGAGAGAGAGAAAAGAGAGAGAGAGAGAGAGAGAGAGAAAAGAGAGAGAGAGAGAGAGAGAGAGAAAAGAGAGAGAGAGAGAGAGAGAGAGAAAAGAGAGAGAGAGAGAGAGAGAGAGAAAAGAGAGAGAGAGAGAGAGAGAGAGAAAAGAGAGAGAGAGAGAGAGAGAGAGAAAAGAGAGAGAGAGAGAGAGAGAGAGAAAAGAGAGAGAGAGAGAGAGAGAGAGAAAAGAGAGAGAGAGAGAGAGAGAGAGAAAAGAGAGAGAGAGAGAGAGAGAGAGAAAAGAGAGAGAGAGAGAGAGAGAGAGAAAAGAGAGAGAGAGAGAGAGAGAGAGAAAAGAGAGAGAGAGAGAGAGAGAGAGAAAAGAGAGAGAGAGAGAGAGAGAGAGAAAAGAGAGAGAGAGAGAGAGAGAGAGAAAAGAGAGAGAGAGAGAGAGAGAGAGAAAAGAGAGAGAGAGAGAGAGAGAGAGAAAAGAGAGAGAGAGGGAGAGAGAGAGAGAGAGGGAGAGAGAGAGAGTGACAGAGAGAGAATGATAAGAGTGAAAGAGAGAGAGAGAGAGAGAGAGAGAGAGAGAGAGAGAGAGAAAAGAGAGAGAGAAAGAGAGAGAGAGAGAAATGGTCTTTTTGTGTTTTTTGTAGTGTAGGAAAGAAAATCCCTCCACACATTTTTTCAATGTTCTTCACACTTCTCATCCTCCACATTAACGTCAGAATATAAATACGAGGTCGTATGAAAGAGTTTGAAGATTCACTCTGTGTACAAGAAATACACACGTTATTTATCCACATTTCCACACGATCATCTTCAAAATAGTCCCCTTGCACAGCAAAACAGTGTTCTTCTGGAACGTGTCCTGGAAATCTTCTTTTCCAAGCGTGTGGAGCATCTTCTGTGATTCGCACTGCATCTCCACAACGGTGTCAAAACGGTGTCTTCATCTTCAGGAATAGGGTGAAGTCCACAGGAGCCAAATCTGGCGAGTAGGGTGGGTGCGGAAGTGACATGTGGATTGTTCTCCGACGATCATCATGCACAAGTTGCCAAGTTTCCACATTTTGAGATAGGGGGGTTGAGATCGTTGAAGGTCCTGATCTCTCGTCATCTTCCAGTGATGTTCTTCAGCTCTTGAAACGCACGTGATGCTCAAACCTCCTCGAACGACTCGTCGCAGCGTCACCGCATGTCGAACATACGTCACATCAAAAACTCTGTGGCAGATTTGTTCAGTTTCATGCAAAATGTTACATTTGTCATCTTTGTTCTAACTTGCTGTCCATGATGAAATCGCAGACGTGGGAACACACGTGGGTCAGAACAG
>JBCEWE010000170.1:10000-30000 GCA_039877035.1 Silurus lanzhouensis | reverse complement strand
CTTTGACTGTATGGTTATGTAGCCTTTAGCAGGTGAGATGGTTTGAAGCAGAACTGCAGGAGTCTGGAGTAGATTTAGAAATGAGTTCTAAAATAGGAACACAGAGATGAAAGTAAAGGCTGTCTTGGCTTTGATAAGGAGTCCGGCTGGTGGAGAAGGGAGGAGAGTGATCTTATTAGGAAATTACACGTGAAGATATTTATCCCAGAGCTCATCAGAGACAGGAGCTCCAGCTGCCCAGTGATGGAGGACACTTTATTTATTATTCTGGAAGGAAGTACAGGGTGTAAACACTCCCCAATAACAGTGGAAAGAAAAAGTAATGATGTTTAGTGGCAACATTAAATCCTGATGTCCTGATGAAAGCTAAAGAGAGGAACAGAAGCAGAACATAAGTCAGAAAAGCAGCAGTATATGTTCTGTAGCAGGATTGGGTTAGATCTATCTGCTGTAGAGCAAGTGTTTGGCCCTGAATAAAAATAATTGAAAGATGAAACATGAAAACTGAAACATGATGGTAAAGACCAGCTCAACTGACCTCAGAGAGATAAAGTACTGTAGCTCAGAGAGTCTTCACCTTTCCCACCTCAGGAGGATGAGATGTTTGTCTAGATGCAGAAGCAGGGTGAGATGGTTGGGTCATTAGGTTATTGCTGAGTATCAGTAAACTGGAGTATGTTTAGGTTTTGATAAATAATAAAGTATGTGAGTAAAGTGGTAGTTTGTTAGACAGGGACTGATCGAGTCGTACCTATTAACATTGTTATATCAGAACCTTCTAGAACCTGGTTGATCTTCCTCCATTACATCAGCAGGAGTAACATACAGTACATACAGAAAACTTATTCATCAATAATCCTAAATGTAAACTGAGTTAAATGTGAGTCTGCTTCTGCATTCATCGTCTTCTTCTCTTCATTCATTGACAGTTGATCACAAATGTTGAGCTCAGTAGCTCCTACTTTTATACCAAAGACTGTAGAAAGAACATCACTTATAATCTTATACTCCAGTGCTCATGTTAGTTCTCACTCAAACTCTTGATGTCACCCAAATGAGGATGGGTTCCCCTTTTGAGTCTGGTTCCTCTCAAGGTTTCTTCCTCATTACATCTAAGGGAGTTTTTACTTGCCACAGTCTCCAGGCTGCTCATCAGGGATAAACACACATCATTCACCTTCACTGTTGATTTCTGTAAACCTGCTTTGAGATGATGTGTGTTGTGAAAAGCGCAATAGAAATAAACTTGACTTGACTTGACTTGATTGAAGGTTGGAGGTTTTCTGAACATAGAGCTGTGTGTCTTCACAGATCCAGACCCAGTGACTGGAGATATGGAGTCTGCTATTTCAGTGGAGCTTAACCCCTGGGTAGAATACGAGTTCCGGGTCGTGGCCACCAACGCTATCGGTACCGGAGACCCCAGTGCACCATCCAGGCCGATCCGAACCAAAGAAGCAGGTACCTTTTTACTTCACATCTAATTCTCAATGGATTTCCTTCATGAGCTGTTTTTTTTTTAGATATTCCAGCTAATTATTTAAACATGATCATTTGTTACATGTCACATCAGATAAATCCATGTCCAAGGAACATCATTGTAATTATATTATATATACTGTACGTGTGTATAATTATATAAAAGGAAAAAAGGATTAAATCGTGTCTGCTTGACTCTAAACTCAGCTGATGGAGCAGATTTTCAAGCTTCACCCAGATAACAAACACATTTTTCATTGAGTCCAAAACCGAGTTCACTCAGTTCTGTTTATTATTTACTGCATGCACGATGTTGATTAACTCTTGACTTCATCAATAATGATGTTTCTATTTGTAGAGTTTAAAGCACAATAAACATGAATTTGTTCTCCACTGGTGTTTGTCTGCTGGTCCTTTACACCCACAAGCAAAATATCAGCAGAATATCGGACTAGTGAAGATCTAAAGCCTCGGTGTAGATGGAACCTCAGTGTAGAGGGAACATATACCGCATTCCTTCTGCTTCTCTCTTGTACATCAGAATATCTGTAAAAACAGAAAATAAATATCATTATCAGAGCTTTAGTGAGTCCAAACCATATCTAAAGGCCAGACTGCAGGAAATTTGTGATTGCACCTCCTGATCTCTGCATGTTTTTTTTTATTTTTGTCCTGCTTTTCTGAAGTGCCACAGATTCTGCTCCAGATTGTGTTCACTGATTATCTGTAAGGAAGAACATTTGTTTAACACATGAGCTGCAAAGAGATTCAGTGTTGTGTCACTTTTCTACATTTTTCTCAGAACGCACAATCAGCCAGACAAATACAACCAAACTGTCTGTAAATAAAATAAAAGTTGATGGATCTTTGGGAACTTCTTTGGATCTTTGTTTAAAGAGAAGGTGGAGCTGTGAGCATCTGTTCAGGGTTTAATGAGGTTTTATTCATTGTTTTGGTCATGGTGTTGTTGAGTCATGATGCACATTCCTCCTTTTCTATTGTTCTCGTCTGCAGTTCCATCAGTAGCTCCAGCCAACGTCAGTGGAGGGAACGGCCGTAGGCATGAACTCGTCATATCCTGGGAGGTAAGCCTGCTGAGAGCTCACACTATGCTAATGAATGTAGCATAAAAGGCACAGTGCTCCTGTCCAAATGAATTCATGCTGTTCATTGACTTGAGTGTTCCGAGCCAAAGCCAGACGTCCAGTAATTACGGCTTTTCCAGAGTTCGTCTCATAGCAGCAAATTATTCAGCATTTCCTGGAACAGTTTTAAATTCATCCTGAACTCAGCAGTGTGATATTTTGATAATGAGCTCTTCTTCTCACAGAGCTGCTTCTAATGATAAAGATTTATATTTTGGAATAATAAGTTCAGTCCGATCATGTCTTAGATTAGATAAAACATCTGCTACCAGATATAACTCATGTTATTCTAACCAAAGTCTTTACATGTGAAATGTTCTTAAGTCTTCATCAGTAATGATGTCCTGTCTCCTCTTGTCTCGAGGTTGTCTTTGTCTTGAATCAGAAGCTGCAGGAGAAACTGAATAGATGAGAACTTTAGTGTCAGAAGAGTGCAGAACGTTGTAATTAACCTTCGGTTCTGAGAGGGTTTTCTCTGTAAACACATTCCTCCGCCTGGAACATCTGCTAGCAGTCTCACCGTTTAAAATTCATGGACAAAATTTAATCAATCTCATGGTGTTAAGAGGATATCAGGATGAGATGTTCCTCAGCTGAGAGAGCACCTTTGGCATCGAGCCTCTCAGTGGGAATCTCAGTGTGAGCATTAATGCATAAAAAATGAACAAAGCTGGAGGATCTAAATTGAGGGCAGTTAAAGTGCAATTAAGTGAAGAGGAGGAACAGATGTGGTCTGTAAATGATGGCCATTTGTTCCAGCCATTAATAACTACACTGACTACAACCATCACCATCCAGATAACCTTCATGTGAAGGGAACTGTGCCTTAGTGAGAGATTACTGGAGCTTCTCACTGTTTATAATTCTTCTCAAATTCTATTAGCACAATCATCATCATCAAATGATATGATCATCATCATCATCATCATCATCATCATTAATTCATCACAACAAAGTGTTTCTGACAGAGAACTGTCCGTTGTGCTGAAGTAGTTCTACACTGCTGGGTTCTCTACACAGACACAACAATTTCTTCATAAACACAATGATGTTAAAGTGTGTGTGTGTGTGTGTGTGTGTGTGTGTGTGTGTGTGTGTGTGTGTGTGTGTGTGTGTGTGTGTGTATGTGTGTGTGTGTGTGTGTGTGTGTGTGAACTGCAGCAGGTGAGTGAGTAAGTAAAAGTGAGATGTTGGGTTAGGGGGACCTAATGAAAATGTGAGACTTTAATTAGATTTAGTTTTATGAAGAAAGTTCTCCTTGTTCTCTGCAAGCCATCAGGAGCAGATTCTGACCAAACATGGCATTTCTAAATTACATTTCTATTCCGTGGCATTTGTAAGTCATTTAGCAAAAACAGTTTGTGTGTTAATTCATTTCATTATAATGATGAAGATGATAATTACGATGATGATAAGAATTAATTTGAAGATGATGACTATAAAGTTGAGAATGAAGATAAAGATGAGGTGTATAAATGGACACGTCAGTCTGTTGTAGGAGTCTGTACCCACACTGCAGCTCTACATGAGGGTATTTAATGTTCGATTGGAGAAGACGCTGGAAGTCGAGATGTGTTTCAGGTGTGGTGATTTTAATCTGGAACATTACAGAGTACAGAAATATAACATTCCGGTGATTGAACACTGCAGGTGATTATTTTTTCTTCAGCAGCATGAACTGGAGTTTCTCTTCTTCCAGCCTACTAACTATTACAGTTTACTACAGATAAACACATTATATTATATTATATTATATTATATTATATTATATTATATCTATTTATAGTTATATTTAAAAATCTTGCTGTGACTTATTTTATTACAGCTATACAATTTCTCTTTTTATTATTTTCCTATTCACTCTCTATTCACTCTCTATTCACTCTTTATTCACTCTCTATTCACTCTCTATTCACTCTCTATTCACTCTCTATTCACTCTTTATTCACTCTCTATTCACTCTCTATTCACTCTTTATTCACTCTCTATTCACTCTCTATTCACTCTTTATTCACTCTCTATTCGCTCTCTATTTGCTCTTTATTCACTATTCACTCTCTATTCACTCTTTATTCACTCTCTATTCACTCTCTATTCATTCTTTATTCACTCTCTATTCACTCTCTATTCACTCTTTATTCACTCTCTATTCGCTCTCTATTTGCTCTTTATTCACTATTCACTCTCTATTCACTCTCTATTCACTCTCTATTCGCTCTTTATTCACTCTCTATTCACTCTCTATTCGCTCTTTATTCACTCTCTATTCACTCTCTATTCGCTCTCTATTCACTCTCTATTCACTCTTTATTCACTCTCTATTCGCTCTCTATTCACTCTCTATTCACTCTTTATTCACTCTCTATTCACTCTCTATTCACTCTCTATTCACTCTCTATTCACTCTCTATTCACTCTCTATTCGCTCTCTATTTGCTCTTTATTCACTATTCACTCTCTATTCACTCTCTATTCACTCTCTATTCGCTCTTTATTCACTCTCTATTCACTCTCTATTCGCTCTTTATTCACTCTCTATTCACTCTCTATTCGCTCTCTATTCACTCTTTATTCACTCTCTATTCACTCTTTATTCACTCTCTATTCACTCTCTATTTGCTCTTTATTCACTCTCTATTCACTCTCTATTTGCTCTTTATTCACTCTCTATTCACTCTCTATTCACTCTTTATTCACTCTCTATTCACTCTCTATTCACTCTTTATTCACTCTTTATTCACTCTCTATTTGCTCTTTATTCACTCTCTATTCACTCTCTATTCACTCTCTATTCGCTCTCTATTTGCTCTTTATTCACTCTCTATTCACTCTCTATTCACTCTCTATTCGCTTTTTATTCACTCTCTTCACTCTCTATTCGCTCTTTATTCACTCTCTATTTACTCTCTATTCGCTCTTTATTCACTCTCTATTCACTCTCTATTCGCTCTCTATTCACTCTCTATTCACTCTTTATTCACTCTTTTTTCACTCTCTATTCACTCTCTATTTGCTCTTTATTCACTCTCTATTCACTCTCTATTCACTCTCTATTCACTCTCTATTCACTCTCTATTTGCTCTTTATTCACTCTCTATTCACTCTTTATTCACTCTCTATTCACTCTTTATTCACTCTCTATTCACTCTCTATTCACTTTCTATTCACTCTCTATTCGCTCTTTATTCACTCTTTATTCACTCTCTATTCGCTCTCTATTCGCTCTTTATTCACTCTCTATTCACTCTCTTTTCGCTCTCTATTCACTCTCTATTTGCTCTTTATTCACTCTCTATTCACTCTCTATTCGCTCTTTATTCACTCTCTATTCACTCTCTATTCGCTCTCTATTCACTCTCTATTCACTCTTTATTCATTCTCTATTCACTCTCTATTCACTCTTTATTCACTCTCTATTCACTCTTTATTCACTCTTTATTCACTCTCTATTCACTCTCTATTTGCTCTTTTTATTCACTCTCTATTCACTCTCTATTTGCTCTTTATTCACTCTCTATTCACTCTCTATTCACTCTTTATTCACTCTCTATTCACTCTCTATTCGCTCTTTATTCACTCTCTATTCACTCTCTATTCGCTCTCTATTCACTCTCTATTTGCTCTTTATTCACTCTCTATTCACTCTCTATTCACTCTCTATTCACTCTCTATTCGCTTTTTATTCACTCTCTTCACTCTCTATTCGCTCTTTATTCACTCTCTATTTACTCTCTATTCGCTCTTTATTCACTCTCTATTCACTCTCTATTCACTCTCTATTCACTCTCTATTCACTCTTATTCTCTTTATTCACTTCTATTCACTCTCTATTCACTCTCTATTCACTCTTTATTCACTCTCTATTCACTCTCTATTTGCTCTTTATTCACTCTCTATTCACTCTTTATTCACTCTCTATTCACTCTCTATTCACTCTTTATTCACTCTCTATTCACTTTCTATTGACTCTCTATTCGCTCTTTATTCACTCTTTATTCACTCTCTATTCGCTCTCTATTCGCTCTTTATTCACTCTCTATTCACTCTCTATTCACTCTCTATTCACTCTCTATTCGCTCTTTATTCACTCTCTATTCACTCTCTATTCGCTCTTTATTCACTCTCTATTCACTCTCTATTCGCTCTCTATTCACTCTCTATTCACTCTTTATTCACTCTCTATTCACTCTCTATTCACTCTTTATTCACTCTCTATTCACTCTCTATTCACTCTTTATTCACTCTCTATTCACTCTTTATTCACTCTCTATTCACTCTCTATTTGCTCTTTATTCACTCTCTATTCACTCTCTATTTGCTCTTTATTCACTCTCTATTCACTCTCTATTCACTCTTTTTTCACTCTCTATTCACTCTCTATTCACTCTTTATTCACTCTTTATTCACTCTCTATTCACTCTCTATTTGCTCTTTATTCACTCTCTATTCACTCTCTATTCACTCTCTATTCACTCTTTATTCACTCTCTATTCACTCTCTATTCACTCTCTATTCACTCCTTATTCACTCTCTATTCACTCTCAATTTGCTCTTTATTCACTCTCTATTCACTCTCTATTCACTCTCTATTCGCTCTCTATTTGCTCTTTATTCACTCTCTATTCACTCTCTATTCACTCTCTATTCGCTCTCTATTTGCTCTTTATTCACTCTCTATTCACTCTCTATTCACTCTCTATTCACTCTCTATTCACTCTCTATTTGCTCTCAGAACTTTGGGAGGAGTTTCGAGAGTTTATTGGTATCAGATCATTAAACAGACCGATGTGTGTTAAATTGTACTAAGTAATCAGGTTTGGTACACAGTGGTGTAATAATTGAAGGTTTGGTACTCGGAGGTTTGGTACTTTAAGGTTTGGTACTTTGAGGTTTGGTACTTTGAGGTTTGGTGAATGAATGTACATGAATAAAACAATAAAAATGTAAATGAGAGGTCGTCATCTGTTTCAGTAGTTTCTCAGTAATGGTGGAGAAGGAACATGTGTTTTGGTGTGTTTATTAGAGCAGCAGCTGTTGTTAGAGAAGGAGTTCTTCTTATTAAACAGGATAAATGGCTGAACAGACCCATCAAGTGCACCTCGTTAAAGTGTGCAGTGCATCATTAAAGGAACAGACTCCAAACTTCTCCTGGAGTTCTGAGGGACGCGTTCCTGTGCAGTTCTCTCGCCTTCTCCACGGCTCTAGCTGCACATCTTCATCACCGCTGTCGGGTTTCTCAGTGCTGGTTTAAAGCGAGCAGGCGAACATGTCAGCATGACTGGAGAAGCTGCAGCGAGTTAATTAGATGAGCATGGTAACACGTCCTGGTGGAGTTTAGAGTGAAGCTGTCACACACTCCATCCAGTTGCTCCTCTGAGAAGTGACGGCTCATTTGGTGACAGCCGTTAGGGGCCGTGATTATACTGAAGCATGTGCAAATCACACAGATTACAGCATGACAGAGCGAGAGCGAGCGAGAGTGCAGGTGTCTGTCGCTTATTACATTCAGCCAAGATTTCATTCTGCCAGATCACATTTTAATTACATTTCTGCGTCCTTTAATAGATTACATTTGGTGCTATTAAACAGCGAGCAGGTGGAGATGTGTGTCCTCATGTCACCTGTTTAGGAAATGAATAGCAGATTGTCTTTTAAAGGAGAAACTAGGGAAATATAAAAAACATTTATTTATTTGTTTGTTCGATATTTGTTTGTTTTCTCTTCATGCTTTAGTAAAAACTCAAAAAAAAAAAAAGAAAATGTAAAATTATTTATGTTAGTTATGCTAATGAATCTGCGTTGATCCAGTTTGGACTGCACAGCATTGTGGGTAATGTTTTCTCACAGTTGGTTTCCAAAAGCAGTAAAACGAAGCTTTTTCCCATCATCTCTTTAAATCCCCATCATGTGTGTGATTCAGCTTCATCTCACCGCCTGCGTTTACTCACACTGAGCATTAATTGATGTGTGATGTGACATTCACAACTGATTTCTTTCATTACAACTGAAAATCTGTGGAATCCACAGGGGACGTCGTGACATTCTGATGCAAATCCATTCCATATACTGGTTTCTGTCTAACAAAGGAAAATGTTCATCGCTTTTTGTGTGTAGTGTAAAGCTTCAGCTTGTTCCTGAACATGACATGAATGTGATTGTAGCAGAGCTTTAGTTGAGGAACCACGATGTGGATCTTCTCTGACCTGAACACTGTTTTAAATCTTTCACTTATTACATTTATTTTTATTTGAAAAGCAATTTTACAGGCATTGAAGTTTTGGGTAAATTGTGACAAAATATTGAAGAGTGATAAATCCATCACCATGAAATGAAGCTCTTTCCTGCTCTGCTTTATAATCTCAGCTTTATTTTCCATGAGTTTTTCTAACATCACTGCTGGTCTACAAGCTCTGAACAGCTTACAGAATGAAATATCCCTCTTCCTCAGTGTACACTTCTTCACTTATTTTTACAGCCAGTTTCAGAAGAGTTCCAGAATGGAGATGGGTTTGGGTACATCGTGGCCTTTCGTGCTAATGGGACTCGAGCATGGAAGGAGAAGATGGTGACATCAGCAGACTCCACCACGTATAAGTACCGGGACGAAACGTTTCCTCCTCTCACACCGTTCGAGGTGAAGGTGGGCGTGTACAACAACAAAGGAGACGGCCCCTTCAGTACAGTGGTCACTGTGTTCTCAGCAGAAGGAGGTAAGGATACAGAGGAGAACCTTTCAGAACATTTAGAAAAGGATGTTCAGTCTTGGAGCTGCAGCTAGCTGAGAAATATAGCCCTCTTCTTGGACGTGTGTATTTATGGTGTTGATCTGACATTAGTGCCGTGCTGATCAGATTTAGTCTTAGTCTTTTAGTTTGAGTTTTAGTTATATTTTAGTCATCAGAATTGTTTTAGTTTTTGTCTAGTTTTAATCAAATAAATACCATAAGATTTTAGTTGACTAAACGTACAGTAAATTTATTCAACTAAAATGTTGTTCAGTTGTAATGCATTAACTATTTCTCTAATTTCCAAACTCAAATATATATATATATAAATGGAGAAAAACCTGTTAAAGTCTAAAATTGCAATACAGACACATTTAAAAGTTGTGATCTGATACATATTTATTTAAATAAAAAACTCTTCTCCAAGTGAAACAAGAATTAATGAATGTGTGTATTTTATTTTGATGTTTGTCAATTAGACAGTTTATTTTGCTTTTCTTTGTAACAGTTACCCTTTTAGCTCCAGTCTCCATCATTGGAACTAAGTTGTTGTAACTGGTAGTAATGTGGATCCAATTCATTTTCCTATCGCTTCCTCCTTGGTTTGTTGTTCTTTACCATTAATTTTGTATTTGAATCACTCAGGGAAGTTTTGTGCAGCATGCAGCAGGTGTGTGTGGCAGGTAGAGCAGGTGAATGTGCGCACCTGAGCCACGGAGGCGCTTCAGTCTGATTGGATCTCTTCCTAAATCATCACACCCTAACATTTTCGGCTCATTTTTATTAGTTAACAAAAGTGTCAATTAATTTATATGAACGTTTTTTTAATTAACAGCTGAAGTTTTAGGTTTCGTCGATTTTTATCAGTGGAAAAAGTTAACGAAATGTATTCTTAAACAAAATTAACACTGATGTTGATCTCATGTGAGAAACATGTTGACCTGACATGAGCGCTATGTTGAAATGACGTGAGCTCCATGTTGTTCTCACGTGATCGCCATGATGACCTAATGTAAGCGCCATGTTGACCTTATGTGAGAACCGCGTTGAAATGATGTAAACACCGTGTTGATCTAATTTGAGCCGCCATGGTAAACTGACATAATTGTCCATGTTGATCTGATGTGAGCGCCATGTTGATCTGATGTGATCTGATGTGAGCGCCATGTTGATCTGATGTGAGCGCCATGTTGATCTGATGTGAGCACCATGTTGATCTGACGTGATCTGATGTGAGCGCCATGTTGATCTGATGTGAGCGCCATGTTGATCTGATGTGAGCGCCATGTTGATCTGATGTGATCTGATGTGAGCACCATGTTGATCTGATGTGAGCGCCATGTTGATCTGATGTGATCTGATGTGATCTGATGTGAGCACCATGTTGATCTGACGTGATCTGATGTGAGCGCCATGTTGATCTGATGTGAGCGCCATGTTGATCTGATGTGAGCGCCATGTTGATCTGATGTGATCTGATGTGAGCGCCATGTTGATCTGACGTGAGCGCCATGTTGATCTGATGTGATCTGATGTGAGCGCCATGTTGATCTGATGTGAGCGCCATGTTGATCTGATGTGATCTGATGTGAGCGCCATGTTGATCTGATGTGAGCGCCATGTTGATCTGATGTGATCTGATGTGAGCGCCATGTTGATCTGATGTGATCTGATGTGAGCGCCATGTTGATCTGATGTGAGCGCCATGTTGATCTGATGTGATCTGATGTGAGCGCCATGTTGATCTGATGTGATCTGATGTGAGCGCCATGTTGATCTGATGTGATCTGATGTGAGCGCCATGTTGATCTGATGTGATCTGATGTGAGCGCCATGTTGATCTGATGTGATCTGATGTGAGCGCCATGTTGATCTGATGTGATCTGATGTGAGCGCCATGTTGATCTGATGTGATCTGATGTGATCTGATGTGAGCGCCATGTTGATCTGATGTGATCTGATGTGAGCGCCATGTTGATCTGATGTGATCTGATGTGAGCGCCATGTTGATCTGATGTGATCTGATGTGAGCGCCATGTTGATCTGATGTGAGCGCCATGTTGATCTGATGTGAGCGCCATGTTGATCTGATGTGAGCGTCATGTTGATCTGATGTGAGCGCCATGTTGATCTGATGTGAGCGTCATGTTGATCTGATGTGAGCGTCATGTTGATCTGATGTGAGCGTTATGTTGATCTGATGTGAGCGTCATGTTGATCTGATGTGAGCGCCATGTTGATCTGATGTGAGCGTCATGTTGATCTGATGTGAGCGTCATGTTGATCTGATGTGAGCGTCATGTTGATCTGATGTGAGCGCTATGTTAAACTGACATGAGCACAATGTTAAACTGATGTAAGCCGCCATATTGAACTGACGTGAGTGCCAGGTTGAACTTACGAAAGCAGTCATGTTGAACTGCCGTGAGCTGCCATGTTTACCTCATTAGTGTGTATGAGGAGATGTGGTTGGTCTTTTAAAAGACTAACCTGAGGTTACGTGTTGGATCTGCACGTTCTGGTGTTTTCCAGCTGGAGAAGATTATTGTATTTTAACTCTAATGTGTTTATTTAGTTTGAGGAAGTTCTTTACCTTCAATCACAGAACCAAGAGAAGCTCCAAGTGATGTGAAAGCATCTGCCATTTCTTCTTCTGAGGTGAAGGTCACATGGAAAGCACCGACCCCTGGTCCAGGAAGACCTCAGGGATATGAGGTGAGAAACAACGGGGACTTGGGTACTGGGGGGCCGCAGTATTAAGAGTCAGAATGGATGTTGGTGTTTATGAATCTCATTGTTTTATAGTGTGTTTATAAATTCAGTGAATGTGTTTAATGGGACTTTTTGCTTGTGTGTAAACACACACACACACACACACACACACACACACACACACACACACACACACACACATACAGCATTACACACACACACACACACACACAGCATTACACACACACACACACACACACACACACACACACAGCATTACACACACACACACACACACACACACACACACACACACACACACAACACACACACACACACACACACACACACACACACACACACACACACACACACACACACACACATATACAGCATTACACACACACACACACACACAGCATTACACACACACACACACACACACACACACAGCCATTACACACACATAAACACAGACACACAGCCATTACACACACATACACACACACACACACACACACAGCCATTACACACACATAAACACAGACACACACATGCACACACACAGCCATTAAACATACACGCACACACACAGCCATTACACACACACATATACACACACATACACACACACGCACACACACACACAAACACACACACACACACACACACACACACACACACACACACACACACACACACACACAGCATTACACACACACACACACACACACATACAGCATTACACACACACACACACACACACACACACACACAGCATTACACACACACACACACACACACACACATACACACACACACACACACACACACACACACACAGCATAACACACACACACACACACACACACACACACAGCCATTACACACACACAAATACACACACATACACACACACACACGCACGCACACACACACACACACACACACACACACACACACACACACACACACACACACACACACACAGCCATTACACACACATAAACACAGTCACACACATGCACACACACAGCCATTAAACATACACGCACACACACAGCCATTACACACACACATATACACACACATACACACACACGCACACACACACACGCACACACACACACACACACACACACACACACACACACACACACACACACACACACACAGCCATTATGCTGTTCATACAAAATGCAGGACACTTATTTAAACTAAATGATGTAATATTACACAAAATTATTCGACTTTCTCATCAACATTCCCCCCCTCTCTCTCTCTTTCTCTCTCTCTCTCTCTCTCTCTCTCTCTCATGATTACTCTGTTTCTCTCTCTCTCTCTCTCCTTCTTTTCTCTCTCTGAATATAGCGGTACTCAGACTGTTTTTTATTGTTTAACAGGTGAACTACTGGAGGGATTCGGAGCAGGAGGAAGCGGTGAAGAGAAAGAGGACGGTGGGAAATGAGACGTTGATGTTAATTTCAGGACTTGAGGGGAACACGCAGTACCACATCACAGTAAGAGGTTTCAACAGCATTGGGCTGGGACCTCTGAGCACCTCCATCCAAACCAGCACCAAGAAAAAACGTGAGTCCTCACAACACCTCCATCCTAAGTCAGTACAGAGAGCTGGGTGGGGGGCACTGCTAGAGAAAGGGTGGGGATCAGTAAAAAGGGCAGGGTGGGGGTCAGTACAGAGGGCAGGTTAAAATCAGGGCAGTTTGGGGGTCAGTACAAAGGGCAAGTTAAAGTCAGTGCAGGGGGCAGACTGGGGGTCTGTGTAGAGGGCAGGATGAAGTCAGTGCAGAGGGCAGGGTGGGGGTCAGTGCAGGTTGGGGGTCAGTGCAGAGGGCGAGTTAAAGTCAGTGCAGGGTGGGGGTCAGTACAGGTGATTGAGTGGGTCCTGGAAAATACTGGTGGTTGTGCAGAAAGCTGGTGTGGTATGGAGAATGATGGAAACTCTATAGAGATGCTGTGGAGGCAGAGAAGAGCACTAAAGATAAACCATGCTGCAGATGTGCAGAAAAGATTCCAAGATGGCGCCGGTGAGGTCGGCTGCTGTCGCAACTGCTCTGGCTATGCTTTGTCTTTTTTTGTTTATTTTACATTTTTATTTACATAGTTACCGTTCTATTTATACTAGATGGTCATCATTAGATATGACAGAGCCACTCATATCTATTGGTGTACAATGCACTCACCTTGCGGCATTTTAATCCTGGACCCATGCTGGCCGAGCGAGATCCTGAGGAAGAACAAAGGACGCCACCCGTCCCGGCGTCTGCGAGAAAAACAAACCGGCGTCAGGAACAGGCTGAGGGCACGCACACACCGCGCTCCCTTACCCAGTATCCTGTTAGCCAATGTCCAGTCACTGGAAAACAAGCTTGACGACCTCAGGGCAAGGGTCAAGTTCCAGAGGGACATTCAGGACTGCAAACTTCTCTGCTTCACTGAGACATCGTTGAACCCAGCGGTACCGGATCAGGCCATCCAGCCGACCGAGTTTTTCTTGGTTTACCACGTGGACAGAAAAATGGAGTCAGGGAAGTCAAGGGGGGGTCAAGGGGGGGTCACAATTGGCTCATTGTGGTGGGAGACTTTAACCTCAAGTGCGCACTACCGAACTTTTAGCAGCACATCACCTGCCCCACCAGGGACGAAAGGACACTGGACCACTGCTACACACCATTTAAGAACAGCTACAAGGCACAATCACAGGAGGCCCCAATAGCTGCAGGGCATTACTCCAGCCACTCTGGGTGGGCCAGAGACCAGTCTTGAGAGACTTGTTCCCTTAAGAGACTACCTGACATCCTGGAAAAGTCTGCCAGACGTGTCTCAGTGGGTCCTGTGCACTGTAGAGCAGGGCTACTTGATTCAACAGACTACCTGATCCGAACAGGCTCTGGTCCTGGAACAAGAAGTACTCACTCTCTCAAAGAAGGAGGCCATCAATGTGGTCCCTCCTTTAGACAGAGAGTCTGGGTTCTACAGCCAGTACTTTGTGGTTCCCAAGATTGATAGGGGGTTGCATCCGATCCTAGATCTACACTCTCCTAGATCCTAGATCTATGAGGCTCAGTTCATGATGCTCACCCTCAAGCAGGTTGTGTCTCAGACCAGGTCAGAGGACTGGTTTGTCATAATACACCTAAAGGACACGTACTTGTGCATATTCATCCTTCTGGCTTACAGGAAGTTCATAAGGTTTGCTTATAGGGGCGAAGCGTACCAGTATCAGGTCCTTCCATTTGGCCTTGCGCTCTCACCAAGCACCTTCACAAAGTGTTAATGTGGCTCTGAACTACATTACACATTACATTTATATAGCGCTTTTCTGCAGCACTCAAAGCGCTTTACATATGAAAGGGGGGATTCTCCTCAACCACCACCAATGTGCAGCATCCACCTGGATGATGCGACGGCAGCCATATTGCGCCAGAACGCCCACCACACACCAGCATATTAGTGGAGAGGAGATAGAGTGATATAGCCAATTAATATGAGGGGATAATTAGTAGGCCAGCGGGCAAGTTTTTTTTTTTTTTTTTTTTTGGCCAGGATGCCGGGGCACACCCCTACTCATTTTTCGAAAGACATCCTGGGGTTTTTTATTACCACAGATAGTCAGGACCTCGGTTTAACGTCTTATCTGAAGGACGGTGCTTTTTTGACAGTATAGTGTCCCCGTCACTATACTGGGGTGTTAGGACCCACACAGACCACAGGGTGAGCACCCCCTGCTGGTCTCACTAACACCTCTACCAGCAGCAACCTGGTTTTTCCCAGGTGGTCTTCCATCCAAGTACTGGCCAGGCTCAGCCCTGCTTAGCTTCAGTGGGCAAGTTGTCTTGGGCTACAGGGTGATATGACAATATAGAAGGGAAACCCACTCGGCACCATCAAGGTCTTGCAATGAGCCCTTCGAGCCTTAGATCTGAGGAAAGAACCTGCTGTTGCATGACTCTAATCACGGGGTGGGGAGCGTGGGTGCTTTTGGCGCTAAAGCACTTTCTCCCAGACCTGAAGGACCACCATGTGTTGATCTCTGGTTGATTTCTGATTCCATGTGGTGGGAATTTGAGAAACACAAATAGAATGTTTTTACAGAAATAAATCACAAATAATAACAAACCTCACTGAGGAGAGCAAATAATGAAAATGACCAAGAAACACCTCCAGGTGACAGGAGAAGGCACTGGGTAAGGAACTGTACCAAGCTGTTTACTGACTCACAGCACTGAGATGAAATACTGAATGAGCTTTCTGAACCGAGAAAAGCACAAACAGATATAATGAACTTTGATGTAAATCTTCAGGAACTGTCCAGTAGTTATCTCCCGGAGAAGGATGTCCTCCAAGCATAAATGAACTTCCAGCAGAATTTTACAAATATTTACATTTACATTTACATTTGTGGCACTTAGAAGACGCCCCTTATCCAGAGCAAATATCGCTGGTAATCATAAAGACCAGATCTGTACCAGGGATTTCAGGTGACTTCCTTCCAGATTATAAAATTCAATCATCAGAGAGACTGAAAGATCACACGAATCATCTCTGTGTTACTGGACACATGATAAAGAAAAGAGGTTTCTTTAGATGAAGAGGTTCCCTTTTGAATCTGTTTTCTCTCAAGGTTTCTTTCTCATAATATCTCAGGCAGTTTTTTCTCTCAACACCATTAACACTGACTCACTCATTAGAGATAAACTTACAATAAACCATTTACTAAAAATTACTAATAAATATAACAAATAAAAATTACATTTGTAATTTAATCCTTTCTGTAAAGGTTAAGTGAGGACTCCTTTCAGAATGCAGTGAGGGTCAGGAAGCAACATCATGCATGTCTTCTCAGTATGTGGACTACAGGAGGAGGTGATAAAGACAGCTTATGCAGATAATGTAGTGGTCTTCATTAGGAACCAGGAAGGTGTTTTTGAATCAAAGAACATCCTCTGCTCAATGAACTTGAGCAAGTGTGAAAGTTTTTTTGGAGAATATTGCTGAAGAAAAATACTTCTCAAACTAGCAGAAAAAAACCTCTAAAGGCATCCAAACCTTATTATTTTCTTAAGATGACCTGAAACATTGGGAAAGGTGGAGAATGGGAAAAGGTTTAAAGTTTTCTAAGTAGACTTGGGTCCTGCTCCATCTGTCCTATAGGGAGAAGGTACTGAAGGCTGCTGGAAAAGGTGTCTGCCCGATTGTCCAAATGGAAATTGCTATTACCACATTTGTCCTACAGAGGAAGAGTTCTGGTAGTAAACAATCTGGCTGCCTCAACATTGTGGCATAAGACCACTGTGATTAAACCACCAGAAGAACTGACCAAGAACAAACAAAGGTTTGTTCAAACATTTGAAAACTTCTTTTGAAGTAGACAACACTGGACACATGCAGCAGCCCTGTACTAACAATTACAGGAAGGTGGGCAAGGACTGGTGGATGTGAGGAGCAGAATCAATGCATTCAGAATATAAGCTGCACAGAGGCTTCTATACAGCAAAGACGTGGTGTGGGAAGAGACTAAAAAAGAAAAAGAAAACGTTATTCTGAGTCGAGCAGGTAACCGTAATCCTTGACAAACACCTGTTCCTAATGGATCTCCTTTTTACAAATCCATGCTACACACCTGGAAGAAGATGGTAAGAGTTGAGAGAAATGGGAACACACCAGAACGTTGGGCACCCGAAGAACTCTACAGCTCATAACCAAGCAGTCACAGGACCTTCATCAAAGAGCACCACAGACACACACAGGACATGGAGAACGACACTGAGTTTCCAGGGCCGAAAATCTTTCCAGCCATACGAGAGGGTGAAGAAGCGGAAGCCTCAGTGTAGCAAACTCACTGGTTGTGCACTGGAAGAAAGAGGGAGAGGCAAAAGTTCACAAAGCAGAGTTTTCTTCATTAACTTTATTTTAAAAGAGTTTTCATTATTAACTTCCGTTTTCACCCCCGGCGCTTTCTGTTCAGTCTCGCTGTTCGGGACACCTTACCTCTGCCGTCTGCCCGTCTCACTCGTGGATCAACGCTCTTTCTCTTTTTAGCACCTGTCGTGTTTCCTTGCAGACCGGCACGCCTTTCTTAACGTCTACCTGAGTGCGTTTGCTGACCATCACATCTTTTCTCTGACGCCCGCCCGAGCTCAGTCACCATTAGGCGACCCCTGTAGAGAAGCGAACTGCTTGCCTGCATTGAAGGATCATTCATAGGGCAATAGCTACAGACAAACATGTGGCCCACCTCAATCCTGCAGTAAAGGTGGACTGCAGGTTCTGTGTGAAAAAAAAGCACTTGGATCATCTGCTCTTTAAATGCAGAAGATTACATGGTCTTTTTACATTGATTAAGTGCTGGTTCCAAAAACTTGATGAAGTTCGGTGAGAAGGTTTTTATCGGGGCACTGAAATACACATTCTCAGCAAGGAGAAGATTGTGTCTATGAAACTATTTAACAGGAACAGCAAAACTTGCAGTGTGGATATCACGCAAGAACAAACGCTGGCAGTGAGAAACTCCAGATCCTGAAACGATGTGCAACAGACTCGGAGCAGAAGAACTGAAAACTGATTTAGCTTTTTATGAGTTGACCAGTGACCTGGAGCAGCTCCCTTTAAACTTTATGTATTTATGAGAACAAGTTTATTTTAATAGATAAAATGTACGTACTGTAGATCTTTTTGTTTGTACATCTGTACACATGTTTATTTATTTATTCACCTGCTTTTTACTGAAATATTTCTACAGGGAAAAAAGGTCATGCAAAATAGAAAATCTCTCTCTCTCTCTCTCTCTCTCTCTCTCTCTCTCTCTCTCTCTCAGCTCCTAGTCAGGCCCCAGTAAATGTGGTGTGGATTCAGGAAGGGAATAATGTCTCTTTATCCTGGGATCCAGTGAAGGCTCTGCACAACGAGTCAGATGTTATTGGCTATAGGGTACACACACACACACACACACACACACACACACACACACACACACACACATTCACACAAACACTGATTTTTAATTGAATGATTGTTTTTTCAGGTTTTATTGCGCCAGGATGGGCGTGGTCACAGTCAGGTGATGAGAACCCCGAACACGGCTGCCGTCCTCACGCTTCCTGAAGGAGGAACTTATATTATTGAAGTGTGTGCCATCAGTGAAGGAGGTGAGGGAGCTTCCAGCTCTCAAATCAGAGTCCTCACTTCCTCAGGTACATGTGTGTGCATGTGTGAGAGAGTGTGTGTGTTTGTGTGTGTTTGTGTGTGTTTGTGTGTGTGTACGAGTGTGTGTGTGTGTGTGTGCGTTCGTGTGAATGTGTCTACAAGAGTGTGCATGTGTATAAGAGAGTGTGTGTGTGTGCGTGTGTGCGTGTGTGTGTGTGAGTGAGTGTGTCTACAGGAGTGTGTGTGTGTGTGTGTGTGTGTGTGTGTGTGTGTGTGTGTGTGTGTGTGTGTGTGTGAGTTTCTCTCATTTTTTCTTTCTGTTTTCACAAGAGAAATAATCACAATCAGTCATGTGACAGGGAAATAGAAAAGACGTGTAACTTCCTCTGTCCTGAAGAACGTCACAAAACGTCATGTTACAGTTTCAGATATGACTGTTAGAAAAGTACTCACATTGGAGACCTGTTCATTAGGTTACATAACAACGGCCAATCAGAACACAAGCTTCAGCAGCGGTGTGACGTCATTAATAATAAACAGTACACAGTTTTATCATTAAAGCAGAGACGCAGCAGTAATACTGTTTTTATAGACAGCGAAGAAAAGATGAAGGTTCATTGAGTCAGTAAAGTGCACTTCAACTTTCTCTTTCTTTAATTAGCTTTCCTTTTCTCTCTCTCTCTCACACACACACACACACACACACACACAGAGCAAAAAAACAATGAAAGCTAATGTGACAGGATACATTTAAAGAGTGAAGAGACTAGACT
>JBCEWE010000170.1:0-5000 GCA_039877035.1 Silurus lanzhouensis | reverse complement strand
AGTACACTACACTGAGTACACTATACTTAGTACACTACACTGAGTACAATATACTTAGTACACTACACTGAGTACACTACACTGAGTACACTACACTGAGTACACTATACTTAGTACACTACACTGAAAACACTACACTGAGTACACTATACTTAGTACACTACACTGAAAACACTACATTGAGTACACTATACTTAGTACACTACACTAAGTACACTACACTGAGTACACTATACTTAGTACACTACACTGAAAACACTTTACTTAGTACACTACACTGAGTACACTACACTGAGTACACTATACTTAGTACACTACACTAAGTACACTACACTGAGTACACTACACTGAGTACACTATACTTAGTACACTACACTGAAAACACTACACTGAATACACTATACTTAGTACACTACACTGAAAACACTACACTGAGTACACTATACTTAGTACACTACACTAAGTACACTACACTGAGTACACTACACTGAGTACAATATACTTAGTACACTACACTGAGTACACTATACTTAGTACACTACACTGAGTACACTATACTTAGTACACTACACTGAGTACACTATACTTGGTACACTACACTAAGTACACTACACTGAGTACACTACACTGAGTACACTATACTTAGTACACTACACTGAAAACACTACACTGAGTACACTATACTTAGTAAACTACACTGAAAACACTACACTGAGTACACTATACTTAGTACACTACACTGAGTACACTACACTGAGTACACTACACTGAGTACACTATACTTAGTACACTACACTGAGTACACTACACTGAGTACACTACACTGAGTACACTATACTTAGTACACTACACTGAGTACACTATACTTAGTACACTACACTAAGTACACTCCACTGAGTACACTACACTGAGTACACTATACTTAGTACACTACACTGAGTACACTACACTGAGTACACTACCTGAGTACACTATACTTAGTACACTACACTGAGTACACTATACTTAGTACACTACACTGAGTACACTACACTGAGTACACTACACTGAGTACACTATACTTAGTACACTACACTGAGTACACTACACTGAGTACACTACACTGAGTACACTATACTTAGTACACTACACTGAGTACACTATACTTGGTACACTACACTAAGTACACTACACTGAGTACACTACACTGAGTACACTATACTTAGTACACTACACTGAAAACACTACACTGAGTACACTATACTTAGTAAACTACACTGAAAACACTACACTGAGTACACTATACTTAGTACACTACACTGAGTACACTACACTGAGTACACTACACTGAGTACACTATACTTAGTACACTACACTGAGTACACTACACTGAGTACACTATACTTAGTACACTACACTGAGTACACTATACTTAGTACACTACACTGAGTACACTCCACTGAGTACACTACATTGAGTACACTATACTTAGTACACTACACTGAGTACACTACACTGAGTACACTATACTTAGTACACTACACTGAGTACACTACACTGAGTACACTACACTGAGTACACTATACTTAGTACACTACACTGATTACACTATACTTAGTACACTACACTGAGTACACTATACTGAGTACACTACACTGAGTACACTATACTTAGTACACTACACTGAGTACACTACACTGAGTACACTATACTTAGTACACTACACTGAGTACACTACACTGAGTACACTATACTTAGTACACTACACTGAGTACACTACACTGAGTACACTATACTTAGTACACTACACTGTGTACACTACACTGAGTACACTACACTGAGTACACTACACTGAGTACACTATACTTAGTACACTACACTGAGTACACTATACTTAGTACACTACACTGAGTACACTATACTTAGTACACTACACTGAAAACACTACACTGAGTACACTATACTTAGTACACTACACTGAGTACACTATACTTAGTACACTACACTGTGTACACTACACTGAGTACACTATACTTAGTACACTACACAAAGTACACTATACTTAGTACACTACACTGAAAACACTACACTGAGTACACTATACTTAGTACACTACACTGAGTACACTACACTGAGTACACTACACTGACACTACACTGAGTACACTATACTTAGTACACTACACTGAGTACACTATACTTTGTACACTACACTGAGTACACTACACTGAGTACACTACACTGAGTACACTACACTGAGTACACTATACTTAGTACACTACACTGAGTACACTATACTTAGTACACTACACTGAGTACACTATACTTAGTACACTACACTGAGTACACTACACTGAGTACACTACACTGAAAACACTACACTGAGTACACTATACTTTAGTTACACTACACTGAGTACACTATACTTAGTACACTACATCTGAGTACAATACACTGAGTACCACTACACTGAGTACCTATACTAAGTACACCTACACCTGAGTACACTATACTTAGTACACTACACTGAGTACACTATACTTAGTACACTACCACTGAGTACACTACACTGAGTACAACTACACTGAGTACACTATACTTAGTACACCTACACTGAGTACACCTACACTGAGTTACACTATAACTTAGTACACTACACTGATTACACTACACTGAGTACACTACACTTAGTACACTACACTGAGTACACTACACTGAGTACACTATACTTAGTACACTACACTGAGTACACTATACTTAGTACTGAGTACACTATACTTAGTACACTACACTGAAAACACTACACTGAGTACACTATACTTAGTACACTACACTGAGTACACTACACTGAGTACACTACACTGAAACTACACTGAGTACACTATACTTAGTACACTACACTGAGTACACTATACTTAGTACACTACACTGAGTACAATACACTGAGTACACTACACTGAGTACACTATACTTAGTACACTACACTGAAAACACTACACTGAGTACACTATACTTAGTACACTACACTGAGTACACTACACTGAGTACACTACACTGAGTACACTATACTTAGTACACTACACTGAGTACACTACACTGAGTACACTATACTTAGTACACTACACTGAGTACACTACACTGATACACTACACTGAGTACACTACACTTAGTACACTACACTGAGTACACTACACTGAGTACACTATACTTAGTACACTACACTGAGTACACTACTTAGTACACTACACTGAGTACACTATACTTAGTACACTACACTGAAACACTACACTGAGTACACTATACTTAGTACACTACACTGAACACTACACTGAGTACACTACACTGAAAACACTACACTGAGTACACTATACTTAGTACACCTACACTGAGTACACTATACTTAGTACACTTACACTGAGTACAATACACTGAGTACACTACACTGAGTACACTATACTTAGTACACTACACTGAAAACACTACACTGATCCTACCACTACACTGAGTACCACTATAACTTATTAGTACACTACACTGAGTACAACTACACTGAGTACACTATACTTAGTACACTACACTGAGTACACTACACTGATACACTACACTGAGTACACTACACTTAGTACACTACACTGAGTACACTATACTTAGTACACTACACTGAGTACACTACACTGAGTACACTATACTTAGTACACTACACTGAGTACACTACACTGAGTACACTATACTTAGTACACTACACTGAGTACACTATACTTAGTACACTACACTGAAAACACTACACTGAGTACACTATACTTAGTACACTACACTAGTACACTACACTGAGTACACTACACTGAGTACACTATACTTAGTACACTACACTGAAAACTACACTGAGTACACTACTGAGTACACTACACTGAAAACACTACACTGAGTACACTATACTTAGTACACTACACTGAGTACACTACACTGAGTACACTACACTGAGTACACTACACTGAGTACACTACACTGAGTACACTATACTTAGTACACTACACTGAGTACACTATACTTAGTACACTACACTGACACTACACTAGTACACTATACTTAGTACACTACACTGAGTACACTACACTGAGTACACTACACTGAGTACACTACTTAGTACACTACACTGAGTACACTACACTGAGTACACTATACTTAGTACACTACACTGACACTACACTAGTACACTATACTTAGTACACTACACTGAAACACTACACTGAGTACACTACACTGAGTACACTATACTTAGTACACTACACTGAGTACACTACACTGAGTACACTATACTTAGTACACTACACTGAAAACACTACTTGAGTACACTATACTTAGTACACTACACTAGTACACTACACTGAGTACACTACACTGAGTACACTATACTTAGTACACTACACTGAACACTACACTGAGTACACTATACTTAGTACACTACACTGAGTACACTACACTGAGTACACTATACTTAGTACACTACACTGACACTACACTGAGTACACTATACTTAGTACACTACACTGAGTACACTACACTGAGTACACTACACTGACACTACACTGAGTACACTATACTTAGTACACTACACTGAGTACACTACACTGAGTACACTATACTTGTACACTACACTGAAAACACTACACTGAGTACACTATACTTAGTACACTACACTGAAACACTACACTGAGTACACTACACTGAGTACACTACACTGAAACACTACACTGAGTACACTATACTTAGTACACTACACTGAGTACACTATACTTAGTACACTACACTGAGTACACTACACTGAGTACACTACACTGAGTACACTATACTTAGTACACTACACTGAAAACACTACACTGAGTACACTATACTTAGTACACTACACTGAGTACACTACACTGAGTACACTACACTGAGTACACGTACACTATACTTAGTAACTACACTGAGTACACTACACTGAGTACACTATACTTAGTACACTACACTGAAAACACTACA
>JBCEWE010000681.1:72500-98179 GCA_039877035.1 Silurus lanzhouensis | reverse complement strand
TCATAACAGCATGAGACTGCATGGTTAGCAGAACAACACGTGAACGATGTTACACACACCACACTAATACCATTGGCAAATCTACATGAACACTTAAGCAGCAAATCAACTGTTCATCACTTCACTCAGATGTTTAAACATTTCAGAGTTCAAAGTCATCAGATAAATCAGCTTGGGTTCTCATTTAGTTATTTTTTTCCTTTTTAGTACTGCTAAAAGGCATGCATCTATTCGCAGACGGACATCTTTTTTTCTGTTCAAGGCTCCTCCCCCTCTGATCAGCACCAATGATGACAAAGAGCAATCATTAAGGCGAACTACTCTTAATTATTCAATCTCAAATATTTCTGGTTTGTGACATTTACTCATTACTTTTGCCAATTTTATTCCCAAAACTTTAAAATAATATGTTTAAAATATGATTTAAAATTATTGTGCATTGTATAATTCTTCTCTTTTTTAGGTTTTCATACGGTTCTTCTGACCTTCGTTACTCTAGCAACAAGTACACACTTGTAAAGAGGAATGCCTGTCAAGAGGACCACATCTATGTGATGCCTAGTAATGTTAGAAAACAATCTAAACACACTCACTTCTCCAGAAGAAGCAATTGATCTTTACCTTTTTAACGAGCCTACATACATATTCCTTTAGAGCTTTAACAGTAAGTGCCCAAATGCTTACCCATGCCCATGGGTACAAAGGTAGCCTGTCCAGTCTTATCCTAGAAAGTCAATGCAGCACAAAAATCACTGAATCAGGTCAATGCTGGCCACAGATCCTGTGTGCTAGCACTGGATCCTTTGGGTTGTGGGTAGTTTGTTTTATAAGAACTAAATACATATATTTCCTGAAATACTGGTTCCCACACAACAGTGAGTTTACACAAACTGCAAAGAAGAAAAGACTTGTATTATCTAACCACTTAACCAACACTGTGATACTACAAGTCAGAACATTACATTTAGCACCTTTTACAGTAACCACTACAATATTTGCCCTAGATTTTTCAAATTATTATATATACAGTATGTTAATATATGATCATTATTATCCAACATTTCTGTTGCTCATAAATCTAATAAAATGGAGATAAAAGCATAAACAGAAATAAAGTAATTGTTATAATGATCACACTTTGCACTGCTGGTTCTTCTTAAGTGTTAATGTGATGCTAGGCATTTCAACTTGACATATCCATCCCTCACTATGTAGATTACCACAACCAAAACAACTTTTATTCTGTGAGTGTCACGGATATAGATCACGCATAGGAACCGGGAGTACAACTGAATTATTCATTCACCACACAGACTTAGCTTGAGTGCTTTACCCGACGTGTAGCATGGAAGCATATGGAACATGAGTGGTCCGACGACCAGGTGATCCATGAAAGCAACTAGTAGATCTGGCAGTGAATGAGGGGGGATCTGGACCTTATGAAGGGGAAAGGTAAATGGGGAACAGGTGTAGGTGATTTGAGCAGGAGAGGCTGAGTAAGAGTTTGATCCTTGGAGGGGGCCTGGCTGGTGGTTCCCTGACATTGGGGAACTCTGACAAATACAACAGATTTTATTCATGCTGCAACATCTTTAAGAAAAAAATATGACAACAGAACCAGTGGACAACATGGAATTGACAAATGAATCCTTGTTTGCAACAATGTGTTATTTTCCTTATACTGTATTATACAAAAGACAATGGATATGACTGGAAATGGATTTCTGTAAATAAAATTACCTTAGTGCAATCCTTGGCCTTCTTTCTTCTGTAGTACAGAAATGAACTTTGTGGTAAAACTTTAACTACTGTTTCAATCCAGACAATATAAAAAAATACAAATAACTGTATACATTTTTTTGCACAGTGCAATATTAATTAACTATGTTACGAAATAACTGGTACAACAAATGGTATAATACTGTTTTTGGAAGCATGGGCAGTTCTGACTTATTTTAAACTAGTGAACCCTTGCTAACTCATTTGTAAATTCTTACACACAATGCTTTTGAAATCCACTACTCTCTGTTTCAAATATTAATTAAATATTATTCAAAACTTTACAGCTATGTGTACCTCCTGCTGTGTACTGTATGTGCATTGTCTTACTACACAATATCCATAGTGTAGTAGTTGCTGGTCAGTACATTCTCCATTTCTACACATAGTTCTGGGTAGGAGTTGTATGTACAAGGTAACTTCAAAACAGATCCACGGGGTGTGCAACTGGTCGACGTGCAAGTCCATCCAAAGTTGTAAAGTATTTGAAAACCCTTGGCCAATATTCTTCCACAACTTTCTAGCCATTTTGGTGACAGAGATGGCACTCTCATTTCTGCCCCTCAGCTGCACAATCTAGAAATTCTGTCCAAAATGCAGCATAGACATCCCTTGACACAACATCTGTATCGTGGCCTTGTTCATGAATAAAGCTGTACTATAAGTGGTAGAATCAACTCATCTTTGAATTGACAAATCGTTTCCTCTAATAGATGTACTCTGTAAAGATTTACTCTGTTACTGTAAGTAGCCCATAGTTTGTACCAAAGTTTGAACGAGCAATGTCATCCTCTATGAAAAGAGTGGACGTGGATGGGACAACACTGATGACTTCCTCTGTGGGAGAGAAATCTTGAAAAGGCTCAATCAGATGGGTTTCAGAAAGCAACTCATAGTCTGCATTACCACTTGAACAGACAGTATGTTTAACAGGAGTGGATGTAGAGAGGCCAACATTAATGACTTCCTCTGTGGATGCAACAACTGGAACAGTGTCATCACGCTGGCTTGCAGACTGTACATCTCCTATGCCACCTACCATCACCTTTGAATCATAAGACCGAGAAGTGAGATCAATTACACCAACAACAGCTAAATGGGCACTGAAGGTTGCATGATTACACTCTTTAACTCTACAAGATGAATTGGTTGTGGTTTATGTACACTAAGTGGCTTTTCCAGGTGTTCAGAATTAATGTGCTGTACTCTTTTCAGCTGCTCTCCTAGAGGGGCACTATGTCTGTTCTTCTCATTGTCCACTTCTGTGCCAGATTTGTCTTTGTGCCACATCCTATGTAAAGAAAAGCGTAAAATACCAAATTTTAAGAGTGTGTACAGCTCACCAAGCGTAATGCTGTCTTCAAGTTCTGATTCCTTAAAGTCATAAATACTGTGAGTGAATTCGTCCCATTTTCCTTTTTTAAATCACCATGTGGAAAAAAAATGTTCCTTGGCATGAGACATAAGGTCATTCTTGGTTGCATCCTTGGCTATATCAAGAATTCTGATTCCTCCGCCACAGCGTTTTCTGACTTGCTTTCCCTCATGGAGCCACCCCAACTCGATTTTCTTGAAGACTTTGTAGCATTTCTTTTATAGCTTGCTTTTTGTAGGCCTTCTTTCTTCTGTAGTTTCCTCTTCATGGCTTGTTGTTGCTGTGCTCATTTTCTTTCGCAGTTTTTCAAGAAGGGACATCTTTGAGCAGTTATCGTCTCTTTGTTTTTGTTTGTCCGGACAGTCTGTCTGTAATCAAGTAAAAACTTCAAGAGGCAAACATACAGAGTGGGGAGGAGTTGGTGAGCCCAAAGCGCCTGATATAGGACAGACACAGACCTACTCCTAGCATGTCTTGTGTACCTGTCATAATGAAGAAACGTGCTAGGAAAAGAGAGAGAAAAAGAATTACGAATCTTATGCATGGCCTACATAAATCACTTCTTGACCACCAATATACCAATTAAACCACTTTTGAGGTTTTAAAAATCTGGAGCTCCAGAGGGACCGCATCCGGTTTGTCAAAAGTCATGCACCAACATGGATTAGTGAAAGGGTGAAAGCTTTGATTCTGTTTTTATTCACTCGGTCTGCCCTTCTCCAAACCACTTAATTAACTTCATCACTTTGGTCACATTTACTAGGTTCACCTTCTGCAAGTAAAGACTCTGTAACCTTAAGGAGGATAAATGTCAGCATTTATAGGCTCAGCAAAACCTTGGTGCTTCTTTCTGTAGCGAATATACACCTGTACAAGAGGCAGATCTGCTGTGTGTGTAACATAGTCAGCTCAGGAAAGTAGGAATGACGTATGACAGAGATACTAACATGACTAAGCAGAACAATACAGTCACACACATATACGAATAAACAATCAAAGTAAAAAGAATACAGCTTGATTCAATGACGGTAGAATAATAAGCAGCATTATAAAAGAGAACAAAAGCAGAAAAACGTACGCATTGCAGATGCAGGAAGACAAAATAGGCTGCAAAATGGTTGTTCATGCACAAAGAGAACAGAATGAAGCTGTACCTGAGGGAGGGTTTTATACAAATACTTTTGCAATTATAACGGAGAAAGGCAGAAAATAAGGGTAACTGAGGAGAACAGGAAACCCAAATATGGGATCACAGGAAAAGGTGGAGAACCGAGGGTCAGAGATAAGGGGAACTGGACAAAACAAGAAAAAGAAGATAATGAGAAAATAAGGGGAATTTGATGAAATGAGAAAAAAATTAGGGTGTCATGTGACACCAGGGTATACATATGAGTGTGGGGAAAGTGTGTGTGCTTCATCATTTTGATGTGATTGGGTGACCACCTTCATTGAGCTCATTGGAACGTGATGGCAATGAAGAAGTTTTGCTTTTACTCATCCAAGACTGAAGATCTTTCATTGGCTTTTGAGGCCTGTTTTATTTTATTTTATTATTGAGTGTTACATTGGAAATGAACTGGAACAAAGAATCCACCTGTGATGTGTCTGCTCAGAGACGGGTTCCGACATCTGCCCCTTGACTACAAATCCCAAGAAGACTTCCTGTTCCACATCCTGACTGTCAGATGTTTCATGTCTAATATTATCGGTTCTGTAGCACGTCCGAGCAGCAAAGCCGCCCCTCCCCCACCGCCCACAAAGCTGTTACAGGTGAAGGTATGAGAGGAGTACATGGGATGGGAATGGGTTCTGCTTACAATGAGAACATACACTATTTAGATGAGTAATAATAATAATAATAAACATTTTAATATTACTACTACTATTATTACTTATATATTACTTATATAATTGCCCCACGGACCGGTGCCGGTCTGCAACCCGTGTGGTTGTGGACCACTGATCTAGACTGTAAGTAAAGAGTATAAAAAGACTGTGACTTTGGACACTTCCATGAAACAGTCAGACTTTGTTTCTGAGGGAATAAATCCTGATTCTTTGACATCACAAGCCTGAATTCTGCACTTATTCTCTGCTGTTTAACTGAAGTCTTTGTTTTGATATTGAATTAGTTTGTTTTTGAGCCCCCACACTGTGATTTGTTGCCCCTCCCCCTCTCCCCTCCCCCACCTGTGAGCGCAGTCTATGTTACTGCAACAGTCCCTGGATTGAGAGAGGGCTGTGTTCTATTCAGAGGTAGTGATCACTAGTGCACCCTACCTTAGTAAGGCTGTATCTCTCTAACAGCAGCCTTGGAAAGTGTATGGATTAATAGTGAAAGTCATTAGGAACACACTTTTAAATACATAAAACCGGTTTGGAACATAAATATCGCTTTTTCTCTGCTATTGAAGTGCCCTTCGTAGGCATCACGGTGCGGTTTGGAACACAGTGCAGGTGTCAGTGCCGCCATTTTGTCTTTAAAGTTTTCTGAAACAATACTGGGATTAAAATAAAGTCTTTGTAATCGGACACGTTTCTTTGTCAAAATATTTATTATGTCAAATAAATGACGGCACAAGAATAATGTAAATATTCCAAATACATCATTTACGCAAGAAAATGTAAATGCGTTTTTCCCGGGAAATGCAGACACGTGACAATGACGTTTTCTGGATTGGGAGCGCTTTTCCCGCGAAGCAGAGCCCCTCCCCCTCCCCTCACTGCAGCTATGAATAAAGGAAAGGTAAGATCAAGTCTTCTCTGAAAATGCATAACTCTCTACAATTACTATTTTTAATCTGTTTAGTAAGATGCATATTCAGTTTAGTGATTCAATTCTATTGTGTTTTATTCAGTTGTCGATTTTATGCCAGTTTAAAAATGAATAAATAAATAAATAGTTTACTGTATAACATTAATTAAAAATCTACAATTGAATGAAAATAGCCAAGAAGAATATAAACTATACTCGATTTTAGTATTTTTAAGGTGTGTCAATCTCAAAAGCTGATAAAAAAGTTAATAGTCTTTATTCACACCTAATAACCAAGAATCTGGATAACAGCTTGCATTGTTTTGTTATAGTTAATGATGTGTTTTGGTCAGTAAGATCAACAAGAATTTAAATTATTGTTGTTTGTTTTATTTACCTTAGATTTCTTTTCTTCTCTTTTTATCTAATCATTACAGAAAAGCTGACATAACAATGCTGGGAACTGTACATGTAGGAATATTAATAAAGAAAAAAAACTCAGGATTCTCTTGAATTTGATTGTTTTGAGTGAGAGGAAGGAGGATAAAATGTCAAATCTAAAAACTACACTGAAGAAAGCCAAGTGGGAAGCACCACAGAGCATTCCTTTCACTCGGGATCTCTATGTCCTGCATGCCCATCTGGAGAAGAAACATCATGAGTTGCTCTGTAAGCTCAGAAGTTGTGCTCTTGCCAAGGTCACACTGTCCCAAGCCATCCTGTTTAACAGGTGAAGAGATGGTGAGGTATCACAGATGCTTTTGTCAGCTTTTAAATCAGGAAATCTTCCGAGCTGCATGAAGACATCGCCATCTGTCTTTCTATATTTGAGAGAAAGCTTTTTCTGCACTTCACCAGAGTTGAGATCCGTGGTAAATTAGGGAGAAAGGTTCCTGTGATCCTCAAACCTTTTATGGTTTCTGCCATGGAGCTGCTCAATGAAACGTGTGAGGCTTGTGGTTTGAATCCCTTTATGTTTGCCAGATCTGGAGCAAAATGTCTGCCTACAGAGGAGAGAGTGCATCAGCAGAGCTGCTCATGAATGTGGCATAATATATTTTGGACATAAACATGTGCTTCACATTTTAAAATATCTGCAATGTAGAAGAGCTCATTATTATTTACACTGTTGTATGTCTACAGATGAGGATCACACATGGACTAGGACCAGCCCTGGATGAGAACTACCCTGGAGGACTAGCGTGGATGACTATGGATGTCTAAAGAACCTTATGGAAAAGAAGGCACATAAAAAAGGTAATTTGTGAACCAAACCAGTTCTTTCCTCTAATTATATTTGGCAACATGCAATGTTACTTTCACTGTTCACATTTGTTATTTTTTCCAGTGCCACCCAGATGAGGATGGGTTCCCTTTTGAGTCTGGTTCCTCTCAAGCTTTCTTCCTCATGCTATCAGAGGGAGTTTTTCCTTGCCACAGTCGCCACCAGCTTGCTTATTGGGGACAAATGAACAATTTCAAGCAAAGTACACGAGAATGGATTTAGGTTTGTTAAACGTGTATTTATTTTTATTTTTACTTTGTCCGACACAAGTCAACCATCTCACTACACTGTGTTTGGTTCTGTATGTGAAAAATAAACCTTCAATTTGAATTTTGATTGTAAATGTAAATCATTGACATTGATAGTAGTGACGTATATTATTTGAGTTTTATTTTTACTTGATATTAACTATGAAGAAATGACCACTGTTTATCTCTGTGACAGTAGCTAGTTTATTTACACCTTTAACACACTTCAGGTTCAACATTTAAATCGTTTAAAAAACATTTAAAATAATGTATTATAATGATCTTATTCTAAATACAAAATGTTATCAGTACCTCACTTCAACCTGTTTGTTAAAATAACTTTTCTTTGAATTTTGTGTGCTAAAAGACACTTTCTGCTTCTCCATGTGTAGTTGTCGGTAAAACTGCTGCTCCTCACTTGTTTAATGGAACACATTTTTATCAATGAGTAATATTACTACACCTTTAAACATTCCATGGACTGTTTTTCATACATGAAGCATCATTATATGCCCCATTATATATATCTTGGGATATATCAGGTGTGTGCAGCTGTATGCATATGTATGTACTTATGAAACTAAAGAGACGCGTGTGATGCGTCTAAAGACTCGCCATGGTGAGGAGACTTGGACAGCTTGTAATGTGCTGATGTGTCTGGACCTACACACTCTCAAAAATATGGCAATAGCAGGTGTGTGTTGTATCGAAACGCTCTCTCCAAGTAAGGTTGTGTGTGGCATGTTGCACTAAGAGTGAACTTTTGCACCTCTAGTGTTTGGCACTAAAACCGATACGCCTCTTGCCCAGGGTCACGCCCGGGGTGTAGAGTTTTGCACCGGCAAGCACTACTCACATTTTTTTCAGGAAATCTCACATTCTAGTATTATAATTACAATTAGATTCTTTATTATTACTGTTATATTTGTAATTGTTGTAATTGAATCATGAACATGTTGATTTGAAGGTGTTTAGCGTAACTAAAATGTTGGGTTACTTTGTCTATAAAGGAGAGTGAGGAGTTCTGGATGAGAAGTGACCTCACATGGCCTCCAAAGCACTTTGTTTTAGTCTGAGATGAATTTTTGATGTTTAATAGTTTGTGTTATTGTTATTATTTTTATTTTAAATGTTAATAATCATTTGTTGAATGTTTTATTTCTATGTTTAATATTAGATTAAACCTGTCTGACTGAACAGACCCTTAATTGCTGCACACAGACACACAGAATTGTGCTGCACAGACTACAGTATGTGTACAGCAGTTCTCTGGAAAGAGATTATCAAGACACAGCACATGCTGACAGGAAAGTCCCAGTGATGCACAATATAAATGCTGTCTCCGGCCAGATATACATACACACACATAAACGTATATAGGGGTGCACGGGTAAATGGGGAGGGTTGCGTAAGGAAGGGCATCCTTCAAAATCATAAAAGATTCATATCGAAATTCATACCGGATCGATCGAGGCCCTGGTTACCAACGACCCCCACAGGTATCGTTACCCTACTGGGTAACTGTTGTCTGAAGGAGGAGAAGTAGAGCAGGAAGACGTCTACAGAGACAGCAGGGAAAGGAGAAGTGGAGGTTCAGGTGGGAACTTTAATTGTTGCTACTATGAAAATTCAGGAGTCCCAATACTCTTGTACAGATTGTACCAGGATCAACTACTAAACATTTAGTGTTGAGTCGAGCTGCTTATGATGCTGGATCACTGGTGTTTTAAATTTAAGTCACAAATGTAGATTTACAACTTGTTTCCTTATGTTTACTAAATACATCAAAATTAAAGTTCATTAAAGTTTCAGGATCCTCTTTAACACTGTACCGGCGTTTTTAACGAAAACTGGGGCCAAGTCCCAAATGACTCGATGTTGAAGTGCACTTTGTAGGGTGATCAGGAAAGGCAGGGTTTTGTAGTGCACTAGTGTCTGAACTAAATGTGTGTTATTTATCTACATTTCTCTGTAAAAGGATTTTATTTTGTGTAGTGTCTCGAACACTATGTTTAGTGCACTACATTGTGATGTGTAGGAGAATATTTGGGATTATTTGAGGTAGAAATGAAAGAAAATGTGGAAATACTGCTGTGTTGAAGTGTGTGTGTGTGTGTGTGTGTGTGTGTGTGTGTGTGTGTGTGTGAGACTGATTTTCAGGTAACGTCTGAACTGAGTTCTCTGAAGTGCACTAATCCAGATTCACTCCGGCCTCGTCTCAAATCACACTGATCCAGACACGTGGCACATATCGACTCCACTGTAGCTACATGTCCATTGTCCACCTCTTCCTTAGATGTAACAGATTTAGAGATATGTTCAGTACACTGTAAAGTTTAGTGCAGATACTCACAGAGAAGCTGATTATCTGTGGAGAGACAATCTGCACAGTTAATGTTATAACAGGCCGAGCTGAACTAGCTACCTGCTTATGAGAAACAATAAACTGATAGTCAGGGGAACACTGAATCCAGAACAGCGCATTAGAACTCTTTTGAAGGCCGGACTGAAGATTGAGTTTGTGCAGTGCAGGATGACACACAGAGTGCAGGAGTTCTGTAAGGTCTGGGGGCAAGAGGGGCTTCTGTGTAGTGTTGATAATAAAACACCTTCTCTTAAACAAAATGCTCTAATATACACTTCTATCTGTTTATCCACCCATTCATCCACTTCTTTTATTTCTACCCTTTTTACTACAAACAAGGGGTTTAGTTTTTTACCTTTTAAGTAGGTATTAGGGACAAATGCACTTTTAATAAATGAATGTTTAACACTGTGTAACTGTCATAATAAAGGAATGTTGAAAGTCTTTCTCTCTCTCTTAATGTTGTACAGGAGAAGATCTGGAGAAGGGGACCATCAGTGTGTGTATGTGAGAAAGTTAAAAAATGTCTGTTCTGAATGAAATCATGTTCAGTCTGTTTCTCACACTGTAGATGCTTCTACTATGTCCCAGAATCCTTCTCTCAAAGTTTTGAGGCATGTCCCTACATACCACAGAAAAACTGACTTTTTTATTACACAGTGTATCCCTGAATTTGAGAGTGCGCCCCTGTAGCCGGGACCTGGTACTGCACCTGCATAATCAAACATTAGCATTTTTTACACAAGTGTAGATTTTCTGGACTGTGATTGGTCAGATCAGCACATTTTGGTGGGAAATCATAAAAAACAAGAGTGCAAATCTGAAAGAATAATAGCAGCTTCAGTCAACTGTACAATGTTTTTACAAAAAAGGAATAAAAACAGTAACTTCTGATCAAAAAGACTTGGAGAAGGAGGCAAAACAAATGTAGAAGAGATTCTTCAACATTGAAAAAGAACATAATGAAGATACATTTTGATAGAATCTGCTCAAGAGAAGGTTAATATCGTGAATATTCTCGCCAAAACTCGTTACAACATAATTCAACGCTGAACTGCTTAAATTAACGTATCCTTCTCAGGTTGTGTGTCGTCAGGTGGATCGGAGCGGGTCTCCTGTTTGTTCTAGATCTGGTCTGGTGACACCTTTCCTATTCTTGACGTTATTGGTGCTTGAAGGGCAGGTGCGACTTAAGCACCTAAACGGCGCCCTTCTCCCACCTCACGAGGTCCAGCGACACCAGAGTTCCTATGTGAAGTGTTCTCACTTTCCCCGTCTCCCATCAACCCCTGTTCAGGGTCTGGCACTCGTTTGCACCGGCTGGCGTGAATCCACGTGTCTCTCTCTGTGACATTCACAGCAGTCTGCGTTGTCAGGAGCACCAGGAAAGGTCTCAGACACCGTTTGGTGTTCCGGCTCTTTCTTCTGAAGTACTTCACCGCTTCACTTCACCCGGTCTCCCGATTTCAGGTTATGTAGAGGCGTCTGCTCCGGTCCAGGAAGCGCCTCCTTCACCTGTTTGTGGGCGACAGACAAAACAGAGGACGGTCTGATTTCAGTGGATATTGAGGTTTGCACTTGTGGTAATCAGATTTTGGTGTGATGTGAACCAGCGATCTTTAATTAAATATTAACCAATCTTATATTCCGGTCCACAAACTTTTGTCCATAGAGTGTATTTAACATTAGCATGTCAGGATACTGTACTGGGTG
This sequence comes from Silurus lanzhouensis, assembly GCA_039877035.1. Lineage (NCBI taxonomy): Eukaryota > Metazoa > Chordata > Actinopteri > Siluriformes > Siluridae > Silurus > Silurus lanzhouensis. The sequence goes on along the minus strand of JBCEWE010000681.1, from coordinate 86,659 downwards.
AACCCCCCTTCACATACTGTAGTCATGACAACAGGTTATTTTACAACTATGTCATGTGATCATCAATGCAGCAGTTAAAACAAGTTGAAACTGATTCTCTCTATAGAGTCTGTAAACACAATGATCATCACTGCAATGCCGCTAGCGCCGTTAGCATCGCGTGCTAGCTGCTTTCTAACTGTACAACGAGCTGCCAAGAGCTTAAAAGACTAAAACAAACAAACCAAACTGATCCATGAGCTCAGAGAGAAGCATTTAAATATCAATAATAACTTACCTTTCCATCAACAGCAGCTTCCCACAGATCCACATGTGTCTTCTCATGTGCAGAATCTACTTCCGGTCCAAACAGGAAATGAACGCGACGCTTCACTACATCTCTAATGAAGCATATGAATAAACATATGAAAATAAAAATCTGTAATTTACTGTCAGGTGAAATAGGAGGTGAAATAGGGACCACCCACAGCAGAGATAATGAGACTGTGGGTAAGTCGCACGTTTTCAGCAGCTGGAGAATTAAATGTTAAATTGATTAAAAACACATACTAACTGTTTTATTGTTGATTTATTCTGCAATTAAGTGTTTGTGGAAGTGTTGATTTGTGTTTGGGGTCGAATGTGGTGTTTTATATTGAGTTATTTTTTTATTTTTTATTTTGTGTTACGAGACCTAATCATAATTGATTGTGCATTGTCTTTTATGTAGAATTTTCTTTTAATTCTCCATGCAGGTTCTCTTATTTCCTGTTCTTCATTGTGCAGGAATGTTGTAAGATGTGTTGTATTCATGTGTTTAATGTATTAACTAATTGTTTAAATTGAACTTTGTGTTCGCCGCTAGGTGGTGCTGTTTACCCTCCAAAACAATTTAATTAAATTAAATTAAGTTTTTCAGTTATCTGTGATCAATTAAATGAAAATGTCTATTGAAGCTGACAAATTGCAACATTTTATACACTATACGATCACAACGCATAAAGATTTAATTGATTTAAAAAGATGAAAAAAAGAAAGAATTGTTGTAAATAAAAAGCAGAGATAATGAGACTATGCTCTGGAAGTTTTCTTTTAATTCTCCATGCAGGTTCCTTTATTTCCTGTTCTCCATCATGCAGCTCAGCAGAAAGGACTGCCCGGGCAAGACTGTCACATCAGCACACAGGCTAGATGAGAATCTGTTCCTGGACTGTGACATTATCTGGGATGGAGAAGGAGGGAGAAGATGGGAGCACCTGTTGCCGCTTCTCCATGAGAAACGAGCCGCCACTGACTACGACCCAAATGTAATGATTATTCACCTCGGTGGGAACAGCATCGGACGTCCTGCTACTAACAGGGTGGATCTGATGTGCCGGATGAAGTTAGACATCAGAGAAGCCCACATGTTATTCCACAACACAGAAATCATGTTCTCAGACATCCTTCCTCTCTGTGACTGGAGGCACCAGACCCTGCGAGAAGAACATGGCGCTGGCTAAACGGCACGATGTCCGGGTACATGACAGATCTGGGCATACGATGCATCTGGCAATCGTGGAATTGATCCCCAGCAAGATCACTTTAAGAAGTAAAGAGTTGTGGATGGCAAGTTTGGTTGATCGTTACAAGAATAGACCACGTCAGAGTGTTTTTGAGTATATGTGCTTAGCCACATTTGCGTCTGAGTATCGCATTACATCTAAAAGGTCAGTCTCCTAATGAAATGACATTAGATAATAATCTTGGTTTCATTGTTAAAAGAACATGTACTCAGCCTGCAGTTGTTCGTTCTGCACGATTTTCAGTGACTAAGAAAAAAGAAAATAGTTTGAGTCATGTTGAAGGGTTAAGCATCATTCATTCCTTAAGCAAAACCCAGATGGCTGTTTTTAATAAAATAAGGCAGTGGTGTTTGGGTAAATGTAGAGGACAAAACACAAAACCATTTCATTTGTTTATTACTGGTGGTGCAGGAACAGACAAAACTCATTTAATTGAAGCCATAAAATGAGTCTTCACGACTATTGTCTCAGATTTCTTTGAATCCAACAACAGGCATTGCAGCATACAATATAAAGGCTGCAACAATTCACAACACATTTAGTATTGGCACAAATGTAAAGTTGCCATACACACCGTTGGGTGAGGACAAATTTAATTCCATGGTCTTCAAATACTAATCATAGAGGAAATATCAATGGTTGATCATAAATTATTGGCATATATACATGGAAGATTACGTGAAATGAAACAGAGTGGAGATTTGTCTGCTTTTGGTGATGTGAGTGTAATTGCTGTTGGACTTTTTCCAATTGCCTCCTGTGAAGGGAAAAGCAGTGTATGTGGACGTACCTGAAATGAGTTTATGGAGATGTTTTAGTGTTGTTGAACTCACACAGGTTGTTAGACAAAAGGACAGTCATTTTGCTGAAATGTTAAACAGGTTAAGGCAAAGAAGCAAAACAACTGCACTAAATAAAGATGATTTAATCATATTATCAAGTTGTGACAAGGTTGAGGAAGATAATGGATCTTTACACATTTATGCTACAAATGCAAAATAGAGTTAATAGCTGGTCATCATGTAAAGGTTCATAACACGTTTGCCAGAAAAGTTACCTTTAAGCAGAGATGCACGTGTTTGTTTGATGATAGTCATGTGGGATTGAAAAGACAAAAACAATGTTGATTTGAGGCAGTAAAATTGCTCCATTCTACACCTGTATATGTAGAAGAGGAAAACGTTTGTACGAAAGCTGGTTTTCACCGTCAGTTTCCTTTAAAACTAGCATGGGCATGCACAGTACATAAAGTTCAGGCTTTAACTGTTGATACTGCTGTCGTTAGTGTAAAGTGTTTGCACCTGGTCAGGCTTATGTAGCTTTGAGCGGGTAAGGAGTTTGTCAGGGTTAATAATTAAAGACTTTAGTGAAAAGGCCATTTTCTGTAATGATCAGATTTGTGAAGCTCTTCAAGAAATGCCATCTTTTATGGCACATGATGAATCATTGGTGACAGTACAAGATAGTTCCTTTTCTGTGTTTATACTGAATGTACAGAGTTTGTGTTGCCATAAAGAGGATTTAAATGTGTTTATTCAACATTTACAACCAACATGTATTGCTGTAACTGAAACATGGCTCCTGAAAATGATATTTAGCTTGGTGTTATTTATAGACCACAAACATACCCTTTGTGTAGTTTTAAAGAAAATCTGGGCAGGTTAATTGATCAGCTGCCTTCAATTTCAAATAACATTGTGCTTGTGGGAGACTTTAATAATGCTGCATTAAAGTCTAATTCTGTGTGCTCTTTTATAGCAGATAGGGGTTTTATTCAACATGTTACGGAACCTACAACAGAAAAAGAAACATTAATTGACCATGTGTACATAAAACGTATGACAAATTTCTCAGTACACACAGATATTGTGCCAGTGTACTTTAGCACACACGAGGGAATTTTCTGCTCATTTAAACTTTCAATTCAAATGGTCTGTGATTCTCTGTTGAAGTATTTGACAGAGGACAAGGAGCATAAGAAAACACTTATCTAAATTATCTACTGTTATTTAAATGTAATTACATTTACATTAGCAAAATAATCATGTAGATTCTGCTTCAGGTATAAAACCATTAGGAGTTAAAATAGTTTCCTACAAAAGGTTTCTTGTTCTTGCATTGCAACAGCAGGATCTTGGCATAGTAAACACATCTGTAACCATTTAGCTTATTCTTGCAATGTGTTCTGCTATAGAACAAAATATTGGATTTTGTAGAGTAACAGAACAGAACAGTTATTGTGAGTACTGTGCATCCCTTATTAACACATGCTGTTGCTAATACAACTTTTTGCTTTCCCTATAATATAACAGAACAAAAAGCAAAAATGCACTGGTAATGGTACTTCAGGTCAACCACCTGGATGGGGTTCAAGTCCCTGCAGTGTACTTGCTTGGTATTATTTACGATAATACTAAAATGTGTTATTATAGTAAATAAAACACCATATAACTAAGTGTAAAAATGTTGATATTTTCTTTGATGAAATAAACTTAACACCTAGAGTTGTGAGACAGAACATTTGACTGTATTCCTGTAATTCATTCTGTGTTTTCTAAGGATGAAGTTGATACAAATTGCATCATACAGACTGTTGGCACAAGGAAATATTTTAGTATATCTTCATTGTAAAGTGCTCTGTACTGCCTTCCTGTTACAATTTGAGTTTATATTTCAATACAATGGGTCTCATTCGCTAATAATTGCGTACGTGTTTTGTATTTGGGAGGTAATGCTATGCAGGTAGTTGGTTTGAAAGAGGCAGATGTAGAGGACAGGGGGGTGTGGAGACGGATGATCAACAATCAAGGATTACAGGATCAACTGTGGCAACCCCTAATGGGAGAAGCCGAAAGAAGAGGAAGAAGAATTGGAGTTCTCAACTAGCTTTCTATTAGTAAAAAAAGTCGTCCTTTTAGACATAGTTGGAGTTCTATTAAAGTCTAAAAAAACTACCGTGCACAGTGAAAAAGATGCTCAAGGCTTCCTGGTACAATGAAAGCTGTGTCTCATTCCATCTTTTGGTCACTCACATGGCCTGTAGAATATTACCAGTCTCTGTGGCTACACACAAAAGCTGAACAAAGGCAATGTATGTCCTTTATTACATAGTCATTTATCTGTAAGCCCATGTAAAGAACCATAGCATCACCAGCATGGAGACTTTTTTTCATATTAAGGATCCTATCTTACAAATGTGATATTTACATAATATACACATTACATTAGTGACAGAAAGTAACCAAGTCAAACTAAATAACAATTAAAATGAGTGGCACCTTTTATAATCTGCCATTGTAAAAGGATTGTTTTCATTAATGCATAAAAAATTATAATCCAGTATTTTTTCTAAATTGTGCATAAGGTTTATATTTTTGGCACTTAGTATTTTACTTATATATTATTATATACTTATATAAGCATATTATATTTATACTAAAATGTAAATGCAGGACATTTTTCTACAAGAGATTGTGATAATTGTTGCTGTGTATGCGGCTTGTTCTAGAGGCAGGATCATGGATAATAACCATAACCATTGTGGCAGCGGCGCACGCCAGTGTATTATCCATGATGCTGCATCTAGAACATTCCTCGTGATCACTAATAAATTTTCTGTGTTTTCAGCACAATAGAATGCTCTATGCAGCATCATATAAAATAATCATGATCATTTATGCAGCTGGCGCGTTCACACGAGCCGGTGTGGTCTCATCCGCGTGTGATGATGAGAAAATCCATTCGTGATATCGAGATCAGGAGAAAATGAAAACAAAAAATGGATCATTCATGGCCTTTTAGGACTTCCGTAATTTTAGCTCCTTTCCCCAAAATATTATACCGCGCAGTCTTAATTGAAGGCCCGCCCCTCCCCCACTCCGCACGTGCGCTGCTGAGTGTGCAGAATTGAGTGAGTGAGGCAGAGGTCTGGACAAGTTCAACAGGAGACTTTACTTACTGCGCGCTCATCATAATACAGCCGAGACTTTCACCTTAAAGGGAAGAGTTCACACCATTTATGCACTTTTTTATAACTCATTATTAGTGTGCAGGTGCGGCCTTGGGAAAGTTTTTATTTAATAATGATTTATAATTGTAACCTCTATGACCTCATCCTCAACATAATGAGCATTTTGATATTAATTTGACATGATATTAATTAAGAATTGTTCAGTGCTGTATAACATCGTTTGATGGCCAAATTGTTTCACAGTTAATCCTACACTGAAATCAGTTTCATATTTCTGTAGGCCAGGATGTTTCTTATTTGGCCACTGGGAAGTTTAGTGTGGGGGAGGGAAACAGTAGAATGTCCTAGTGTGGGGGAGGGGAACAGCAGTCCACTGGAAAGTTTAGTGTGGAGGAGGGGAACAGCAGTCCACTGGAAAGTTGTTAGTGTGGGGAGGGAACAGTAGAAGGTTAGTGTGGGGAGGGAACAGCAGTCCACTGGGAAGAAGTTGGTGTAGTTTAGTGTGGGGGAGGGGAACAGTAGAATGGCTTAGTGTGGGGGAGGGGAACAGCAGTGCACTGGAAAGTTTAGTGTGGGGGAGGGGAACAGCAGTCCACTGGGAGAAGTGGTGTAGTGTGGGGGAGGGGAACAGCAGTCCACTGGGAAGAAGTTGGTGTAGTTTAGTGTGGGGAGGGACAGTAGATGTTAGTGTGGGGGAGGGGAACAGCAGTCCACTGGGAAGAAGTTGGTGTAGTTTAGTGTGGGGGAGGGGAACAGTAGATGCTGTGCTGCAGTACAGAGACTCATGAAGTTCACTACAGAATTGCAACAGGAAGTTTAAGAAACAAATCAGAATCGAAAAGAAAATAATAACAGAGTGAACTTGAACTGTATGTGGGGGACTTTTGTGTTTGCTTCTTCATGAGCAAATACAGAATTCATCAGGATGTCATGTTTAATTTGTTTCTCTCTAAACTCATAGGCTTAAATAATAAAAATAATATATAAAATGTTATTGTAAAATAACTTTGTAAATATCTGAATAGTGAAAGTGATTAGTGATGTAGTACTGTACAGTTTGCTAATTGTAGCCTGTGACTGGAGTTATTTAGTTTAAACTAACATCATTTTTTAATCTTCTCTTCAGTGTTCAGGCAGCGATGGAAGGAAAGTCAGCACAGGTATGTGCTCTCAGTAAATTCCTCAGTAGTCTTTAGTAACTAATTAAGGAGCAGTTTTTTAAATGAAACAACACTGTGATAATACAAATGAATTCATGACCTGGAATCATTATAAGATAAGACTGAGAGAACAGTTGATTATTAGAACCAGTGAGTGTGTTTGGTGTTAGATGACTGCTCATGGCTGTTAGATCAGCCACATTGACGTAGGCTACAGTAGAGAAACTGCTACAGGTTGTGTAGATAATGGAAGGTTTAGAAGGTGAACACTTTGCTATTCACTTATATGCATTAATAAAATCTAAGTACAGCAGTGACAGAAGTTTCATGTTAGAAAGGCCAGATTTTAGTATTATTTGCTTTATTCTGTATCTTTACCATTTCAAGAGTTACTTTTAAACACATTTACAAAAATATGTTATTAACATTAACGTAAATGATCCTTATTTCATGTTAAGGGAGTTAACTAATAAACCTTATTTATTGTAAAGTGTTACCAAAAGTCTATGTAGACATTTGGAGAGTGTACAATAAATACAACAACTACACAAGCACAGCTTTTCCCCTTAGTCTGTGGAATACATCCTTTTTTTCTCTAGATGAGGCAGACCAGGGGGGTATTCCAGAAAGCAGGTTATGTGACATACCTGGGTATGTTTAAGGGTAAGTTCGTGGATAACCTCAACTTTCGGTCCCAAAAACCCAAGGTAACTTTCTGGGTATGTATGTAACCATAGCAACTTACTCTCTGAAGATAACCTGCTCGGGAGCAGGTTATGTTTCAGTGTAACTTCGTTGCAGAAGGTTGGTGAGCATGGCATGCCCTTTTGATGAGGATCCTGTGGACGTAGAAGCACAAAGGGTTATAAGACCGCGTATTGATGTGTTTGCAGACCCTAATGAATATTTGAAAGAGCGTTATAGTTTTTCAAAAGATTCGTCAGTTTATTTAACACGTCTTTTAAAACCGCATATTGCAAATGTGACAAACCACGGTTCTGCGCTTAGCACTTAGGTTTTTTGTGTCTGGCTATTTTTTGTACAGTGTGGGCGATTCAGAGCATGTGGGAAAGGCAACTGTGTGTAGAGCCATTCGTACAGTATGTCTGGCACTTAAACAGTTCTTACCCACGTTTGTACAGTTCCCTGGCCATAAACCTCTGCTTGTTATTAAAGACGAATTCCACAGAGTGGCAGGTTTGTCCTTTGTAGTAAAATCTATGACGCATATTATTTATATCTATACATTATGCGCACACACACTTCTTACTTCCATAACTTTCTGTTTCAGGGTTTCCAAATGTAATTGGGTGCATTGATGGCACTCACACCCCTATTAAAGCTCCACCAATAAATGAGGGAGACTATGTTAATAGCAAATCTATTTTTCCTTTCTTAAAATTGTTAAAGTCATTACTTTTTCCACTAACTAGGTAATATGTGAGGCAACCCAAATCATTACCAATGTCGAGGCAAAATGGCCAGGATCTTTTTTTTTCCTTTTTACTATATTTGTGTTGTACACTTCAATCATTACAGGGCAGTACAATGGTTACTTGCTGGGGGACAGAGGATACCCTTGTCTGCCCTATTTATTGACACCCTACCCTGAACCTGAGCCTGGACCACAGACACGGTTTAACCTGGCTCACAGCCGCACACGGGCCAAGGTGGAGATGACTATAGGGATCCTCAAATCTCGGTTTCAGTGTCTACGTGGGCTCCGGGTTAGTCCAGAGAGGGCATGCGACATTATAGTGGCTTGTGTTGTGCTTCACAATATTGCCACTATAAGAGGAGAGAGCCACCCTCCTTGTATTGAGGAAGATGGCCCAGAGGAACACCTACAGATTTTAGAGGTCAACAGAAACAGAAGACTTTTGAGAGACAGGATCTGTCAAAATCACTTTTATTAATTTTTTTGCACTGGTCTGCCAGGCAGTTTATTTCTTTATTTCCTAAAAAACAACAAAAGTAAAATTCAATAAAATGTTTTTTTTATATTGCTTTTTTCACTCACTCACACTCACTTTTAACATGCAACAGATTAATATTTAGACAAGTTTTTCACCTTAAGGCGATGCTCCAGTAATTCAATTTCAAGTGCTGCTTTTTTAATGAGGAGTCTTTTCTCTTCCATTTGAAGCTGTAGAAGATCCATCTCCATGTCACTTTTTCTTATTTGTTTTTTTAAAGATGGACTTTATACAGCTCCTTTGCTGGCAACTAGGAAGGTGAAAAAAAATGTAATGAATGAGATTGTTTGGTCAGACAATAAAATTCAAATATGGACACCTGGTCACAAATTCTTACCCTGCTTAGATTGTGTGCTGAGGTTGAAGGACCCTCATCTGTGGGCAAATCCCTGGGTATGTACTGTGAAGGGACAATGACAGTTTTTTACTCTAATGCCAAAAGGGGCCATACATTATAATGGTATGCATCATACCTCAGTGGATCTACCAGCATTGTCCACTTCTGTCACAGCAGATGTGGTCTCTTCATCTTCATCCTACAGGAGAAATATTCAAGTATACATCATCTGGCAAAAAAAAATAAATAAAAAATAAAAACTTAAAAGCAACTAAAAGTACCTGACAACAAATCACTTAAAACTGTTCCAGACTGTGTTCTTTCTGGAGGGTCCAATAATACAATACGTCCATCAGTATCTATAAGAACACACAACCCATTAAATTCTCAATATTATCAAAGAAAATAATACATGAAAAGAGTAAGATGTCAGAGTAAGATCACAGTAGCCTGTACATCATATGCAGTTAAATAAAATAAGCCTACATTAAAATTAATCTTGTTCAAAAAGCCTTTAAGTGACAGAGATAGTAATTTATTAGGACAAAAAATGAAAACAAATCATAGAGGTAAACTTACATTTCACCATTTTTTCACCATCACTTGTGGTGTATGGTGTGTGTGATGAACTGCCCCCTGGAATGCCAGCAACCAGAGGTCGCCCTTTATTAAGGGACAGAGCCAGCTCCTCAGATGGGGTGAGGGGAGGTGGTGGTGGGCCCCCGCCAGTTAGACGGGCTTCAGTCTTCTTTCTATTAGCTACATGACAGAATGAATATACTAAATCCTGTTATAATAATAGTTCAGTAATTGTGTAATGAAATATGACCTTTTTGCAGAATGTTTGTGTTTCATTTTGACTTGGCTTAAAGTTCTTGTGGCTCCAGAAGGATTACAGCTTATTAAATAAGAAATATACATTTATTTTAAACTAAAGAAATAAATGGCAGGAAAAGTAAATGCTTTCATAGTGATATAACATTCAAAAGGATGTATAAGTCATACTTCATTATTTTGCATTATAATAAAACGAGAGCCAATACCAAATTTGTATTTAATACACTTACGCATTTACTCTGTCCGTTATTTTTTGCCAAGTCAACTCTCTTGCTTTAGCCGATGCAGCTGTATTGCTTCTTTTTAATATTATTGGCTTAAACTTCTTATAAGTGTGCATTAAAACCTCCAACTCCGCCTCTGTGAACTCCGCCTCTGTGAACTCCGCCTCTGTGAAATACGCCGCTCTCTATTTTTAGCTTTGAGTTTCCATGGTGACTCGTGAAATCGGTGATCCATTGAAAATGTCTTTATATATGCACCGTGCACGCGCATTACCTCTGGGTAACCAGTTGGAGGTTGATTAAACTAACTCTTCTCAGGTGTTTTGGAACCGACATACTCATGGTATGCCTGTTTGGGGTAAATCAACCCAGAGGTTATGATTTAGCAAATGGTAAGTTAACCAAGCTTTCTGGAATACACCCCTGCCCTGTAGTCTGGTGGTCACGTGATCGTTTACGGTGCTCAATAAGTTCCTGTAATTATTTTGCTTTTCTTTTTGCCTCTGCACACAAATTTATTTATTTGTGTGTTTTTGTTAAGTATTCATTCATTTAAACTGTATATAATATATATATATATATATATATATATATATATATATATATATATATATATATATATATATATATACAGTGGGGAAAATAAGTATTTGAACACCCTGCTATTTTGCAAGTTCTCCCAATTAGAAATCATGGAGGGGTCTGAAATTGTCATCGTAGGTGCATGTCCACTGAGAGATGTAAAAAAAAAAATGAAGAAATCACAATATATGATTTTTAAACTATTTATTTGTATGATACAGCTGCAAATAAGTATTCGAACACCTGTCTATCAGCTAGAATTCTGACGCTCAAAGACCTGTTAGTCTGCCTTTAAAATGTCCACCTCCACTACATTTATTATCCTAAATTAGATTCACCTGTTTAAGGTCGTTAGCTGCATAAAGACACCTGTCCACGCCATACAATCAGTAAGAATCAAACTATTAACATGGCCAAGACCAAAGAGCTGTCCAAAGACACCAGAGACAAAATTGTACACCTCCACAAGGCTGGAAAGGGCTACGGGGAAATTGCCAAGCAGCTTGGTGAAAAAAGGTCCACTGTTGGAGCAATCATTAGGAAATGGAAGAAGCTAAACATGACTGTCAATCTTCCTCAGACTGGGGCTCCATGCAAGATCTCACCTCGTGGGGTCTCAATTATCCTAAGGAAGGTGAGAAATCAGCCCAGAACTACACGGGAGGAGCTGGTCAATGACATCATGGTAGCTGGTAGCATCATGCTTTGGGGGTGTTTTTCTGCACATGGGACAGGGCGACTGCACTGTATTAAGGAGAGGATGACCAGGGCCATGTATTGCGAGATTTTGGGGAACAACCTCCTTCCCTCAGTTAGAGCATTGAAGATGGGTCGAGGCTGGATCTTCCAACATGACAATGATCCAAAGTACACAGCCAGGAGAACCAAGGAGTGGCTCTGTAAGAAGCATATCAAGGTTCTAGCGTGGCCTAGCCAGTCTCCAGACCTAAACCCAATAGATAATCTTTGGAGGGAGCTCAAACTCCGTGTTTCTCAGTGACAGGCCAGAAACCTGACTGATCTAGAGAAGATCTGTGTGGGGGAGTGGGCCAAAATTCCTCCTGCAGTGTGTGGAAACCTGGTAAAAATCTACAGGAAACGTTTGACCTCTGTAATTGTAAACAAAGGCTCCTGTACCAAATATTAACATTGGCTTTCTCAGGTGTTCAAATACTTATTTGCAGCTGTATCATACAAATAAATAGTTAAAAAAATCATACATTGTGATTTCTGGATTTTTTTTTCCAGATTATGTCTCTCACAGTGGACATGCACCTACGATGACAATTTCAGACCCTCAATGATTTAGCTGCCTTTGCGGCAGCACCACGCCCCTGTGTTGACGTCATGGATTTTTCGGCTCGCTTCTCCGGCGAAAGAGCTGAATGGGGGGAATTTTTACGGAGCGTGAATCGGTACATGGAGGTGAATTCGTCCAGCTACCCGATGGAAAGAGCAAAAATTGCGTTTCACATTTCTCTGCTGTCTTGAGAATCTCTGTCTCTTGCCAGTGAGTTGTGGAGCACGACTGGAGGCGAGTTTAGCTCATGCACCAGGTTCATTCAGCTCCTAACCAGGGAACTCGGGATACTCACGGTGGATCTCGATCACCTCTTCCCCGCTTTCGAGAGCCACGTTCCGCACCAGGATCTTCCGGAGATCTCCGCCCTGCTCCAGGCCCTTCGAGACGGCTCCGCGCCGCCCCAGGTCCTCCAAGGGATCTCCACTCTGTACCTGGTCCTCCAACGCGGGTCTGCTCCGCCTCAGGACCTCCTGGAGATCTCCGCCCTGCTCCAAGACCTCCAGAAAGGCCTGGCTCTATTCCAGGTCCTCCAGGAGGGCCCAGCTCCGTTCCAGGTCTGCCAGGAGAACTCAGCTTCGGTCCAGGTGTCCATAGAGAGCTCCTCTCCGTTCCTCCGTGAGTGCTCGGCTCCGCCCCAGGACCTCCCTGAGAGCTTGGCCCTGTTTCAAAGCTTCGAGGAGAGCTCCGTTTGGCCCCAGGACCTCCGTGAGTGCTCGGCTCCACCCCAGGATCTCCCGGAGATCTCCGCCTCTCTCCAGGCCCTCAAGGAGAGCTTCGTCCCACTCCAGGTCTCCAAAGAGTGCTCCGTTCCGTCCCAGGACCTCCGTGTGAGCTCCTCTCTGTCCCCGAGCGAACCCGTGAGCTCCTCTCTGTCCCCGAGCGAACCCGAGAGCTCAGTTGCGCTGCAGAGAGTCCCTGAGAGCTCAGCTTCGTCTCAGGGTCTCCAGGCGAGCTCCTCTCCGCTCCTAGGCTTCCAGGCGGCTCCCTTTCCGCTCCTAGGCTTCCAGGAGAGCTCCTCTTTGCTCCAGGTCCCTGACGAGAACTCGGCTCCGCTCCCGGTCCCTGGCGTTAGCTCCTCTTCGCTCCTGATTCCCAAGGAGAGCTCGGTTCCATGCCAACGCATCCCCGAGCATACCTCTTCATCCAAGGGGATCCCGTAGCACACAACTCACCACAATACTATGCAGATAAAACTGTGACAGTGGACAGGTAAAAAAAATATTTTGGAGACATGTTGTAGTTTGCCAAATATTAGAAAATGGTTTGAGGAAGTGCTGTTTGGCCGTGTCTAAAGCTAAATTAATATTTAAAAAGTTGAATTGTATTAAAAGACCCCGTATTGTGCTACCTCTGCTAAGTTTCCACTGTCAAGGAGGTTAGGAGTTTAAGGCGATGAATTCAAGTTTTACTGGGGAGCCGTCCCTTTAAGATTTAAACGTTGTTGCAAATCTTTGCCATACTTAACACAAGTTGTGAACTGTGACTTTAAAAAGGCAGTGCTGCATCTTACCTTCACAAAGGTATTCATAAAGTGAACCCATCTTCTGAAGGTAGTCCTGGGCATAGGTGGAGAGTGTGCAGAGAGGGGTTAATATTTTAAACTTGAATTCATTATTTTTGTCTCCTTGCCAAGAAGCAGAACAGCCTTGTATCCAATGGCATGGAGTTTCTCAAGCTGCAATCACAACATTGTGTATTTGCTGTTTAGGTAACAAAACAAAACAGCAAAAAAAACTAAACATATTAGTTATTGAGAATGTATTACATTATTGCTGAAGCATCCAGGTCAATGCGATTCAGGATTTTTAACTTCATGGTGTATACCCAAGTATGTGCAAACAGGAAAGGCTCCTCCAGCCCCATCACCAAAAAAGCCCAGCAGCATCTCTACTTCCTGAGAAGGCTGAGGAAAGCTTCTCTCCCTCCGCCCATCCTGACCATGTTCTACAGAGGGACCATTGAGAGCATCCTGAGCAGCTGCATCACTGCCTGGTTTGGGAAGTGCACAGTCTCGGAGCGCAAGACCCTACTGAGGATAGTGAGGACCACTTAGAAGATCATCGGAGTCTCTCTTCCCTCTATCCTGGACATTTACACCACATGCTGCATCTGCAAAGCAAACAGCATTGTGGACAACCACACACACCCGTCACACACACTTTTCACTCTCCTACCATCAGGGACGGAGGGGGGGTTAGGTTAGGTCCTCCACCACACAAGCCTGAG
>JBCEWE010000681.1:10000-70000 GCA_039877035.1 Silurus lanzhouensis | reverse complement strand
TTCCAGTTTAAGTGGTGGATGACAGTGACTTGCGTTGTAGTCGTGGCCGAGTGGTTAAGGCGTTGGACTTGTAATCCATTTGGGTCTCCCCGCACAGTTTCGAATCCTGCTGACTCTGATCCACTTTCTGTTCACATTTCGGGTTAATTATAAAGATGTCTTTCGCTTGTGTTTTCTTGTGTTTTCTTGTGTTAATAGGGGTTCCAGTTGAAATAGGGGTGACTGATAACTGTGCAGTAGTCGTGGCCAGATGGTTAAGGCGATGGATTTGAAATCCATTGGGGTCTCCCCGCACAGGTTCGAATCCTGCTGACTACGATTTGTTTTCTGTTTACATTTCGGAATATTTATAAAGATGTAGTTCTGTTTACATTTCCTATGAATTACCCCGATCCAGTAATTTTACAGGTTGTTGTGTTAATAGGGCTTCCAGTTTAAGTAGGGGATAATAGAGAATTGTGTATTAGTTGTTGCCGAGTGGTTAAGGCGATGGACTAGAAATCCATTGTGGTCTCCCCGCACAGGGTTGAATCCTGCCGACTACGATTTATTTTCTGTTTACATTTCGGAATAATTATAAAGATGTAGTTCACTTGTGTTTTCTTGGGTTAATAGGGGTTCCAGTTGAAGTAGGGGTGACCGCTAACCGTGAAGTAGTCGTGGCCGAGTGATTAAGGCGATGAACTTGAAATCCACTGGGGTCCCCCTGCACTGGCTCGAATCATGCTGACTACGATTCACTTTCTGTTTACCTTTCGGGTTAATTATAAAGATGTGTTTCTCTTGTGTTAATAGGGGTTCCAGTTGAAATAGGGGTGACTGCTAACTGTGCAGTAGTTGTGACCGAGTGGTTAAGGCGATGCACTTGAAATCCCTTGGGGTCCCCCTGCACTGGCTCGAATCATGCTGACTACGATTCACTTTCTGTTTACATTTCCTATGAATTACCCCGATCCATTAGGTTTACAGTTTGTTGTGTTAATAGGGCTTCCAGTTTAAGCAGGGGATGACAGTGCCTTGTATTGTAGTCGTGGCCGAATGGTTAAGGCGATGGACTAGAAATCCATTGGGGTCTCCCCGCACATTTTCGAATCCTGCCGACTACGATTTGTTTTCTGTTCACATTTTGTGTTAATTATACAGATATGGTTCTTTTGCGTTTTTTTTGTGTTAATAGGGCTTCCAGTTTAAGTAGTGGATGATAGAGAGTTGTGTAGTAGTTGTGGCCGAGTGGTTCAGGCGATGGCCTAGAAATCCATTGGGGTCTCCAAGCAGATTCGAATCCTGCCGACTACGATTTATTTTCTGTTTACATTTCCTATGAATTACACCGATCCAGTAAGTTTACAGGTTGTTGTGTTAATAGGCCTTCCAGTTTAAGTGGTGGATGACAGTGACTAGCGTTGTAGTCGTGGCCGAGTGGTTAAGGCGTTGAACTTGTAATCCATTGGGGTCTCCTCGCGCAGGTTTGAATCCTGCTGACTACGATTCACTTTCTGTTTACATTTCCTATGAATTACACCGATCCAGTAAGTTTACAGGTTGTTGTGTTAATAGGGCTTCCAGTTTAAGTAGGGGATGACAGTGACTTGTGTTGTAGTCATGGCCGAGTGGTTAAGGCGATGGACTTGAAATCCATTGGGGTCTCCCCGCGCAGGTTCGAATCCTGCTGACTACGATTCACTTTCTGTTTACATTTCGGGTTAATTATAAAGATGTGTTTCTCTTGTGTTAATAGGGGTTCCAGTTGAAATAGGGGTGACTGCTGACTGTGCAGTAGTTGTGGCCGAGTTATTAAGGCGATGCACTTGAAATCCATTGGGGTCCCCCTGCACTGGCTCGAATCATGCTGACTACGATTCACTTTCTGTTTACATTTCCTATGAATTACCCCGATCCATTAAGTTTACAGGTTGTTGTGTTAATAGGGCTTCCAGTTTAAGTAGGGAATGACAGTGAATTGTGTTGTAGTCATGGCCGAGTGGTTAAGGCGATGGACTTGAAATCCATTGGGGTCTCCCTGCACAGGTTCGAATCCTGCTGACTACGATTCACTTTCTGTTTACATTTCCTATGAATTACACCGATCCAGTAAGTTTACAGGTTGTTGTGGTAATAGGGCTTCCAGTTTAAGTAGGGGATAATAGAGAATTGTGTATTAGTTGTTGCCGAGTGGTTAAGGCGATGGACTAGAAATCCATTGTGGTCTCCCCGCACAGGGTTGAATCCTGCCGACTACGATTTATTTTCTGTTTACATTTCGGAATAATTATAAAGATGTAGTTCACTTGTGTTTTCTTGTGTTAATAGGGGTTCCAGTTGAAGTAGGGGTGACCGCTAACCGTGAAGTAGTCGTGGCCGAGTGATTAAGGCGATGAACTTGAAATCCACTGGGGTCCCCCTGCGCAGGTTGGAATCCTGCTGACTGCGATTCACTTTCTGTTTACATTTCCTATGAATTACCCCGATCCAGTAAGTTTACAGGTTGTTGTGTTAATAGGGCTTCCTGTTTAAGTAGGGAATGACAGTGACTTGTGTTGTAGTCATGGCCGAGTGGTTAAGGCGATGGACTTGAAATCCATTGGGGTCCCCCTGCACTGGCTCGAATCATGCTGACTACGATTCACTTTCTGTTTACATTTCCTATGAATTACCCCGATCCATTAAGTTTACGGTTTGTTGTGTTAATAGGGCTTCCAGTTTAAGCAGGGGATGACAGTGCCTTGTATTGTAGTCGTGCCCGAATGGTTAAGGCGATGGACTAGAAATCCATTGGGGTCTCCCCGCACATTTTCGAATCCTGCCGACTACGATTTGTTTTCTGTTCACATTTTGTGTTAATTATACAGATATGGTTCTTTTGCGTTTTTTTGTGTTAATAGGGCTTCCAGTTTAAGTAGTGGATGATAGAGAGTTGTGTAGTAGTTGTGGCCGAGTGGTTCAGGCGATTGCCTAGAAATCCATTGGGGTCTCCAAGCAGATTCGAATCCTGCCGACTACGATTTAGTTTCTGTTTACATTTCCTATGAATTACACCGATCCAGTAAGTTTACAGGTTGTTGGGTTAATAGGCCTTCCAGTTTAAGTGGTGGATGACAGTGACTTGCGTTGTACTCGTGGCCGAGTGGTTAAGGTGTTGGACTTGTAATCCATTTGGGTCTCCCCGCGCCGGTTTGAATCCTACTGACTACGATTCACTTTCTGTTTACATTTCCTATGAATTACCACGATTCAGTAATTTTACAAGTTGTTAAGTTAATAGGGCTTCCAGTTTAAGTAGGGGATGACAGTAACTTGTGTTGTAGTAGTGGCCGAGTGGTTAAGGCGATGGACTAGAAATCCATTGGGTTCTCCATGTGCAGGTTCGAGTACTGCTGACTACGATTCACTTTCTGTTTACATTTCCTATGAATTACCCCGATCCAGTAACTTTGCAGGTTGTTGTGTTAATATTGCTTCTAGTTTAAGTAGGGGGTGATAGAGAAATGTGTAGTAGTTGTGGCCAAATGGTAAATGCGATGGACTTGAAATCCATTGGGGTCCTCCTGTGCAGGTTCGAATCCTGCTGACTACGATTCACTTTCTGTTTACATTTCCTATGAATTACCCTGATCCAGTAAGTGTACAGGTTGTTGTGTTAATAGGGCTTCCAGGTTAAGTAGGGGATGATAGAGCATTGTGTATTAGTTGTTGCCGAGTGGTTAAGGCGATGGACTAGAAATCTATTGGGGTCTCCCCGCACAGGGTCGAATCCTGCCGACTACGATTTATTTTCTGTTTACATTTCGGAATAATTATAAAGATGTAGTTCACTTGTGTTTTCTTGTGTTAATAGGGGTTCCAGTTGAAGTAGGGGTGACCACTGACTGTGAAGTAGTCGTGGCCGAGTGGTTAAGGCGATGAACTTGAAATCCACTGGGGTCCCCCTGCGCAGGTTGGAATCCTGCTGACTGCGATTCACTTTCTGTTTACATTTCCTATGAATTACCCCGATCCAGTAAGTTTACAGGTTGTTGTGTTAATAGGGCTTCCAGTGTAAGTAGGGGATGACAGTGACTCGTGTTGTAGTCATGGCCGAGTGGTTAAGGCGATGGACTAGAAATCCATTGGGGTCTCCCCGCGCAGGTTCGAATTCTGCTGACTACGATTCACTTTCTCTTTACATTTTCTATGAATTACCCCGATCCAGTAAGTTTACAGGTTGTTGTGGTAATAGGGCTTCCAGTTTAAGTAGGGGATGATAGAGAATTGTGTAGTAGTTTGGGCTGAGTGGTTAAGGTGATGGACTCGAAATCTATCGGGGTCTCCCCGCACAGAGTCGACTCCTACCGACTACGATTTATTTTCTGTTCACATTGCGTGTTAATTATACAGATATAGATTTTTTTGCGTTTTCTTGTGTAAATAGGGCTTCCAGTTTATTTAGGGGATGATAGAGAATTGTGTAGTATTTGTGGCCGAGTGGTTAAGGCGATGGACTAGAAATCTATTGGGGTCTCTTCGCGCAGGTTCGAGTCCTGCTGACAATGATTCACTTTCTGTTTTTTATTCCTTATTAACTCTTTTCTCTAACTTTACCATTCACTTCATTGACCATTACACTCACATCAGTGACCATCACACTCACATCAATGACCATCACACTCCCATTACTGAGCTTTACACATCACTGAATATCACACACTCATCACCGACCATCACACTCATCACTGACCACTAAACTCACATTTCTGACCATCACAATCACATCACTGATCAACACACATCACTGACTTTCAAACTCACATTGCTGACAATCACATAACCATCACATGACCATCACACATCACTGACCACACAATTACATCACTGATCATCAAACTCACATCACTGACCATCACACTCATCACTAACCATCACATTCACATCACTGACTATTACTGACCATCACAATCACATTACTGATCATCACACTCATCACTGATCATCACACTCAACACTGATCATCACACTCACATTACTGACTATCACATTCACATTACTGACCATCACACTAATCACTGACCATCACACTCATCACTGACCATCACGCTCACATCACTGATCATCACGCTTACATCACTGACCGTCACACTCACATCACGGACCATTACACATTCATTACTGACCATCACACTCACCACTGACCATCACACTCATATTACTGACCATTACACTCACATCACTGACCATCACACTCACATCACTGACCATCACACTAATCACTGATCATTACACACATCACTGACCATCACACTCATCACTGACAATCACATTCACATCACTGATCATCACACTCATCACTGATCATTACACACATCACTGACCATCACACTCACATCACTGATCATTACACACATCACTGACCTATCACACTCATTACTGACCATCACACTCATCACTGACCATCTCATTCACATCACTGATCATCACACTCACATGACTGACCATCACACTCATCACTGACCATCACACTCGCATCACTAAACAATAGAGAGAAAAGGAGAAACATGTAAAGTGAAATCTTTGAAATCTGAATGTGGAGTAAAAGAAGCTGTAGGTTCTTCAGCTCCAGACAGTATTTTCAGGTGTAATCTACTGGAAATACACTGATCATCACACTCATCACTGATCATCACACATTTATCACTGACTATTACACTCACATCACTGACCATCACATGACCATCACAGTCATCACTGACCGTCATATTCACATCACTGATCATCACACTCATCACTGATCATCACACTAATCACTGATCATCACACTAATCACTGATCATCACACTCACATCACTGACCATCACACTCATCACTGACCATTACATTCACATCACTGACCATCACACTCATCACTGACCATCACACTCACATCACTGACCATTACATTCACATCACTGACCATCACACTCATCACTGACCATCACAATCACATCACTGATCATCACACTTAACACTGATCATCACACTCACATCACTGACCATCACACTCATCACTGACCATCACACTCACATCACTGACCATCACACTCACATCACTGACCATCACACTCATCACTGACCATCACACTCACATTACTGACCATCACACTCACCACTGACCATAACACACTCATCACTGACCATCACACTCAAATCACTGACCATGACGCTCATATCACTGACCATTACACACTCATCCACACCCACACTCATCGGATACTTGGCAGAAACATCATACAGAAATGAACCTGAGATATTAGAGGAGTGGCAGGAGTTCTACCTCCCATGTACATGTAGGTGATTGGTGTTTTTAAGGAGTTCACCTGTGACTCCCTCGAAGATGAACTGGTGCTGATAGGGTATGAGGATGGAAAAGTGTTTGCTAATGAAGGTAACAGGCTCCATCTCACCAATAACAACCTTAAGGAACCTTTGAACATGGCCTTCAGTTACCAGGAACCAAAGAGTACATTCGAGGTCAAAGCTTTGAGGACATGTTGAGATGGACTTCAGTGTTTCTAAGTTTAATTCCAGCTTCAAGAGCTTCCTGATTTTCAATCTCTCATATAAAACCTTTACATGATCAGAGATCATCGATCTTCACAAACCTTTTACACAATATCATCTAGTGATACAGAACATCATTTAGCATAATATTAGGAACAATAAGGAGAATTATGCATTATTCGATTATAAATAACACTTATTTATAATTAATATTATCTTTTTATTTTCTTGATATTTTGAGTCAGTGAGATCCCTTAATGTCTAAAATCATACACTAAATACTTCTGATAAATCACACAGAAATATTATAACTTTAGTATTTAAATACATTATAGACTTAGAGTGGAAGTGTAGTGTGTGTGTGTGTGTGTGTGTGTGTGTGTGTGTGTGTGTGTGTGTGTGTGTGTGTGTGTGGGTTTACAGTGTTTAATGAAAAACACAGTCATTAGTGTTGCACAAGTCAAGTCCGGATAAATGTGGAGGTTTGTGTTATGAAGGACATCCAGTGTAAAACATGGCTTTAAGGAGAGGAATGTGGAAGGGCAGATGGTGGTGGATTTTGCTAAAAGGATGGATTTTGCTAAATGGCAGTGGTGAACACTTATTTTAAGAAGAAGTGGGATCATAGGGCGATGTATAAGAGTGGAGGAAGGTGCACACAGGTGGACGATGTTCTATGGAGGAGATGCACCCTGAAGGAGATTGGAGACTGTAAGGTGATGGCAGGGGACAGTGTAGCTAGACAGCATCGGATGGTGGTCTGTAGGATGGGTTTGGAGGTGAAGAAGAAGAGGAGAAGAGTAAAGACTGAAAGAAGAATAAGATGGTGAAAACTGAAAGAGGAAGAGTGTAGTGTGAGATTCAGGGAGGAGGTCAGACAGGAGCTCGGTGGTGAAGAGGTGCTGGATGATTGGGGAACTACTGCAGAAGTTATATGAGAGAGTATGTATGGTTTAGAGACAGTGGCATTGAGTAAAAGGCAGGAGGTGGAGCTGGAGGTAGCAGAGCTGAAGATGTTGAGATGTTTGTTAGGAGTGACGACGATGGACAGTGCATGTAGGACGTTTTGGAGACAAGGTAAGGGAGGTGAGATTGAGATGGTTTGGACATGTGCAGAGGAGGGACATGGGGCATATCAGTAGGAGAATGCTGAGGATGGAGACACCAGCAAGGAGGAAAAGAGGAAGACCAAGGAGGAGGTTTATGAATCTGGTGAAGGAAGTCATGGCTGTAGTTGGTATGAAAGAGGCAGATGTAGAGGAGAGGGGGGGTATGGAGACGGATGATCCGCTGTGGCACCCCCTAATGGGAGCAGCCGAAGGAAGAAGAAGAAGAAATAAATAACAAATAACAATACCAAACAAATAGGTACAAGACTAGAACACTGTGATCAAATGTTTATTTCATGTTGTGCATGTCTTGTTGAGCACAAAATCCTCGTTATCCACATTGAAATACACAATATGAACAAACAAAAAAAAAGTATAGCGAAAGCGATTAGATAAATGTATTTACAAAAAACCAAATTAATAACAAATAAATAACAAACAACTAACAATAACAAACAAATAACCAAACAACTAGAACACTGATCACTGTGAATTTACACTGAATGCTTTTATAGTATCATCATCATAAACTTGTTTGATGCTGTAGCGACTTCTGTTTCTCTCAGATCTTTTTTCCATTCATCCTGTCATCAATCCATCAAAGTAATCTGTCACTGTTTGTACTAAATGTTGTAACTGGTGGCTGTTGGAAATTGTGGCCATATTATTTGTAGCAATGAAGTGTTTACTTCTGGCTTCAGTCTCAGCACAGTTACCAGAAGGATTTTTGCAAGGTGGTGGTTTCACCTTGCTCAGGTTCTTCAATTTGTACGCTCTACAGCTAACACCACTCAGAAGTTGTAAACTTTTTGCATCTCTACAGTCATCTGGAAACACTGACATCACAACCGAGGCCACTTTGGGATGGCAGACATGAAGACAGGAAACAGCCAGAGGCGGACAGAGTACACAGCTTCAGTACTTGAGTAAAAGTAAAAGTACCCCTTGCTAAATCAAGTCATTTTTTATCTTTTGACCATGTTGCTTTATTTAACATTTCTCACTTGCACACAAGGCAATAGAACAATGGCAACGCTCCGACAAACCTCGGCTACAGTTTTAATGGATTTTTTGCACCCATATTTGAATCTGACTGTGTAAAACCGACCGCTTACTCAAGAACATCAGAGCAAATGCTCAGCTTACATTAATGTGTAATATCAGAAAAGAAAATGTGAGTTTCTCTGATGAAAAAACAATTAAATCAATAAACCTAAACCAGCAAAGAAGGCAATATAGCAATGTTGTAACACACCTCTAAACCTGACCGTGTTATACACAAAGCATAGAGCAAAGAAGAGAAAATAATGATGATTAAAGAAAATCAGCTAATTAGCTGTGTTTAGGTCAACAAACAAAGAAGGAAACATAAAATACAGCTCATTTGAGTGACAGTATTAAACCCCTTCCTCTCACATTGAATACTGGTAAAGGCAGGAGAAAAAACTCTCAGCTGAATAACACCATTCTCACACACACAATCTATGTGTGACAACTCTCTGTGTGTGTGTGTGTGTGTGTGTGTGTGTGTGTGTGTGTGTGTGTGTGTGTGTGTACTGTACTTCAATTCAATCAAATATCATGAAATCCTTGTTCAACTTGAGAAGTTGGTTCTCAAAATTCTGTGAATGAATTAATCCCCTTCTTGGGGTGAAAAGCAAACCTGCTATGCTAAAAAGCTAAAAAGCTGGCAGGGCTGTGTTGAGCTTTAGTGAGAGCTTATGCACAGCTGGATAGGGGGTCAGTGTATTCCTTCAGCTGTAGCGGCTAGGTATCCATCAAGTTGTTTACTTATCTCATGGGAATGCTTCTGCTTGACATAAACCGGAGAAGACGAGAATGAATATTTTATGAGTGATGATTTCTATTCAAAATAACGAACGTTACAGATTAATTATTTTGCACTCCTGGCATACATTTAGAAATTGTCACTGCAAACCAGTTTAATCAAATATCGAAGCTGGAGTCTTAAACCTTTCTTGTGATGCTGAGTTTGTCTAGATCAAGTAAGAGTGTGATGTTTTGACGAGTAATTAATTTTGATCAACAATAATCCGGGATCACCAGTGATCCCTGCTGCTCAAGGGGTTAAGCCTCAACAAACACTATTGTAATCCTGTCTAGGCCAGCTGTTATTTTTTTTAAAAGCCAAATAGGGCTAGCTCTAGTTATTCGCTCTGGTGAAATAAGTGAACTGAAAATGCCCTGCTTGCAACTAGCATAGAACTAATTAGGCTTTAACATTTTTGTATAGTAAAAAAGACGTACTCGAGCTTAGACTAGAAAAGATATGCTCTCTCTATTTGTCAGGGGCATGTCAAAACATGAATCTGAAAGGACTTCAGTTGATTTAATTATTATCTATGTTACACCACGATTAGCTTGCCTCGGCTTACAGTATGTTAACTATTGTCAGGCCAAGGTTAGCCATCTGAATGGCAAATTGGCGGGTGCATGTGGCTTTGACTACTCAAACGTAACCGAGAATGTAAAAATCTGCATTATCGCAGCTAGCCAATCATTTAGTGCACTTTTCTGTAGCTAGACTCTAGCTTAGAAGAAATGTAAGGAAGTTTATTTTAATGTTATGTACCTTCACATGCTTCCACTAGTTGGAGAATGAATATTTGTAAGCGTTGATAAAATTCTGTTTTGGTAAACACAGCTAACACTTGAAGCGAAAATTATAATCAATTTCTTCAAAAAATTCAAATAGTCTGGCGAGGTGTAGCCACGGGTTGGCACATTCCCGGGATGGACCTGCTGCGTCTTCATCCACTGTTGTTTTGTCCATGGTTTCGTCTCATCTAAATCTGATCATGCAGTTGACTTGGGCGCAAAGCTGAAGGTGATTGCTGATAGGCTGTCCCAAGCATTGGCGCCTGCACAATCCAATCACGTTTGAGAGGAAAACAACAAATTGAGGGTTTTTGAATTTTTTCTTTTTTCCATTTTTTTTTTTTTGAAGTAACGCATACTTACTTGTAAGAAATGTAGTAAAAAGTACAATATTTGCCTCTCAAATGTACTTGAGTAAAGTCATGAGTACGCCCCAAAAATGATACTCGAGTAAAGTACAGATCCCTCAAAATTGTACTTAAGTACTGTACTCCAGTAAATTTACTCCGTTACTGTCCAGCTCTGTCTATTTCACACACAATGCCTTTAATGTTCTCCATATTCACTGTAGTGATGCCGAACCCTTTTGATTTTTTGTCTCTTTAAAGTTCTTTTATTTGATTTCTTTTTAGTTCATATTACGGTTTTTATTAAGTTTATTATTATTTATTGCAGCTTATTATGCACTTTTATTTGTTTATTAACTACTTTTTAAAAGGTCTTCCCCGGTCTCCCCATGTATCCTACATGCGGATCACATGGTTTCTCCAGTTTCACCAGCATTCAGTAATAATTTAGTGTCCACTTAATCATCAGTCATAATCTACAAGTGATATCTGTTCCTAATGGATTATAACATGGGTATGGAATTTAAAAAGTTTATTTTAGAGAGAAAATCCCAAAAACGGTGATAAACATCAGCGTTACATCCTGAAACGGAAAGCCTTGAATTTCTGCATCATCACTAAGTAATTAGCAGAGGAGTAAAATGTAAAGGTTGTTAAGGACATTACTATGTCTATAAAATAAACATAATGTATTGTGTAAAATATTTTGTAGTAATTCTAACAGTTTTTTTTTGCTAATGCCAGTAAAGTTACTTGAATATGTTCATTTTTACCCTCATTTAAATACTTACAAATATCGCTAATAATACTTACAAGTATTGCACTTTTAACAATGAACTTTGTCTCGAAGCAACTTTACACAGATAATGTGGTGATTAAAAGTAAATATGTTCTTTATAAGTAAGTTTGTCTTTGATGAGCAAAAATTTCCCGAGATGGCATAAGGAAGAAACCTTGAGAGGAACCAGACTCATGAGGAAACCCATCCTCATCTGGGTTGCACCAAATGTCTATTTATAGCAGATATACAGATGATAGCAGATGATCAAAAGCGAAAAGTAGTCCTGAGTCAGTGTAGGAGACTGTTGACATTAACTACAGTCCAATCCATCCTTAAAGCGCCCGTCTTACTCCAGAATTTCATGGAACCACCCAAGGCGCTGATGAGAAACCGTCCCAAGCTGCACAGAGTGGCCTCCAAATGAAGAGAACTCTATCCAGAGGCAGGCCTGGATGAAGTGGGAAGATCACGGAGGGGAGAGGGGCAGGAACAGTGGTCACTGGAGCCTCAGGAGCTTGTTTAACTCGACCGAGAGAGAGAGAGAGAGAGAGAGAGAGAGAGAGAGAGAGAGAGAGAGAGAGAGAGAGAGGGTGACAGGAAGAGAAGGATATGGATTATTAAGTGTCATTGTTGCATGAAAGTGAATGTCACTGTGCATTTTGGACTCCAGTAAGACTCGCTATGGCAGCATAACTACAAAGGAGAACCAGAAGGTAACACAGACATGAGGGGTCTCTGGGATAAGAGACGACCCACCACACCACCGTCAACAAACCTGAGTGAACATGTGAATGTGAGGGGACGACAGCATACAAATATCCCAGTTCACCAAACACTCTATATCCATGCTCCCTCCAGATCTGCTCCTTTACCTAAGAAAAATCTACTGATAAAAGACTTGACTAAATAAATGTTTTCAACCTCGACTTGAACACTGAGACTGTGTCTGAGTCCCGAACACTGGTTGGAAGGCTGTTCCATAACTGTGAGGCTTTATAAGAGAAAGATCTGTCCCCTGCTGTAGTCTTCATTATTTGAGGAACCAACAGATAGCCTGCACCTTTTGATCTAAGTAGGCGTGGAGGATCATACTGGTACAGAAGTTCACTCAGATACTGGGGTGCGAGACTGTTAGGTGCTTTATACGTCAGTAGTAGTATTTTATAATCAATGCGAGATTTGATTGGGAGCAAGTGTAGACAAATTAATGAGCACCTGACAACCCCATCTGTTCCAGACGACCCCTTCCTGCCTCCTCGCAACTTCATGCAACTAGCCGTTACGTGTGAGATGGGCACACAGACTTTGCCTGACCTTCCTGTTCTTTTACATCAGGAGACACAAACTGATAACAAAGATTCTGAAGGTCTTCGCACACCTGCATCGACTCCTCCTCTCTCTTCTCCTTATATCTCTTCTCCATATCATTCTTACTGGTCTCCCATTGACTACTCTACATCGCCCCCTCCTGTGTATTATCCTCCCATACCTTCTCCTGAATCTGACCTTGACCGCTCTCCTTCACCCTATTCACTCTTTTCCTTGATAAATGTAATTAGTCTGACTCATATGTGATTGTTTTTATTTTCATCTGCACATTTACAGCATCAGAAAAACCCTATTATTTTTATTTATTTGAAACAGACTAACAGTTTCCTTTCAACTTAGAGTAAATAGATTAAAAATGTTTGATTAAAATACGGGCTAAATAGGTTTGATTAATTTATTCATGTAAAGTTTATGGTATCTAATAATTTCTGCACTAGATATATGCTAAATATGTTGAATGAAACATGCTCTAAATAAATTGGATTAAAATACAAGGTAAATCGGTTGGATTAGAATATCTCTCTTCAGATTGATTTGTTCTAAAGAAGAAAATAGAGAGACTAACATACAATAAAACTATACCATTTCTAAATCATACAACCCCAATTCCAAAACTGTTTGGACACTTTATAAATAAAATAAATAAAAACAGTGCAATGATTAGCAAACCACATAAATGCATATTTTATTCACAATAAAACATGTTTGATGTTTAAACTGACAATATATCCCATTGCAGGGGGAATAAAATTGTCATTTTGAATTTAAATCGCAACACATCTCAAAAAAGTTGGGACAGGGCAATGTGTAGCATCATGTCTTCTGTCCATAAAAGCTGGTAACTGAGGAGACCAGTTGCTGAGGTTTTGGGAGAGGAATGTTGGCCTCTTGGTTCTTGGTTTCCTTTGTTGTATTTTTGATTTCATGAGGCACCAAATGTTTTGACATGATGAAAGGTCTAGACTGCAGGTAGACCAGTTCAGCACCCAGACATGCAGACTACTACAAAGTCACATTATTGTAATAGATGCAGTATGCAGTTAGTATTGTCTTACTCAAATATACAAGACCTTCCCTGGATAAGAAATCTTCTGGATGGAAGCATTTGTTGCTCTAAAACTTGTATATACCATTCAGCATTGATGGAGCCTTTCCAGATGTACAAGCTGCCCATTCCACAGGCACTATTCCAAGTGGTCCATGGTTTCCAAAAAAATAAATTTACATTTTTATTCTTCTGGCCACAGAACAGTTTTCTACTTTGCCTCAGTACATTTCAAAATGAGCTTTGACTCAATAGAGGATGGTGGTGTTTCTGGATCATGTTCACAGAGAGCCTCAAAAGGCAAGACATTGACAACAAGTAGGAGGCTGCGATGAATTACACAAAGGTTTTTCTTACCTGTCTCAGGTTGTATTTTGTACATTGGGCCATAACAAATACATTCCATGATCTGACATATATATTCTTATCCCAGTATGGATGTCGTTAACTAGCGGGACATCTTTTTTCAGAAAATGTTCTCTCCAACACCCTGTTACCTGCTGGAGGAATGAAATATTCAACACTCATTTGGCACAATGTGTGTGTATGTACAGTATATATATATCTAGTGTGTGTGTATAATAGTGTAGATAACATTGTTATCCTTATTAAGCTAACTGATCTATCAGATGATGTTCAAAAATGCCCCGTACTTCTTGCCATAGAATTTAGTTAGGTGTAGTTGGACTAGACTTCTCCCTCTAAATTAGATGTAAACAATATTCTGATGGCTTTTTCTGTCTGCGCCCTGGTGTAATTACTGAAAATGAAACTTGGAGCCAGTGAACTATCCCTTTAAAAACTAAATAAAAAAAACTGTATTCTTAGTTTGAAAAATTCACATCAGGAGCTGATGTTAGGGAAATTGTGCTTTTGTAATGATCTTCAATGAGCATAGCTCCACCCACATTTTCCACAGAATTACAGCTTCTGTCCTGTATGACTCTGCTGGTGTTTGAGGAGGCTACTCGAATAATGAAAACTTTTCCCACAATGTCAGCAGTGAGACGGCATCTCTCCTGTGTGGATTAGCTGGTGTTTCTAAAAATTATTCTCTCATTTAAAACTCTTCTCACAATGTGTACAGTGATACGGCTTCTCTCCAGTGTGGATTCGCTGGTGTACCCGAAAAGTACTATCTCGATTAAAACTCTTCCCACACTGTTCACAGTGATACGGCTTCTCTCCTGTGTGGATGCGCTGATGTATTGTGAGATAACTCTGGCGATTAAAACTCTTCCCACACTGTTCACAGTAATACGGCTTCTCTCCTGTGTGGATACGCTGGTGTACCTTGAGACCATGCTGTTGAGTAAAACTCTTCCCACACTGTTCACAGTGATACGGCTTCACTCCTGTGTGGATGCGCTGATGTATTGTGAGATGACTCTGGCGATTAAAACTCTTCCCACACTGTTCACAGTGATACGGCTTCACTCCTGTGTGGATGCGCTGATGTATTGTGAGATGACTCTGGCGATTAAAACTCTTCCCACACTGTTCACAGTGATACGGCTTCTCTCCTGTGTGGATGCGCTGGTGTATTGTGAGATGACCCTGGTGAATAAAACTCTTCCCACACTGTTCACAGTGATACGGCTTCTCTCCTGTGTGGATGCGCTGGTGTATTGTGAGATGACTCTGGCGATTAAAACTCTTCCCACACTGTTCACAGTAATACGGCTTCTCTCCTGTGTGGATACGCTGGTGTACCTTGAGACCATGCTGTTGAGTAAAACTCTTCCCACACTGTTCACAGTGATACGGCTTCACTCCTGTGTGGATGCGCTGGTGTATTGTGAGATGACTCTGGCGATTAAAACTCTTCCCACACTGTTCACAGTGATACGGCTTCTCTCCTGTGTGGATGCGCTGGTGTATTGTGAGATGACCCTGGTGAATAAAACTCTTCCCACACTGTTCACAGTGATACGGCTTCTCTCCTGTGTGGATGCGCTGGTGTATTTTGAGATGACTCTGGCGATTAAAACTCTTCCCACACTGTTCACAGTGATACGGCTTCTCTCCTGTGTGGATACACTGGTGTTCTTTGAGACTACGCTGATAAGAAAAACTCTTCCCACACTGTTCACAGTGATACGGCTTTACTCCTGTGTGGATACGCTGGTGTTCTTTGAGACTACTCTGATGAGTAAAACTCTTCCCACACTGTTCACAGTGATACGGCTTCACTCCTGTGTGGATACGCTGGTGTATTTTGAGATGACTCTGGCGATTAAAACTCTTCCCACACTGGTCACAGTAATACGGCTTCTCTCCTGTGTGGATACGCTGGTGTTCTTTGAGACTACGCTGATAAGAAAAACTCTTCCCACACTGTTCACATTGATACGGCTTCACTCCTGTGTGGATACACTGGTGTTCTTTGAGACTACGCTGATAAGAAAAACTCTTCCCACACTGTTCACAGTGATACGGCTTCTCTCCTGTGTGGATACGCTGGTGTATTGTGAGATGACTCTGGTGAATAAAACTCTTCCCACACTGTTCACAGTGATACGGCTTCTCTCCCGTGTGGATTCGCTGGTGTACCTTGAGACTACTCTGATGAGCAAAACTCCTCCCACACTGTTCACAGTAATACGGCCTCTCTCTTGTGTGGATTCGCTTGTGTACTTGAAGATGAGAAAATCGGATAAAACTTTTCCCACACTGTTCACAGTAATACGGCTTCTCTCCTGTGTGGATACGCTGGTGTTCTTTGAGCCTACGCTGATAAGAAAAACTCTTCCCACACTGTTCACAGTGATACGGCTTCACTCCTGTGTGGATACGCTGGTGTCTTTTAAGATGACTCTGGTGAATAAAACTCTTCCCACACTGTTCACAGTGATACCACTTCTCTCCTGTGTGGACACGCTGGTGTTCTTTCAGAACAGAATTTTGTGTAAATGTCTTCCCACAAACTGAGCACGGGTGCATCTGAAAAACACGATAAAACAATTCAATAATCTCTAAGAATTTTAGATTTGTCACGTATCAGAAACGTCTGCTACAGTTATCTATTGTGGCTTAAAATTGCTGAAGCAGCCCAAATCTCAGGTTTGCAAATGCTGATGGAGCTGCTGAATAAATAAAAAAATATACACAGGATAAAAGTATAATATTAAGTATTTTAAGGAGTTTTTGAGAACAGTTCACTGTTCGTGGTACTATTTTGTTTTACAAAATCTTCAAAATTTCTACCATCAAGACTTGGTTTACTAAGCAGCAATATGATCTCATTTTATATTTCAGAAAAAAAGGGAAAAAAAAAAGGTTTCAGCTATAGGCAAATCAGGCAATTGCCTAAGGCCTGGATGTGAGGCCTCGTGATTGGAGGTGAGGGTTTGGGCTTGGATATAAAATAATTCACTCAGCTGAAGTTGAACATTAATATGCACATTTAAGTAAATTTATGAAATTACTGATAACAGATTCTGTATAAATAATAAAGTTCAGAAATAATATATTCTGAAAGGTGGAGGGAAGGAGGCTTGAAGGCCTCCAAATATCTAGAACCAGCCCTGGTTGGGGAGGAAATCATGTTTGAAATTACAGCTTATACCATATGATTGCTTTTTAAATTTCGAGAACATTTTAGGTGTATGGCATATAACGATGTGATCCTTACACCTGAGAATGTGTATATTTACCCCCAAAATGGCAGAAAGTTAACAGCACTCTGGACCTGGAGCCCTCAGAGAAACAAACCTCAAACTTCTGCTCAACACAGTGGAAATATGGTTGTATCACAACACACATTCTGAGATGAGACATAAATAAATTGTACCTTTGATCCAGCAGCAGCAGCAGCAGGAGTGTGTGGAGGTTCTCCTAAAGATCTCCGTCTGGACTCTGATTTCATGATCAGAGGTCTAAAGAATCAGGACTCTGGAAGAAAAATGCAGAGGTTCATGACTCCAGAATGTCCACTAGCTGTTCCCCGGGCAGCTCAGCTGCTACATTTCACTGTAACTCACCTTTGGGTAAAAATCCGCTAAAACCGGGACAAAAACAGGGTTGAAGCTCACGCGCGATAGACTTATAACGTCGATGCGCGGAAAGTGGAGAAAAGCTCACCAGCCCAACATTAACTTCAGACCGAAACTTGTGAAAGAAGTCTATAAGTACAAACGCAGATCATTCACAAAGCAGTGGGCAGGGCCAACGGGTTCGAATTCAAAATATTCAAACATCATTGGCTCAGCCATTTTCAGAAAGTCAAATCTGATTGGTTGTCTGCCACTGTGCCTGATCTTTAGTGGTTGAGCTTCATGAGAGACATGACTTCATCATCTATCACTCTTCATTCTCTTCTATCATCATTCTCTATTTTTATTTGTTCATAGATTTCGGTTTACAAATAAACGGAGATTCACACAAATTAATTTAATTCAGAAATCAATGAAAATGAGGATTTAGCTTTACTAAAGCTGCGCAAATTTGCGTAAATTCCCTGGACCTAACACCTAGTAGCACCCCTGCTAAGATTTTCACAGGCCTTCAGCTCCATTGTTCTCCTGCTTTTGTTGTGCAAACACACCCATTACCTGTGAGGCCTGGCACATTTGCATTTGTTTACTACTCTGAGCTACAACATTTGTTGAAGCTCAGAGGCCTTGGTGTCTTGGGGTCTTGGTGCATGGAACTTAGAACACACACAGTCTTGTTTTTTTTAGGTGCATAAATTGTCAAGGAGACACTGCCACTTCTAAGCACTGAAGTGGAGAATACCTCTCGCTGTGCAGTGTCTTTTGCAAGTTGAGGAAGTTCACGACCGGACTTTATTCGCCGTGCCCAGTAGACTTGTTTTGCGCTGCAGCAGTCTGTGTGACAGTGAAGAAAAGAAATTGTCCATCTTGACATTTCTTCCATCATCCAAAAATGGCTCCATCAGATTAATGACCACGTTCTCTGCCAGCCTCTCTCCCTTCTGAAGACTGGGGTCCTTTCCCAAGTAACGAGATGCATTGCAGACATATTTGGTCTCCAAATCTGTGGCCATCCAGAACTTGATCCCAAATTTGTCTGGCTTGGTTGCGGTATACTGTGTGAATGGACAATGAACCTTGGTAGGGAACAGCTGTTTATCTATGGTCATGTGTTCTCCTGAAGTAAAACGCTCAGCCCAGTTGTTTTTGAAACGTGTCCAGATGTCGGAGATCGCAGCAAGTTTGTCTGTTTTCACCCATTTTGCCCGCATGTCCTTGTCATCAAATCAAAGGTGTTGCATAATTGAAATGAATCTATCTTGGGGCATTGATTACTGGCACCAGAAACCTTTCTGACCAGCAATCCACAATGGCACCACCGGGACACATGATTGCTCTTACAAACAGAATTGAAATGAATGCCATCAGTTCATGAATTGCCAAATTCCAGTCCGGCTCTGTTCTGCGGGCTTGATGGACTCCCTGATGGTCTGCAGCATTCCCACGTCCAACAGGCAAAGGAAGCTTTGGAGCACGCTTGTAAGTTTACGCTGTCAGAAGATAAACAAATAGAGAGTGGTAAATTTACATGAACCTCACTCTAAATGGGTTTATATAAATATCATATGTACTATGGCAATGACAAACCTTAGCAGACTCTGTGGGTCCAGCTTGCGCAGTGAAGCACGAGTGATTTGCTACTGCACTGGGCATTCCAATGTCCTCATCTACCCACACAGTGCCGTCTTTTGCCATCTGGCTCAGACAGAGCTTCCCAGTACCACGGTGCATCATCCGTGGAGGCATGTTGGGTTCTTGTTCCGTCTCCTTTTAGGATTCTTCTAAGGAGGTATCAGTGGCCTGCTGGACAAATGAAATCTCTCCTCCATCAGAGTCTGCTTCGTCTATTTCCTGAAGCCAGGCCAAAGCCTGTTGCGTGGAGAGGTTCCTGCTGCGTGGCAGTGATACGGAGGCCATCCTGATGTGCGTTCTCAAAAATGCGAAGAAGAAATGATTGTCCCGCCTGGGTCGGTCTGCTTTTATGCACAGCACTGTGCTGTAGTCATGCAATGCAACTCCCTTACATACACAGTCACAATGGACAGAATCACGACCAATTGTTAGGAAGGTTTCCTATCCAGCTCGAAGGACAAAATGTTAGGATTTTCACTATCTGGTGTACGCTGATCAGGGGATTGTACTCGCCCCAGCGTGTCAGTCAAAACGCGGTACAGGATTCAGAACACTCAACTTTCTGGGTATAGAACTGATCATATATGAGGTAATTCTTGCTATCTTAGCTGCTGTTCAGTAGTTTGCGTGATGCAGAATGCATGCTGAAAGGCCACTGCTGAGTGACTCTGCTGAATGGTCAGTGCTAAGTGAAAGGTTGCACGATGTCGAATTGCCACTGGTAGTTCACACTGTAGTTCACTATCTCCCTCAAAGTCTAATGAGTTCAGGAGACCCACGAGAGCTTGAATTTCGAGGGAGAACAGATCAAAACTGGCTGTATCTCCAGGCTCTACATTAGAGGCAGACACACAGTTTACCAAGCAATGACAAGCTGCCTAGGACATCACAGGAGATTTAGCAACTCCGTGAAGATAAGGTGGCCATTCTGGAGGAACTCTGACAACTAAGGGTCCTTTACAAGGATATGCAGAATTTAACAGTAAAGCTGTAGACAACTCTAGCTCTTTAAGCTCTAATTCAAGCCCTCGTGGGTCACCTGAACTCACTAGGCTCTCTCAGTCTCAGTAAACAAATGCAAATGTGCCAGGCTTCACAGGTGTTAGGTGGTTTGCACAACAAAAGCAGGGGAGAATCGAGCTGAAGAACTGTGAAAATCTCCGCAGGGGTTAATCACACCTCACGACGTGCACCAGAAAATAAAAGTCAGTAATTCTAGTTTTAAGCCTCTTCTCGGCCTTATTCAGCTGTAGTAGTGCTGCGTGATCTGCTAGACTTTATAGATTTAGATGTTTTAACGACACACATGATTGCCTTAAACATATCGAATAAGAGACCTCTTGTAGGTCTGATCTTTTAGATATGACCTGGAAGAGGTGAATTGCCTATATGTAGATGTTCATGTTCAAAACCCTCTGATGTGTATTTATGCACACAGCTGCAGAGTTGGTGCCACTTACAAGAGCATGTCAGTTGTCTGAAGGTAAGTAGTGACTATATACACTGATTCTAAGTTTGCTTATGGTGTTGTGCATGATTTTGCTGAAACATGGAAGCAAAGAGACTTTAAAACAGCTGATGGAAAGCCCATAGCACATTTTAATCTCATAGGCGATCTTTTAAAAGCTGTTCAACTCCCTGCTAAAGTGGCCATAGTGAAGGTTAAAGGACATGCCACATGTGATTCAGAGGAAATTCAGGGATCACGTTAGCAGATAAAGTAGCTAAGGAAGCAATACATTTGGACACAATACATACAAACCCTGAGATCTCGATGACGTCACATATCTCCAATATACCAGATATTGACCTAAAAATAATTCAGAGTCAGCCTACTGAGGAGGACATCAAATATTGGGCTTCTAAACAATGTAAATCAGATTCTGCTGCTATTATTAGAGATGTAGATGGAAAAATTGCTCTGCCTAAACTAGCTTTATTAGTGTTGGTGAAGCATTACCATGGGATGTCACACATGAGCATAGCTAAAGTCATACAGGCTATAAACACATTATACTGTATTGCTGATGTAGCTAAAACCAGAGGTGGCAAAAGTACACACATCCTTTACTTAAGTAGAAGTGCAGATACTCATGTTTTAAAATACTCGGGGAAAAGTTGCAGTACTGATTATACTTTTAAACTCAAGTGAAAGTAAAGAAGTTTTGGCTCTGACATGTACTTCAGTAAAAAGTAGTTATTACTTCTACCTGTTTAGTGTCACGCTGGTAACTGAACCTCACATCATATTAATATTAGGGCTGGTTATCAATAAAATATTTAATCAGACATTTCTTAAATACTTTAAGCACATGGACATGGAGAAATATGGATGCAACATAGAGCATGAGACAAAAAATTATTGTAAAGTTTAAAGTAATAATGATGGTTTAATGACGTAAATCATCAGGACACCAAACGTAACCTTGCTATGTTTCCACACGGACAGTTAATGAGGTGATACCGGAGAAACTGCACCTCTTCAAGTCAAGAAGCTTTTATCATAATTATACTGATTTATGTATTAATGGTTTATGGGATTTATGGTATAAATCATACCGATTACAGAATCAGAGAATATTTTATGCGATGTGAATGTGGTTTAGTAAAAGATGTTGAGTTTCTACACATATATTTATTATGTCTGTGAGGTAAATATTCACTGATATTCAGGTTGTTTTAATGAGTTTGTGAAGAGAGATGACATGGCAGAGAGCGCCCCCTGTCGGTTTACTTTATTTTACAAAATCAAAGCATTTTTGTTATTATCAGTGAATACAAATAAAATTAGACATTTTACAGATTTTAATGATGTTTGTTCTTATCTGTATGATCAATAAAGACAGTAATTTTAGTTTGTTTCTCCATGATAAGGGAAAAACCCACAAAACACAAAATTGTGTGAATCATGGTGGATTTGGTGTTTGATTTGAGACTTGGTGCATAAATAAAAACAAATGTTTGCTGATTAAAATATTTTAGGGTGAGGTTTATTTATTTTTAAATCATACCGATTACAGAATCAGAGAATATTTTTATTCGATGTGAATGTGGTTTATGTAAAAGATGTTGAGTTTTCTACACATATATTTATTATGTCTGTGAGGTAAATATTCACTGATATTCAGGTTGTTTTAATGAGTTTGTGAAGAGAGATGACATGGCAGAGAGCGCCCCCTGTCGGTTTACTTTATTTTACAAAATCAAAGCATTTTGTTGTTATTATCAGTGAATACAAAAAAATTAGACATTTTACAGATTTTAATGATGTTTTTCTTATCTGTATGATCAATAAAGACAGTAATTTTAGTTGTTTCTTCATGATAAGGGAAAAACCCACAAAACACAAAATTGTGTGAATCATGGTGGATTTGGTGTTTGATTTGAGACTTGGTGCATAAATAAAACAAATGTTTGCTGATTAAAAATATTTTAGGGTGAGGTTTATTTATTTTATACTAATTAAATAAAAAACGTCGTGAATGAATGTATGTTTTGCTGAAGGTTAAATTTGGCCTCTTTTAAATTATTTAAATATGGACAGTGATTGCCATGTAAGATTAAGTACACGTTAAGTTCACCCACAGAAATCAATCATGAAATTAATAAATGGGACCCAATTTTACCCACTGTGGTCCCATATCAACCCCATAAAGGGGCCATTTGTGGGTTGACCCATGTTATCATGTGGGCCCATAAGGGTCAGCCTATTTTGGCCCATTTTTAACACCTATCTGGGACCCAAATGGGCCCATATAAAGAACACCTATACAGGCCCCACTTAGAGCCCACCATGGACCAATCAGTCGCCCTTCTGGGCTAACACACATGGGACCCATGTGGAGCTGATGGACAAATTCATCTGGCCCCCATTTGGCGTTGCCCCATGCAGGGCCCAAGTGACAGCCCTTAAAAAACCCACATGGAGCCCACATGAAAATGTTGGCTGAGATGGGACATGAAACTCCCGCAGTCTCTCTGTGGGGTTTATGTGGGATTGTTTCAATAAAAGAGGAGACTTCATAAAACACATGCCCTCCACCTACAGATTCTTAAAGAAGGTGAGATTATATTGACATTTCATTATATATTTACATAAAATGATCCGGACAGCGATATAAAGAAGCTAATTGTGTTCTGTTTTTGGTTTTGTATTTCTTTCTATACAGTGTATTTTAAATCTGTGGTATCGTTTTGTTTCCTTTGCAGACTTTTCTGAAGCCCCAAAATTGATAATTGGTCATGGTGACAGCATGGCAAGTGTTTTTTTCCCATAACAGCCCTTTATGCAGAGCCGTTCAGATCGTGTGCAAAATGAAGGCATACGGAAAGATTTATTATTTGCTCAGCAAATATCTGCACTAACACTAAACAAACTAACTTTGTGCCTCAAATGACACACTCATGTAGTATTCTAGAGCATTATTTACCCCTGTTACTGTCTGATACATAAACCCTTCAGTAACGTGTGCTATTTTTCATGTGTATTTAAAATCTTGGGGTCATTTGGAGGTCATTTTCTAGGACTCCTCCTTACATAAGAGTAATAAATGGAGGTTATAAAAAGAGCAGAATGCACAGTTAGAGCTCTACCTCAGTATTTCAATCATCTGCACTTGTGATTGCTTGTGACCTTACAGTTATGATCATATTATTTAAACATTGTTTCATTGATCTGGGTTTTAAATAAATTATGTATTTTTTGCTAGGAGCCTCCTGGATACATCTACAGAGCCATCACCAGCACACTGAAGGCTCTTCTGAAAGACAAAAGTCTGACTTTCCAGAAGAGCAGTTGGTATGGGATATCTCCGTCCTGCTGCCTAGGACTACGTATTCAGCCTGGACCTTCTCTGTGCAAACTGCGCTGGATTTGGACCTTCTCCCATGTTATACGTACTGAATGTGAAACTGCTTCAACATGTTTAATTCTCATCTTTCTAGTTTATTAAACATTAGATAAATTGCAAACTGGCAAATGTGAGACTCATATGAGACAGTGTGGTCCCAAATACTGCAAACTTTCTATTCTTGTTGCATAAACTTACAACTGATGGTATTCTATTACTCCCACAAAAAACACTTAATATGTCCAGATTTTTATTTATCAGAAAATGTGTGGCTCATCTTGAATACTTGGCTGAAACAAACACAAACAGAGGAACAAAGTTCAGAAACGTCTCTGTAGCAGCAATATTCAGGCTACTTGGTAAGTTCCTGTGAATCCTGTTTTAAAGCATTATCTCACATTATCATGTTCTTTATCTCAAACAGGCGACTTGGCCAAAATGGCCTTAAGGAGAACATGGCAGCATCAGTGGAGGATCTGGTGAAAAGCATAACTGAGTTCAGGGGACAAAAAGGTATCACTAAAGGATCAATTGAACAAGTCCTTTACCAATCTTTATCTTTATTCTCAGATGTTTAGTTCTCTATAAACAGGAAAGTGCTTCAGCAAGTCCTAATTTTATGATGGATTTTGTGTGCAGATTTGCAGTGGGAGCTGCAGCTCGCAGTGGTTTATGCCACTCATGATCTGCACCCAGCAGCCCAAAGTCGCTCTGAACGCTTTAGAATCGTGGAAGAAAGACCTCACAAAGCCCGTTCCTCCAGCCGTCCCCAAGTGCCTGAGCAGATCAGCTTTCTTTGTTCTCACCTAAAGTCAAGAAAAATGATTACATTAAATAATGTTTAATAGCTTCTTTTTTTTTGTATATAAATAAATAAAATACATAATAGATCTGCACAGTGTTATTGATTGTCTCTTTACAGTTTCGGGTCGTGCGTTTCACACCCAATCATCTGCCTTCAGTCCCAATCATCCTCTTAAGATCATCAATATGATGCCACAGCTGTTGAAACCATCATTATTATACACATATAATACATGCAGTATAACAGAGCGCATACAGATTCTTGTGCATTTTCCCTGCATTACAGTTTTCCTGGTGTTTTGAAATTGTGTGTTTTTGTACAGATTCTACAAAGAAAATGCAAAAGTATAAATGGCTCAAGAAAAAGCTTAACTGTTGTGATCTGTTTGGGTTGACCTTTATATAATGTCCTTTATACTGAAAAAACCTTCAAAATGAGCATGTTAATAGACGTAAACCCAAATTCATTTTAACAGCACTAATATTATTAATGCACAATTAATGCAGCACGCATTTCTCGATTTTTATTAAAATTAAAAACCTTTAACGCAATACATTTATTCACAACATCCTTTCCTTTACTCAGATAGTTATATTTTTATCATGCCCCAACAAACACTTAAATCTTGGAGAGGTTTTCATACGAACTACAATGCCCGTGGGGTCTTTTCTGATCAGGGAAGAATCACACAGCACACAGAATGATGCATATGTTCTTATTCAGTTTAATGCAGATAACAGACATGTATATATACACACACTGGAAATAACCTGACCTAAAACTGTTCCTGATTGGGTAAGAAGACGCAGTAACCAGAGATATGTGAGTCCACACAAAGACATTCCATGTACCTTACATACCCACATCATAAAGATCCTATAGACACTGAACAGACAACATAAGAATGTGTTTAGAGAACCAGTGTGAGGCTCATCTTAATACTAACAGATATGAAAAAATAGAGTCCCAAAGCTTTAGAAGTGGCTTTATAACCTTTTCCAGACTGATAGATCTCAATTACTTTCTCATTTGTTTCTGAATTTATTTGAATCTTGGCATGATGTCTCGCTTTTGAGGAGCTTTTGGTCGACTTCACTTTATCAGGCAGGTCCTATTTAAGAGATTTCTTGATTGCTAACAGGTGTGGCAGTAATCAGGCCTGGGTGTGGGAGAGAAATTGAAGTATTTCACACAGGGCCATGTTGTTTTGGGTTTTGTATTCCCTTAATAATAAAAAAAAAAATTAAAATTAAAAATATGTAAAAACTGCATGTATTTCACACAGGGCCATGTTGTTTTGGGTTTTGTATTCCCTTAATAATAAAAAAAAAATTAAAATTAAAAATATGTAAAAACTGCATGTTGTGTTTATTTGTGTATCGTTTACTAATATTTAAATTAGTTTAATGATCTGAAACATTAAAGTGTGACAAAAATGCAAAAAAATAAGAAATCATGAAGGGGCAAACACTTGTTCACACCACTAATATAT
This sequence comes from Silurus lanzhouensis, assembly GCA_039877035.1. Classification (NCBI taxonomy): domain Eukaryota; kingdom Metazoa; phylum Chordata; class Actinopteri; order Siluriformes; family Siluridae; genus Silurus; species Silurus lanzhouensis. The sequence goes on along the minus strand of JBCEWE010000681.1, from coordinate 43,486 downwards.
ATATATATATGTGATAAGAGGATGAGGAGAAACTAATTATGGAGCTACCAACAGGCCAACAGCAACACTGAAGGAACTACAGGAATCTCTGGCAGGTGCTGCTCACACCTTACATGTGACTACCGTATACTGTATTCTGTACAAGTCTGGGCTGTGGGGTAAGGGGCAAGAAGGAAGCCATTCTTTTACAAAGAACAATATGCAAGCCTGTCTGTCTCCTTCTTCTTCTTCTTCTTTCAGCTGCTCCTATTAGTGGTCCCCACAGTGGATCATCTTTCAAACCAACCACCTGCATGTCTTTTCTCACCACATCCATAAACCTTCTCCTTAGCCTTTCTTTTTCCCTCCTTAGCCTTCTCCAATATACCCCATGCTTCTACCGACATACATGACACACACACACACACACACCTCTCTCTCTCCTCTCTCTCTCTCTCTCTCTCTCTCTCTTCTCTCTCTCTCTTCTCTCTCTCAGGATACCCAGAAGGACAAATGAAATGGGAGATGCTCCCAGAATGAACAGAATTGATGTTAATGCCATCAGGCACAATAATATTATTGGACCTCCGTAGAATCCAAACCGAAGTTTCTCTTCAAAGCGGATGCTGTTACAGAACCTCACTGTGAACGAGTGTGTGAACGAGTGTGTGAGCGAGTGTGTGAATGAGTGTGTGAACAAGTGTGTGAATGAATGTGTTAGAGATCACACATTATGTTCCTTATCTTCCTTTGTAGTTATTGTTGTTCCTGTCAGGATCATTGGGAACAGACTTTAGAGTCCAGACACATGTACTGTAAGTATCTCCTCAAAAGCACATGCTGTTACAGAACCTCACTGTGAACGAGTGTGTGAACGAGTGTGTTAGATCTCATTCAGCTAATGAACATGTAATCGTGTATAATTTCATCACGTGTGAATTTGTACGTTTGATTCTTTCGTGTGAAATGCTGCTTTTGTGTAAGTTACAGATGTTACATGTTTGTTTCACATGAAAATACAGTGATCTGATATGTGAATAATGATGTGGCTGCATTCTGAACACTTGGTGCTTCTTGTTCCTGCTGTTAAAATGTGTGACGTATTTCTTGTTGTTTTTAGATTCTTTATATGAGGTGTTTGGTTCAACCACCTCCAAACCTTCACCAACGCCTTAAGATGAAATGACAAAATAATTTCTCACATTTTTTAATCAGATTTAAAAACAATAACAACAACAAAACATAAAATAAACCCTGTGTCTCTGTTTGTATTACTCCCCATTCTACTGGACCCACTGCATGGAGTTTACTGGGTGGCACCTGGAACTTCAGATCCTGGAAGATGCACAGGCTAAAACTCAGACAGACTGACTTGTGAATTATTCTGTTAACCCACATCATCTCCTGTGTTGCCTGTCCAGAGTTTCAGTGACACGTCAAATAACGTCACAGTTAAAGTATGTTTAAACCAATAATATTTGCATTGGAGGATCATGGGAATATCTTTTGGGTTATTGAAAACAAAGATGACTATTGTCACAGCTATTGGTTGGTCAAAATTAACATCATAAGGCAGGGGTCACCAACATGGTACCCACGGGCACCAGGTCGGACGCAAGGACCACATGAGTCGCCTGCTGGCCTTTTCTTAAAAGAGCTGTTTCCTAACTTGTTAAATCATTGTTGATAATTATTGTGAGAAATCATTAAGATGATCAGTGTCTTCACATAGATCAGGGGTGTTAAACTCAGGCACGCGGGACAAATCCAACCCGACGTACAATTATATCCGGCCCGCGAGATGATTTTATAAAGATATATTATTATTATTATGAATGGCCTGGCGATATGTAGCTCTGATAACACAAACTACAGATCCCATAATTCAGCTCCCTTACCGAACACTAGACCACCTGGGAACATTCCAGCGTCAATCAAGTCGCGCTTCTGTTGATGTATTTAACTCTATTGTAAAGTTACAATAGTTTCATTTCTCCTCAAGATACTCCACAGCATCCTGTTCTTAGGTCACATGCATCCAGAATTGTACGCACCAGAGAAGATCTTTAAAGATAGCGAGATTTTAAGGCATACTATGGAACTAACTGAAGCTTGTTTATTAATGACGCAGGACATCCACCTAGTAATGCATTACAGTAGTCTATTCTGGAGGTCATGAACGCATAGACAAGCTTCTCTGCATCAGATAAAGATAACATGTTTCTTAGCTTAGAAATTTAAGGTGAAAGAAGGCTGTTTTTGTAACATGGTTGATATGATTTTTGAAAGACAAGTTGCTGTCTAAAATAATTCCCAGGTCTTTTACCATTGAACTAGTGGTTACAGAACATCCGTCTAAATGCAGGTTGAAATGCTGGAGCTTCTGTGTACTTAATTTTAGGCCAATGAGCAAAATCTCCATCTTATCAGAATTTAATAGTAAAATGTTATGGGTCATCCAATCTTTTAATTCATTAATACTTTACCATTAATTAATTTTTGGTAACGATCAGACAAGTAGGATTTAAACCAGCTTAATGCCTGTCCCTGAATGCCGATGTAATTTTGTAAGCGATCTAGGAGGAGATCATGGTCTATAGTGTCGAATGCAGCACTAAGATCTAGTAAAACCAACAGCGAGATGAAGCCTTGGTCTGAAGCTAAAAACAGGTCATTAGTGATTTTAACTAGAGCAGTTTCTGTGCTATGATGGGGCCTAAAACCTGACTGAAACTCTTTAAAGATATTGTTTCTTGCAGGTAGGAACATAACTGGGCAGCAACAATCTTTTCTAAAATCTTAGACATAAATGGGAGATTTGAAATTGGTCTGTAATTCGATAGCGTGTTTGGATCCAGATTAGGTTTTTTAATGAGGGGCCTAATAACTGCTAGATTGAGGGATTTAGGGATGTGACCTAACGATAGTGAAAAGTTAATAATATTCAGAAGAGGCTCACCAGCTGTATGTAACACATCCTTCAATAGATTAGTTGAAATGGGATCTAACTGACATGATGTTGATTTAGCTTTGTAATAACATTATACAGCTCTTCCTGTCCTCTACATGTAAAACAGTGTAGATGTGGAGTTTTATGTGAGATTGTGTCAGGAGATGGTCTCAGACCACCACAAATGTTTTTCAAATGTTATCTATTTTTTCAGTAAAGAGATTTATAAAGTTCTCACTACTAAACTGTGATGGAACACATTTTTCAGATCCCTGATTTGTTGTTAGTTTAGCTACTGCAGGAAAAAGGAACCTGGGATTGTTTTTGTTGTTTTCTATGAGTTTGCTCAGGTGTTCAGCTCTAGCAGCTTTTAGCGCCTGTCTGTATCTGAGCATACTGTCTTTATACGCAATCCTAAATACCTTCAATTTAGTTTTCCTCCAATTTTTATCTCCAGATTGCAGGCTGTTCTCTTGATAGCAAACAGAAGACAGTATAGTATTTTAATAAAATACTATACTATACCCCCCCCCCCCCCCCATACAACTACACATACATACACAAACATATACAAAAAGAAATAAAGAAAATTAAAAGTAAAAATAAAAATAAACTAAAGTTAAAAATAGGAAAAAAGAAGGAAGAGAAGGGAAAAGAAGGAAAGAGAGAAAGAAAGGAAAGGAATGGCAAGTTTAATCTTCAAAATTAACCACTGAGAAATCATCAAAGAATTCAAATTCACCTTAAAATTAAGGGGCTCAAACTTAAACATGCATTTAGACTGGTTGGTAAAACTGTTACTTCCATTGGCTTGTTGTACAAGAGTCCGGATGCAGTAGACAAAGGAATATTTGAAGAGTCGGTCAGGAGGGAGTCAGTTCTTCCATGTTCTCCTGAAGATCAGAGCAGTTGTTGTTCTTGAAGATAAGGCTTGCCGGAAGATCCCTTGCCTACAAGTTTCTTTACACAGATAACTTCAGAGGTAATTAAAACCTGTTTTAAAAATAATAAACTCTTCCATTAGGACTGGTTATGTACCAAAATCCTTCAAACTGGCAGTTATCCACCCCCTTATTAAGAAACCTGACCTTGACCCATGTCAGCTGTCCAACTACAGACCGATATCAAATCTCCCCTTTATATCCAAAATTCTAGAAAAGGTTGTAGCACAGCAGTTATGCTCACACCTACTTATGAATAACATTTTTTGAAATGTATCAGTCAGGATTTCGGCCTCATCATAGCACAGAGACGACGCTAGTTAAGGTGGTAAATGACCTGCTATTGGCCTCTGATCAGGGTTTTGTCTCCTTACTTGTTTTGCTTGACCTTAGTGCAGCTTTTGACACCATTGATCACACTATACTGCTTGCTAGACTTGAGAACGTTGTTGGAATAAAGGGAACAGCTCTCTCGGCTCAGGTCTTATTTGACTGATCGCTATCAGTTTGTTGATGTAAATGGTGAGTGCTCCACACTTTCTGAGGTAAAGTTTGGTGTTTCTCAAGGATCTGTCTTAGGCCCTCTGCTTTTCTCTTTATATATGCTGCCTCTTGGTGAAATTATACATAAACATGAGATTCGCATCCATTGCTATGCTGATGACACACAGCTGTATATTTCAACAAAGCCAGACGAGAGAGATCAGCTTAACAGTGTTGAGGAGTGTGTAAAGGACATTAGACAGTGGATGCTTAATAACTTTCTTCTGCTCAACTCAGATAAGACGGAAGTACTTTTACTAGGACCACATGCAGCTAGAAGTAAACTTTCCGATTACGTAGCATCTTTGGATGGTGTTTCTGTTTCAGTGTGTACAGCAGTCAAAGACCTTGGTGTGATTATTGACCCGAGTCTTTCCTTTGAGTCTCACGTGAATCCAGTATGATCCTCCATGCCTACTTAGATCAAAGGTGCTGGCTATCTGTTGGTTCCCCAAATAATGAAGACTACAGCAGGGGCAGATCTTTCCCTTATAAACCCCACAGTTATGGAACAGCCTTCCAACCAGTGTTCGGGACTCGGACACAGTCTCAGTGTTCAAGTCAAGGTTGAAAACTTATTTATTTAGTCAAGCCTTTGATCAGTAGATTTATTTTCAGGTAAAGGCTCAGATCTGGAGGGATCATGGATATAGAGTGTTTGGTGAACTGGGATATTTGTATGCTGTCGTCCCCTCACATTTACACGTTCACTCAGGTTTGTTGACGGTGGTGTGGTGGGTTTTATATCAATAAAGATAGATATATATATTGTACTTTATTATTTGTATAACATGTGCTCACATTCTGAATTTAAACCTGCCAAGAGCTTTGCAGATATTTTGCTCTCCACTGCTGCCATTTCCTGTTCTTAATGAATTATTGAAGAAGTTGTGTATTAAGTGATTGAGCTGTTGTTTGGCCTTTAGTTTTTCCTTCCATTTATTTCTCTCAGATTCCAAATTTTCCTCCAGCTGAGCAACACGTTCCTCCAGTCGCTCTCTGTCTCTCATCAAATCATCTCTCTCATCCTTTGCAGTCTTCTTCTCTTCCTTACAGTGAATTAGGGAATTCTGGAGATCCCTGGTGGTTTGGAGGTGTGAGGTGATCATCTCCTCAATGTCTAATTTGGTCTTCTTTTTTTCTTTCCTGAATTTATATTGCTCAAATTTTAAAGTTTCCTCCAGCTGAGCAACATGTTCCTCCAGTCGCTCTCGGTCTCTCATTAAATTATTTCTCTCATGCTTTGCAATCTTCTTCTCTTCTTCACAGTAAATCAGGGAATTCTGGAGATCTCTAGTGGTTTGGAGCTGTGAGGTGATCATCTCCTCCATGTCTAGTTTGGCCTTCTCTTTTTCTTTCTCAATTTATTTTGTTTAAATTCCAAGTGGCCTCCAGCTGAGCAACACGTTCCTCCAGTCGCTCTCTGTCTCTCATTAAATGTTCTCTTTCATGCTTTGCAATCTTCTTCTCTTCTTCACAGTGGTTCAGGGAATCCTGCAGCTCTCTGGTGGTTTGGCGCTGTAAGGGGATCATCTCATCCATGCCTTGTATGGACTTCTCTGTTTCTTTCTCAAATTTATTTTGTACAAATTCCAAAGTCTCCTCCAGCTGAGCAACACGTTCCTCCAGTCGCTTTCTGTCTCTCATTAAATTAATTTTCTCTTCCTCACAATGATTCAGGGAATCCTGCAGATCCCTGGTGGTTTGGAACTGTCTGATGATCATCTCCTCCATGTCTAGTTTGGCCTTCTCTTTTTCTTTCTCAAATTTATTTTGTCCAAATTTCGAAGTGGCCTCCAGCTGAGCAACACGTTCCTCCAGTCGCTCTCTGTCTCTCATTAGATACATTTTCTCTTCCTCACAATGATTTAGGGAATCCTGCAGCTCTATGATGGTTTGAAAGTGTCTGGTGGTCATCTCCTCCATGTCTAGTTTGATCATCTCTTTTTCCTTTTCAAATTTATTTTGTTCAAAATTCAAAGTGGCCTCCAGCTGAGCAACACGTTGCTCCAGTCGTTCTCTGTCGCTCCTCAAATGATCGCTTTCATGATCTGCACACTTCTTTTCCTCAGGTTGATTCAGGGAATCCTGGAGGGTCCTGGTGGTCTTGAGCTGTAAGTTATTACTCGTCTTCATGACTCGCTTTTCCTTCTTTCTTTTTTGCTCCCAATAATTTCTCTCATATTTAAGAACGGCCTCCAGCTGAGCGACTTGTTCCGCCAGTTGTCTTCGTTCTCTAATCAAAATCTCTCTCTCATTCTTTGCAGTTTTCTGCTCTTCTTTACAGTAAATCAGGGAATTCTGAAGCTCTGTGATGGTCTGGAGCCGTAACTTGTTCCTCTCCTCCATGTCAAGTTTTGCCTTCTTTCCCTTCTCTCTTTTTAATGTGGCCTCAAGCTGAGCAACACGTTCCTGCAGTTGTTTCTGTTCTCTTGCCCAGCTTTCTCTCTCACTTTCTACAATTTTATCTTGTTCCTCGTGGAGTTTTAGTGGAGACAGAAGCTTAGTGATGTTCTGGAGGTGTGTGGCGTTTCTCTCATTTATCTCCTGTTCCCGGTCCTTTCGCTCAGAGGCCAAAGTAGCCTCCAGCTCCTGTACCATCTGTACCAGAATGTCTTTCTCTTCTGTCTCTGGTGTTCTCTTCTCCTTTATCAGATTAAGAAATGAATCCAACTCTGCTGCTACTTTCTCTATGTGTTTCAGTGCCTCCTTCTTTTCAGCAGCCTGTTTAGATTTCTTTTCTCTTATGCTTTGAAAAATCTCTTCCAGTTCCATTCTTAACTTTGTCTCGTTACTCACAGTAACTGATCAGAGAAATGAGAAATACTGACTCTTCTCACTTATACAGACTTGTCCTACTGTGACGTCACACAGTGAAGCCCCGCCCTTCTGCCACGTCACATCTGAGCGCTCCTGCGCATATGTTGAATGTTGCAGAATCATAAATGACCAGTAGGTGGCAGTGTGATGTGTAGTGGAGCTTACTGTCACAGCAGGTAATTAGAAGTAGTGGAGCTCTAATGACGTCATTAATAGCGAGGACAAGACACACAGCAGTTTGGGATTCTTTTATTGACTTTATTGATTAATTGATTTGAAGTATGATTGTGTTTCTGATCAAAGTAAGTTAATGTTTCAAAATAAAATCTATCAATACATTTAGAATTATAACAATAAATATAAATACAATACAGTGCAGTATTACAGCCTAAATATTTGAATTTATTTTAGATCAATTTTATTCATCCATTAAATAAATTGCGTCAGAGTCGTGTATTTACATGATCTGTTTCCAGAGTTTTCACGAACACAACTCTGTTATTACTGTTCTCTTTTCACAGCGCCGTCTCTTTCAGTTCTAATGAAAGTTCTCATGTATTAAAAGGGAATTTTATTGAATGATCAATAATGAAACACCTTCATTACTGTTAGTTATTTACATACTTATTAACAGTAATAAAACAATTTCTGTAAAAAAAGAGAAAGAAAGAAAATAAATAAATAAAATGATGAATTCAGTGGAGCAGACTGACAGCACGATGACCTGAAACAGAAAAACAGAGATGTGTTACTTTACATAATGTGTGTGTTTAGTAAAGTTTTGTAGGACATAAATCATCAATAATCATCTCATATTATATAATATTATTATATTTTAATCATCTCATATTAGCATCTAATCAGAAGGTAAATATTGCTAACATTAATAGTTCTTTTCTGTTTTAAATCTTTAACTGCACTTAACACAAAACTAATCGGACGGCTTTGACTCACTCTGTGGATGGATGTTCTTGTTGGCGTTGGGTCTTGGGTCTGGGCAGGGTTTTGAAGGCGAGATGGTTTCTACCTTCATGCCGTGACTTCGTCCCTGGGTGGTCTGAGAGGGACATAAGTACACAGTCCTGCTGCCCAGCACCCTGTCGTTCATCTCCAAGATAGAGATGGGTTATATATAACATTCAACATGCCCCAATATTACAAGAAGAGTATCTGTTCTTGATGAAGACTGTCTGGTCAGGTAAAATAACACAAGGCAGAACTTTCTCCAGACGCAGGTCAGAGTTTTTGCTAAGATTTTCGTATCCTGGTCCAGGTGCTTTACCAGATGGCAGACTTGCTAAGGCTATTTCTGTATCAGATATAAACTCATCCAATTGTAATGCTGTACCTACACTTATTGTAGGAATACAAAGATTTTGAAAACACTGATATCAACACTGATTTATAACACTGGAAGAAACAGCCATTGGTTGTTAAATTATCAGTACACTTTGTATCATGATCATTTAAATATCTGGTATACAGAATCTCTCCTACTGCAAGTGTGTGCTACTTACACGTGATGGAGTGGGGGGATGATTTGGGGAACGGTAGAAGGTTATTCATGTTTACTCCCTTGCCATCACTCGAGAGGGGCAGATTTGATTCTACCTGAATTTTATGAGGACGTCTTTGGAGCTCATTTTCATATACTGTATTCTGTAGGCATCACTCTGATCACATGACCAGCTGGACACATGAGTCCCAAAGCACTTAAAGCACAAACACACTGCAAAATATTATTTTAATACAAAATTACCTTCAAATATCAATCTAGAAAAATGGAATCCTGTATGTACACAAAACAGACAAATGAATCTCATTTAAAATGCTTTCAGTGATTCTACATTCTGTTTATATGAAATGTTTCCATAGTTTGCATGTTCATTGGCTGCATTTATTCATGTTATTTATCCAGTAAATCTGATAACCTTTTATTAAAAAAAACAACAAAACAAAACAGATTTTCTCCTGCAAACCAAGAAAATGCTGCAAGTTTTTGTATCCAGTCTAACAGTAGAAGCGCTGCCTCGTCTCCTGTAGCAGTTCACACCTGCTCTCATCATCCATCATATAAATGCAAGACTCACCCAAGAGAAAAACATTCACTGGCATGAGCATGAGCACTCCGAAAGAGTGAATTGCAGCTTCTGGCGAAAAAGAAAATGAAGCATAAAGTAAGAACTGGTTGTGGCTCTTTGTGTCATTAAAGGCAACATTTGTGCTGGTTTAGAAATAAAACTGCATCAAGTCTACCCAACCAACACAATGCTTTTTACACCACAAACACTTTTCTCTTTTCTGATCAGACCAGCTGCCATTTGAGTTCACTGACAATGTTCTTATACTAACAAATGAAATTGATCACAGTATGATTTTTAACCCATATTGATTATTGCACATTTTTAAAAGCCCTCTGTAACAACCAGCCAAAAAATGCCGAGCCAAGCGATTAGATCGGACATAAACAATAGTACAGTGGAACCTCGGTTACGAGTTTAATTGGTTCCAGCACTTTACTCTTAACCTGAAAAGCTCGTATCCCGATACAAATTTTCCCATAAGAATGAATAGAAACTTCGGTAATTCGTTCTGGACACCCAAAAAGTGTTCTTAAAAAAAAATAACGCCAATATTCACTAATTTACTTTTAACATGTTATATTGAAATCGTGTCATATAAAAACATGTAAACATATAAAAAATAAATCTTTAATGGTACCTTACCTTTAGAAGTCTCGCTGCGTGCATGATGGAGACGACGTCCGTAGAAGCGGGAGGAGGGAGAGTTATTGTTTGGAAGGAGAATTTCCTTCCATTATGATGTCGGGCAGACTGTCACCCGAATCATTGTCATCACTTAATTTTCTTTTTTTGATTCACTTTGCCTTGTTTCACTACGATGGCTTTTTTCCACTTTCGTAAAGAATCTTTCAATTGAAAGTTGCTTATTGTGACTTTTTTAAATATCACTGAAGTGAGACATAGCGCCATTCAAAGAGTTTTTAGCCCTCTGTGCAAGTACCTTATCGGGGTGATTTTCCTCTACAAATGACTGCAATCTTAACCAGATTGCAGTGTGTTCCCTGATTTCTGCCGTTGTCAGTTTCTTTTTCTCTTCATCATCTCCTTCCCCTAATGCATCTTCAAGCTGTTGGTTTTTGCTGTCGATGCAGTTCCTTCAGTTCTTCAATAGTGAGATCTTTATTATGTTCCGCAACGAGTTCTTCCACGTCATTTTCGTCCACTTTAAGTCCAAGAGATTTTGCTAGGAACACGATTTCTTTGACAGGCTCCTTTTCGTTCACGCATCCCTCGAAGTCGCGTTCAAGAACACACTCCGGCCATAATTTTCTCCATGCCGAGATCAGCGTTCTCTTCAAAACACCCAGCCATGCAGTATTAATGAGTTTAAGACACCCCACAATATCGAAGTGGTGAGACCAAAACTCCTGCAGAGTAAGTTGCATCTCCTCAGTGACATTAAAGCAAAGTTCAAAGAGCCCCTTTTGTGTACAGCTTCTTAAAATTAGAGATTACCTGTTGATCCATGGGCTGCAGTATAGGCGTGGTGTTAGGAGGAAGGTAGACTATTTTAATAAATTGATAATCTTCCAAGCTGTTATCCTGAAGTCTCTTGGTATGAGCAGGAGCATTATCCATAACGAGCACAGCTCTCAGTGGCAGATTATTGTCTAGAAGATATTTTTTTATTTGAGGACCACAGGTAGAATTTATCCACTCGGTACAGAGTTCTTCGTTTACCCATGCCCTTCTGTTTGATCTCCACATAACAGGCAGCCTGTCCTTTTGCACTTTACACCTCTTGAAAGCGCGTGGATTCTCGGCTGTGTAAACAAGAAGAGGCTTAATTTTCAAGTCTCCGCTCGCGTTAGCGCAAAACATGAGGGTCAGCCGATCTTTCATTGGCTTGTGTCCAGGCAGCTTTGTCTCATTTTGGGTGATGAAAGTCCTCCTTGGCATTTTCTTTCAAAACAATCCTGTCTCATCACAGTTGAACACCTGTTGTGGAAGATACTGCTCCGAGTCCATAAGCTTCCTGAACTCGATCACGTACTTCTCCGCTGCCTCTACGTCAGAGCTCGCTGCTTCGCCGTGCCGTGTAGCGCTATGGATACCAGTTCTTCTCTTGAACTTCTCGAACCATCCTCGACTTGCTTTAAACTCTGTAGTATCACTTGAAGTGCCTGAGAAATCATTCACTAGGTCTCCGTACAACATCCTTGCCTTTTTACAGATTATGGCTTCACTTACACTATCACCTACTCGCTGCTTCTCGGTTATCCAAATGAGAAGCAACTTTTCCACTTCTTCGAGAGCGCGTGGCCGTTGCTTCAACGAAACATTCATCGTAACACCTCTTGCAGTATCTAGATTAACTATTTTATCCTTATTTTTTAGTATTGTGCAGATAGTGGATGTTGACCTGTTATAATGGCTTGCTATATCAACAACACGCATGCCATCACGGTGTTTCTTGATTATCTCCTTCTTCATTTCTACAGTGATGGCTTTTTTCTTCTTTCCACCTTCTGCATCAGGCTTCTTTGTTGGCGGCATGGTGATAATGAATACGTACAGTATTTGAAGTTCAGTAATTCCACACTGTTAGAGCAACGAGCACGAGAGCGCAGCGAGAGCACGTGGCGATACGTAAAAAACTAACCTGCCTGCAATTTTTCCGTGCGCAACGCTCGCATCCTAAAAAATTTTCGTAACTAGAGGAACATTTTTTATGAACTGCGATTCGTAACCTGAATTATACGTATGCCGGGGCGTTCGTAACCCGAGGTTCCACTGTATAAAGTACTAGAGACTCAGACTTGAGTAAAAGTAAAAGTGCTCTATCAAATAAGTGACTTGAGTAGAAGTTGAAGTGTCTTTAAGCACCATACTAAAGTGGAAGTACTAAAGTATTCAACATTTTTATACTTAAGTATTACAAGTAGTTTATTTTAAAATTACTACTCAATACTGAAAGTAAAAGTACAAGTATTGTGTTATGTAGTTATTGAAGAAAGCAGTCAAAAGACATCATATTGTTTTGTTTATTTTAAATATCTTTTTTGTGTCAAACAGGTTTGGAACAACATTCTGAAAAGAACACCCAGATTGTGCCTTTTTTCTCCACAGCTGATTCCCTTCTTAAACTAGTGTGCATCAAGCAGTCATTTTTTGGAACTTGCACATTTCCTTTTCATCCTCAACTTGTCAGAGCAACTAAAAGATCTCAAAGGCCAGTAGCCCACATTCAAGTATTTCTTATGTAAAAACAAAAGTGATTAGAACACCTAAAAACACAGAGCTTCACTTTTTGTAAACAAACAGAACAAGTTTTCCCCTTCCCCCTTTAAACCCCCCCCCCCCTTCCCTGCCTGTGCTTTTTTCTCCACAGCTTATTCCCTTCTTAAACTTCTAATTCAACGGTGAATTTTTGAAGCACATTATTTCTTCAATTATTCAATCTTTCGGGAGGCAGAGTAAGCACTTCATTCTAGTCTTTCACTCCGACAAATGCAAACATGGACTCTAAATAGGGCCACGGGTGGTCTTCTTCCTCATCGCCACGATCAGTTGAAAGTGAAGGAGTTGAAGGTGGAATTTCTGGGTTTTCCATGTCGAAAACCAACTAAAGTTCTCTTAATACAGGCAGGAAGCGCTGTCTTCTTTGATTGTCTGATCTGCTCAATGATGAGCCAGCTTATTCAAACCTGTGACAGAGCCATCTACCGCTCTGGTAGTGATAATTGTTATGCGGGATACGGAGGCGGAAGCCGAAGTATAGAAAAAACAAAGTTTATTTACAAAACAAGGCAGAGCCAACATAAATACTTCACGTACAGTCACGGGTTAAATGTTGCGCTAAACGCATGAACATAGATCCAAAATAGTGCCGGGAGGATGGGGGTAATTCGGGGTGCGCTTCGGAAAGGAAGCGCAGCTGTGGAGAGAGTGAGAAGTCAGTGGGTGAATGAGGGGTTTATAGAGGAGCAGGTGATTAGTGAGTGAATGAGTCTCAGGTGTGTTCAATGAATGAAGCCCGGAGCTTTAGAGAAAGCGGAGGCAATGACAGCCCCCAAAGGGGGCATGGCAGGTGGATTCCTGACAATAATGTGGGTTTGGAATGATTTGTAACATTTTAATAACTGTAACTAATAATATATCATATAATAAACTAATAATATAACTAATATATTTGCTCACAAAGAAGCAAACACAAAAGTCCTCCACATACATTTCAAGTTCACTCTGTTCCTTATTATTTTCTCTTTTCGATTCTGATTTGTTTCTTAAACTTCCTGTTGCAATTCTGTAGTGAGCTTCATGAGTCTCTGTACTGCAGCACAGCCTCTACTGTTCCCCTCCCCCACACTAAACTACACCAACTTCTTCCCAGTGGCCTGCTGTTCCCCTCCCCCACACTAAACTACACCAACTTCTTCCCAGTGGACTGCTGTTCCCCTCCCCCACACTAAGCCATTTTACTGTTCCCCTCCCCCACACTAAACTTCCCAGTGGACTGCTGTTCCCCTCCCCCACACTAAGCCATTCTACTGTTCCCCTCCCCCACACTAAACTACACCAACTTCTTCCCAGTGGACTGCTGTTCCCCTCCCCCACACTAAACTACACCAACTTCTTCCAGTGGACTGCTGTTCCCCTCCCCCACACTAAACTACACCAACTTCTTCCCAGTGGACTGCTGTTCCCCTCCCCCACACTAAGCCATTCTACTGTTCCCCTCCCCCACACTAAACTACACCAACTTCTTCCCAGTGGACTGCTGTTCCCCTCCCCCACACTAAACCATTCTACTGTTCCCCTCCCCCACACTAAACTACACCAACTTCTTCCCAGTGGACTGCGGTTCCCCTCCCCCACACTAAGCCATTCTACTGTTTCCCTCCCCCACTCTAAACTTCCCAGTGGCCAAATAAGCAACATCCTGGCCTACAGAAATATGAAACTGATTTCAGTGGAGGATTAACTGTCTATTTTCACCCAATTAACACTGGAAAACAATTTGGCCATCAAAACTGAATTTAAAACGATGTTATACAGCACTGAACAATTCTTAATTAATATCATGTCAAATTAATATCAAAATTCTCATTATGTTGAGCATGAGGTCAGAGGTTAAAATTATAAATCATTAATAAATAAAAACGTTCCCAAGGCCGCACCTGCGCGCTAATAATGAGTTATAAAAAAGTGCATAAATGGTGTGAAATCTTCCCTTTAAGGTGAAAGTCTCGGCTGTATTAAGATGAGCGCGCAGTAGGTAAAGTCTCCTGTTGAACTTGTCCAGACCTCTGCCTCACTCACTCAATTCTGCACACTCAGCAGCGCACGTGCGGAGAAGGGGCGGGCCTTTTAATTAAGACTGCGCGATATAATATTTTGGGGAAAGGAGCTAAAAGTACGGAAGTCCTAAAAGGCCATTAATGATCCGTTTTTCGTTTTCATTTTCTCCTGATCTCGATATAACGAGTTGTCTTGTCGTGATCATGAATTAATTTTCTCGTGATCTCATCATAACTAAAGTTGTTTTCTCGTTATCACAAATTAATTTTCTCGTGGATACGCGTGGACGAGACCGCATCGGCTCGCGTGGACGCGCCAGCTGCATAAATGATTGTTTATTTTATATGATGCTGCATAGAGCATTCTATTGTGCTGAAAACACAGAAAATGTATTAGTGATCACGAGGAATGTTCTAGATACAGCATCATGGATAATACATGGGCGCGCGCCGCTGCCACAATGGTTATGGTTATTATCCATGATCCTGCCTCTAGAACATGCCGAATACACAGCAACAATTATCACGATCTCTTGTAGAAAAAACGTCCTGCATTTACATTTTAGTATTAGTATAATATGCTTATATAAGTATATAATAATATATAAGTAAAATACTAAGTGCCAAAAGTATAAACATTATGCACAATTCAGAAAAAATACTGGATTATAATTTTTTATGCATTAATGAAAACAATTCTTTTACAATGGCAGATTATAAAAGGTGCCACTCATTTTAATTGTAATTATTTAGTTTGACTGTCACTAATGTAATGTATATATTATGTAAATATCACATTTGGAAGGTAGAATCCTTAATATGAAAAAAGTCTCCATGCTGGTGATGCGATGGTTCTTTACATGGGCTTACAGATAAATTACATACATTTGCCTTTGTTCAGCTTTTGTGTGTAGCCACAGAGACTCGTAATATTCTACAGGCCATGTGAGTGACCAAAAGATGGAATAAGACACAGTTTTCATTGTACCAGGCAGCCTTGAGCATCTTTTCAACTGTGGAGGGCAGTTTTTTAGACTTTAATAGAACTCTAACTATGTCTGAAAGACACTTTTGGATGACTTTTTATACTAATAGATAGCTAGTGGAGAACTCCAATTCTTCTTCCTCTTCTTTCGGCTTCTCCCATTAGGGGTTGCCACAGTTGATCCTGTAATCCTTGATTGTTGATCATCCGTCTCCACACCCCCCTGTCCTCTACATCTGCCTCTTTCAAACCAACTACCTGCATAGCATAACCTCCCAAATACAAAACACGTACGCAATTATTAGCGAATGAGACCCTTTGTATTGAAATATAAACTCAAATTGTAACAGGAAGGCAGTGCAGAGCACTTTACAATGAAGATATACTAAACTATTCCCTTGTGCCAACAGTCTGTATGATGCAATTTGTATCAACTTCATCCTTAGAAAACACAGAATGAATTACAGGAATACAGTCAAATGTTCTGTCTCACAACACTAGCTATGTTATTTTCTTTGCTGAAATAAACTTTTATCAACATTTTTACACTTAGGTATATGGTGTTTTATTTACTTTTGTGTGAAGTCTATAATAACACATTTTAGTATTATCGTAAATAATAACAAGCAAGTACACTGCAGGGACTTGAACCCCATCCAGGTGGTTGACCTGGAGTACCATTACCAGTGCATTTTTGCTTTTTGTTATCATTTTATATTATAGGGAAAGCAAAAAGTTGTATTAGCAACAGCATGTGTTAATAAGGGATGCACAGTACTCACAATAACTGTTCTGTTCTGTTACTCTACAAAAATCCAATATTTTGTTCTATAGCAGAACACATTGCAAGAATAAGCTAAATGGTTACAGATGTGTTTACTATGCCAAGATCCTGCTGTTGCAATGCAAGAACAAGAAACCTTTTGTAGGAAACTATTTTAACTCCTAATGGTTTTATACCTGAAGCAGAATGTACATGATTATTTTGCTAATGTAAATGTAATTACATTTAAATAACAGTAGATAATTTAGATAAGTGTTTTCTTATGGTCCTTGTCTTCTGTCAAATACTTCAACAGAGAATCATAGACCATTTGAATTGAAAGTTTAAATGAGCAGAAAATTCCCTCGTGTGTGCTAAAGTACACTGGCACAATATCTGTGTGTACTGAGAAATTTGTCATACGTTTTATGTACACGTGGTCCATTAATGTTCCTTTTTCTGTTGTAGGTTCCTTAACATGTTGAATAAAACCCCTATCTGCTATAAAAGAGCACACAGAATTAGACTTTAATGCAGCATTATTAAAGTCTCCCACAAGCACAATGTTATTTGAAATTGAAGGCAGCTGATCAATTAACCTGTACTGTCACCAATGATTCATCATGTGCCATAAAAGATGGTATTTCTTGAAGAGCTTCACAAATCTGATCATTACAGAAAATGGCTTTTCACTAAAGTCTTTAATTATTAACCCTGACAAACTCCTTACCCGCTCAAAGCTACATAACCTGACCAGGTGCAAACACTTTACACTAACGACAGCAGTATCAACAGTTAAACCTGAACTTTATGTACTGTGCATGCCCATGCTAGTTTTAAAGGAAACTGACGCTGAAAACCAGCTTTCGTACAAACGTTTTCCTCTTCTACATATATAGGTGTAGAATGGAGCAATTTTTCTGCCTCAAATCAACATTGTTTTTGTCTTTTTAATCCCACATGACTATCATCAAACTGAACGTATACAGTTTCAGGTAACTTCTCTTTAGATGAACGTACGATATGAGTAACTACACCACAAACACCATTAACTAAATCCATCATCAACATCTATGTTTATAATTAACAGAACACGTGCATCTATGCCTAAAAGTAACTTTTCTGGCAAACATGTGTTATGAACCTTTACATGATGACCAGCTATTTATTCTATTTTGCCTGTTTTTTTACTCGGTGCATAATCCTCTGCCTCCATCGTTTCAATTTCCGGGCCCATTTTTATCACCTGCTTCAAGTTGTGCATATGAACTTGATCATTAGTAGCATAAATGTGCAAAGATCCATTATCTTCCTCAACCTGGTCACAACTTGATATGATTAAATCATCTCTGTTTAGTGCAGTTGTTTTGCTTCTTTGCCTTTACCTGTTTAACATGTCAGCAAAATTACTGTTTTACTTTAAAATCCAACGTTGGCTCAAACTGAGCAACACGTTTCTCCAGTCGCTCTTTCTCTCTGATCAAATGATCTCTCTCCTGCTCTGCACTATTTTTTACTTTCTCACAGTGATTCTGAGTATCCTGGAGCTCAATGGTGGTCTGTTCCAAAGTGACCTCAAGCTGATCAACATGTTCCTCCACTTTCTTTTGCTCTCTCATCCAGCTCTCTCTCTCACATTCTACAGTTTTCTCCAGTTCCTCATGGATTTTCAGGGAAGACTGGAGCTTCTTGGTGGTCTGTTCCAACGTGACCTCAAGCTGAGCAACATGTTCCTCCAGTTGTTTTTGTTCTCTCGCTCAGCTCTCTCTCTCACATTCTACAGTCTGCTCCAGTTCCTCATGAATTTTCAGGGAAGACTGGAGCTCCATGGTGGTCTGATCCAAAATAAACTCACCTGAGCAACACGTTCCTCCAGTTGTTTTTGTTCTATTGCCCAGCTCTGGCTCCTCTCAGTTATATCCTGTTCCTGCTGCTTTTGCCCAGAAGCCATAAAACATTTAATTTTTTTAATATATAAATACATGAATTTGGTCCTGAAGCAATCCAGAATAGTGACGGGTTAAAAGTCACATGTGTAATGAGTTTATATTTCAACTTTGAAGAAAATATTAAAAAGGAGATTCCTATAAACATTATTCTGAGACTGTGTGTAGTCCTTTTTCTCCCTCTGTCTGTTTGAGGAAAAGCAGCCTGATAACCAAATGTACCGAAGGGTTTTACAAACTATTGTCTCATTATAAAAACCACTTCATTGCTTATTAATTATCAAATAATAAAAATAATCTTAGACATCATACAAGTGATTTATTTGAGCACTAAAAATACCAAAAGAATAATAATTAAATGGAATAATTGAATAACACAATAAGCATAAGACTGGTATTTAAACATTAGAAAAACAGTAGAAGAATAAAGTATGAAAATTAAAGTAGTGGTCAGTGCTGCTGATGCCAAACAGAGAAGCAGTTATACTTTGACTGAAATCACAGGCCACTAAACAAGTCATGCAATATACAAGTGTTTCTGTCCACAAACCCTGCATTGTCTCCTGTCTGAAGCAGGTACCCTGGTAAGTGGTGAGTGTTCTCAGGAGGGGATGGAGAAATTCAGGAAGCACTAAAACAGTAAGTTCCTCACTGAGTTTTCTCTGAACTGCTTCTGTGTCATTTGCGTCTGATTCTTTGCACAGGTGATTTCCCGATGTAGGATGAAGGTGTTTACGATGGTGTAGAAGAAGCTCTGGTACCACTTTCTTGTCTTGTGTGAGACTATATAATAGCTGTCTGATATCTACTCCAGTCATGCACCTGACAGGAAATCAAAGTGATTAGATTTTAGAATATAAAAGGCAGAAATATATTTGAGTTTCATTATATATGAAATATAATCAAGCTGAATTTACATGACTGAATCATTTGTATAACCTGTTGTAGTCTAGAACACAGTCTGGAACAGGTACATCCAAGTTTCTCCACTGTCCATTTTAACCTTTCACCTTCCTCTACACAATGCTTCCTTCAGTGCCTCTGTGAATGGTGAGCACATCTGGACCTTCCTTTATCCTTCCTACTCTAATTAAATACTGCACACAACCGTGTTCCCTCATCACTGTATACTATGCAATGAGCACGTGACGCAATAACAAATGTTGACGTCCTTGTGACGTCACAGTGCGCCGCTCTGTGTGCTTAAAAGCTGGAACACCCAGCAGCAGCCCGCAGAATAAACACAACCTATAGAGCAGTAAATTTCTCTATTACGCAACCAACCGCGATCCATTCAGAAGAACACACTAGTGTTACTCTACAAGTGTAAGTTACTCTACAAGTTCATGTTCACGAACCTGATCTTTAGTTTCACTCCTTTCATTAATGATCACGGGTTCATTGCTAGTCACGTCACGTGTTCACACAGAACTTCCGGGAAGCACGCTCTAGCTAGCATAGAAGGATCTAGAAGCAGAAGGATCCTCCAGTGAGTAAACGCGTCCCATCAGCATTCATAAAGACCAACCCGGCAAAAACCCAACATCGCTCAGGAGCTGAGCTGCGTGCGCCACCCCCCAAACCACGCCCCTCCATAACACCTCGCCCCAAACCACGCCCCCTCCATAACACCTCTGAAAATGTGTACACAAACCATCTTTATTTTTCTGATACAGTTACCTTTTGGATAATCTGCAAAAAAAAGGAGAAAATACGCTGTAGAAACACTGATCTTCAGATATTGTTATGAGAAAATGAAAATACTTTATTAAAGATTTGTAATTAAAGCTGTTTTTATTTCTCCAGATTCAGCAAACTCTCTAGAAGTAAAGACTAGAAAGCCTACAGAAATGGAGAACGCAAGCATAAACCAGTCGAAGCTTCAGGCCACGAAGACTCTGAAGATGCAGAATACCAAAACTCACAAGTACTTTTTTTTTTTTTGTTCAAATTTGACCCCAAGCTTAGTTGAATTCTTATTCTGATTGTCTCGAAACTTTATTTGAAAACACATCATTTGATAGTAACAATGTACACAGAGACCTGCATGATGGAAGAAGTAGCACAGTGGTTAAGATGTTGGAATTATGATCAAAGTTCATGAGTTTAAATCTCATCTCCACTAAGCTGCCATCAAGGGCCAAATATGTAACATGTCATATAATCATATAATATATAATGTTTTATCTGAATGTTTATTTTCCACAGAAATATCAGTGTTGAAAAACAGCTTCTGGCACTTCAAGGTGTGTAAAGTTTTGATATTTCTGCCTTCAGTGTGTAAGAAAGTACAAGTTCATTATTACTGCATTATTCAGTTTATTTAATGAGCATATAATGTGATAATGTGATCTGAGCACCTTTTCATTTCATTTTGTAAATTATTTTACAGAAGTGAACACCAGACAAAATCTGGAAATCCGAGTCCTGAAGTACACAATCAGTAGCTTCGAGAAAAGCATCTGCTTAATCGAGGTACTTTCTTTTGATTACAAACGCAGACGTCATTGAACTGAAGTGAGAATTGTGACTAAATAAAACTAAATGTTATTTTTGTTTTTAAACCTCAACAGGAAAAACTCTTCAAACAGGGAAATGAGTTGAACAAAGGTAACACTGAAATCTCTCTGAGTTTCTGTAGATGTTGATGTAGAAGGTATTTGCTTTGACTGTAATAAATTGTTTGTCATTACAGAGAAAAAGTGCTCCTCACGCAGACTGAGAACGAGCAGGAAGCTGACAAAGGTATTTAGATGTGACATGTTATAAACTATTTTCTAGAGGAGATACAGATTTATACTACAGTGGAACCCGGTTATGTCGAGGGCCTAGGGGACGCCAAAAAAGGCAGAGATAACCGATGATGGAGATAAACAAAAACCAATATGGCGGCATTATAACGGCGAAATCTATTAATGATGTGCGTTAATAAATGAGAATGTACATTCACGTGTCTTTTGGAGGTTTTTTTACACAACAGCGTTGCCGATTTGTTTGATGAAGGCATGCTATAAAATTTACATATGTTTTACTTCAGACCACTGCACGCTTCGCGCTGTCACTCCTTCTCTGAAGCTCGCTTAATCGACATTTACTATCACAGCCTATTTACCCCTCCACCTTCACGTCCGTATTGGATATGGTTCACGGGTTGTTTCTGCGGCCAATCGATAAAAAGTCATGCAATTCCTGTCGAATATATCCGTCATAAAAAATCACTAACGATTAAAAATACTAAGAAAAAGCGAGAATTTGGTGGTTCCACTTCAAAAATTGACTTAATAGGGTTGGCGAGTTCACCGAGGTCGAGATAAGTGGGTTCCACTGTACACATGTGCTAAACCTATTTGAACATTTCCCTCAAATGATCAGATTAAAAGTTATATTCATTATGCAGAAATCAAACACGCAGCTTTGTTTTATTGTTTATTTTATTGTACATGTTTTATTTAATATTCATACAGACCCGAACCCCAGAGCAAAGAGAACTGGATCAGACATGTCACCACCCAGGAAAGCTCAAAAGCCTCGACTTGATGCTGCTTCACCTGATCCTACAAACACAACACACACAACACAATCTCTCATCTCCAGTGTGTTAGAAACACTACAAAAGTCCTGTTCTGATGTTTTACCTACAGACAGGATTCATGCACTTCTCACAGAACAAGTGAACTTCCTGTTCTGAGAGATGAAGAGAAACACGTCATTTCTGAGTTTTGTGTAGACGAGGTCAGTTCTTATCTTCTGTTTTATTTAGTGTGCATGCGATTTTAACACTTTATTCTTTAGCTGTGGATTTGAGATTAAAATGTTTTAAAGTCGATCCATAATTCACTGGTCCTGGCAATTCTGACTCTAGGTTTTGGTTTATACAATATCTAGTAGTTTCCTAGTCAGTTGCATATATCAAATAATAATTTTCTTCCGTCTTATTCAGTCCTTAGCAGAGACGTTTCTGTCTGTGATTTTGGAGAAGATCAAGGTGGAGAAAGGGTTTATGGGACATGATCTCCTGCAGTCTCTCTGTAGGGTTTATGTAGGCGTGTGTCAACAGAGAGGAGACTCTCACAGAGCACATGGTCTCGCCTACAGACTCCTTAAAGAAGGTGAGATTATACTGATATTTCATTACTTATCTACTAAAAATGATCTAGACTCTTATACAGAGAAGTCAATTGTGTGATCTAACAAATCTTTATTGTGATCTAACAACAAACAAAAAAACGAATCTACATTCTTCTTTGCAAGAAAAAGTTCCTTCAGATTGCAAGGTGCTCTCCTGTGTACAGCTCGAATTGAGGTCTGGGCTCTGGCTGGAACATTCCAGAACTTTGATTCTCCTTTCCTGAAACCACGTCTTTGTTTAATTTGATGTGTGCTTTGGGGCATTGTCATGTTGAAATTGAAATTCCTCAGCTTTCTTTCAGCGTTTTGACCAGCAGCCCCAAAGCATTATGGTAAACCCACTATGCTTCACTGTCAGTATGGTGTTTTCCCACATGGCTTTGGTTACTGACTGAATCACTGGCTTGCATATTTATATTATTTATGTTGTTATTTCCATCTTATATTTAAAAAAACCTGCAATTTCATACGAGTTTGTTGATTTTATCTATCCAATGTATTTCTTTTTATACAGTGTATTTACATCCTGTTGTTTTGTTGCTTTGCAGACTTTCTTGAAGCCCCCAAAGTGATTATGGTCATGATCACAGCATGGCCGAGTATTTTGTCCCATGAAAGTTCTTTATGCCGATCGATTCACGTAGTGAGCAACCGGAAAGCAAAGGGAAAGATATTTTACTTGCTCAGCAACTATCTGCACTGGGATGAGGTAAGTTGTTGATCTTTAGTGTTCCTCTCAGTGTCAATGTTTATTACTGGCAGGCCAGAACTGTCATCAAGCATCTTTTTACTGATTTCATTATTTTACTGCTTTTATTCTTTTTTCGTATGTTATCTAGTGGGACAAATTCTTTGTACATTCATGTTGAACTATGCTGTCAGTTAAACAGTGTTTTATTGCACTGGGTATTAAATAATAATGCATTTTTTTGCCAGGAGCCTCCAGGAAACATCTACAATATGATCACCAGCACCCTGAAGTCTTTTGTGGAAGACAGCAGTCTGAGGTTCCTGAAGAACAGCTGGTATGGTTATGATCTCTGCCCTGCTACCTGGAACTACATCTTCAGCCTGGATCTTCTGTGTGCACAACTGGGCTGGACTTGGACCATTACCAATATTATACGGTACTGAATGCAAAACATCTTCAACATATTTCATTCTCAGATTTTTAATACTTGAATCCAAATGATCAGAAATTACCGATTTTTTCTCTATAACATCAGCGCTGAGAGGATTTCGGTCGCAAAGTTGATATTTAGGCGCCATTTTTATATCTTATCTTTAACACAATAAGATCTCAGAGGGAAAAACTGGGTTTTGTTAATATGGTGATGTTTCTGTGAGGAAATTTCTATTTTGCATTTATAAATAAAGTTTCCAGGATCAGTGTTCAGACAGTCAGAGAGAATTCTGTAACTTTAGCTGTAAGTATTTCACCATGAGAGGGTCTTTTTTAGGAAGTGGTAGCTTAGTGGTGAAGGCTCTGGATTACTGATGGGAAGGCCGGGGGTTCAAGCCCCAGGATCACCAAGTTCCACTTTTAGGCCCTTAGCAAGACCCTTAACTCTCTGTGCTCCAGGGGTGTGTAGTCATGGCTGACCCAGTGCTCTGCCCCCGGCTTTCTCAGTGGTGTAAAGTACATTATAAAGCATCATTACCTTTAGGACTAGTTCTTATTCCTGACTTTTTCCATTAAGAGTCAAAGTTCTAGTGGTTGTTTAAAACATTGCAAGTTCCCATTCTTGTATAAACTCATAATTGATCGTAAAACCACAATGGCTGCTCCATAACCACCACAAAGACCCTCAACACATCCATTTCTCCCCTTTTTATTTACTAGGAAGGATCTTTGGCTGATCCTGAACACTTGGCTAAGGCAAGCAAGAACAGAGCAAACACCGTTACGAGACGTCTGTGTAGCAGCAGTTTTCAGGCTACTTGGTAAGTTTACTGTAAATCCTGTTTCAGAGCACATCTCACATTATTCTGGATTCTTCAGCTTTTCACTGTGGTCTTTGCCCTTCTCAAACAGGGCGACTTGGTCAACTAGGACTTAAGGAGAACCTGCCAATGTCATTTCAAATTCTGGCAAAAAGCATTAATCAGTTTGTAACACAACAACTCTCAAAAGGTATTTCTAAAGCATCAATTAAAGATGTATTTATCATCTTATCTTTATTCTCAGATTTTAGTTTTGTGCTTCAGCAAGTCCTAATTTTGTATTGGATGTTGTGTGAGGTATGCCATGGGAAGTGCAGCTCTCAGTCATCTATGCCATTCATGATCTGGCACCCAGCAACCCTGAAGCAGCTCTGAAGACTTTGGAATCATGGAGGAAAAGCAGCACACAGCGCGTTCCCCCAGCCGTCATCAAATGCATTACGCAAATCAGCTTCCTTTGTCGTCAGACCGAGTCACAAAGATCATAATCGTGATTTCTCTCTAAATCTTTGTACATTCTGAAGACCCCCACAACAGCACAGAGATCCTGGATTCTGTACCAGTCTTTGACATTGACAGCTTCGAGGATCTGTTTAAGCAACTTGAAGAGATGAAAAATGATTCAGGAATAGAGAAAGAGGGTGAAATTTGAACGTTTCATCCACTTTATTGTGCATGTTGTTTTACCATCTTAAATTTATAATAAATTATAATTTAAAGTTTTATTTAAAGAAAAAGAATTTCAATCATGTCTAATGTCTCTTTATCACAGAAAGCATTCTGACATATAAAGCACTTAACGGTCTCGCACCGCAGGATCTGAGTGAACTTCTGTACCAGTATGATCCTCCACGCCTACTTAGATCAAAAGGTGCTGGCTATCTGTTGGTTCCTCAAATAATGAAGACTACAGCAGGGGGCAGATCTTTCTCTTATAAACCCCACAGTTATGGAACATCCTTCCAATCAGTGTTCGGGACTCGGACACAGTCTCAGTGTTCAAGTCGAGGTTAAAAACGTATTTATTTAGTCAGGCCTTTTATCAGTAGATTTTTCTTAGGTTAAGGTGCAGATCTGGAGGGATCATGGATATAGAGTGTTTGGTGAACTGGGATATTTGTATGCTGTCGTCCCCTCACATTCACACGTTCACTCGGGTTTGTTGACGGTGGTGTGGTGGGTCGTCTCTTATCCCAGAGATCCCTCATGTCTGTGTTACCTTCTGGTTCTCCCTTTTAGTTCTGCTGCCATAGTGAGTCTTGCCGGAGTCCAAACTGCACAGTGACATTAACTTTCATACACCAATAGTTACACTTAATAATCCATATCCTTCTCTTCCCGTCACCCTCTCTCTCTCTCTCTCTCTCTCTCTCTCTCTCTCTCTCTCTCTCGGTCGAGTTAAACATGCTCCTGAGGCTCCAGTGACCTCCACTGTTCCTGCCCCTCTCCCCTCTGTGGATCTTCACACTTCTGTGCAGCTTGGGACGGTCTTTCATCAACACCTTGGGTGGTTCCATGTAATTCCGGAGTAGAACGGGTGCTTTGAGGACGGATTGGACTGTAGTTGGTGTCGGCGGTCTGCTGCACTGACTCGGGAGTGCAGTTTGCTTCTGATCGTCATCACTGCACCCTGCAACTTTGTATATCTGCTTCAAATGGACATTTGGTGCAACCCAGATGAGGATGGGTTCCCTCTTGAGTCTGGTTCCTCTCAAGGTTTCTTCCTTATGCATCTCGGGGAGTTTTTCCTTGCCACAGTTGCTCATCAGGGGCAAAACTTACTTACAAAGAACATATTTACATTTAATCACCACATTATCTGTGTAAAGCTGCTTTGAGACAATGTTCATTGTTAAAAGCGCTATACAAATAAAAATGAATTGAATTAAATTCAATTACTGCCCCTCAATCACCGCCTGCCTCTTTTTTTTTTCCTTCAAAGTTTTACATTGTTCTGATATCAGATGCCCCAAGAAATTTACCTGTTGTACAAATTGCAGTTTAGACACAGAAGCTTTGTGTATGTAAAAAAATTGTTTTATTTAAGACTGCATGAAACACAGATGAGGAAAATATTCTTGTATTCATTAATATTCTGATTTAAAGTCTATTCTAAAAGTTTTAAATACTGTAATAATGTCTGGGTTTTCAGAGATCCGAGATTTTGTAACATCTCATTTTTTGAGTCACATGATATGTTTTAACAATATTTGACTATATAGTTGTGTATAATTTGGGGATTTGTGTTATTTGTAATTCGAAATTTGTTAATGTTTGTTTATAACTTGGTTTATTTAAAAAAGCAACATTTGATGTAAAATTCCCTTTACAAGTGTAGTACAGTGTAATTCATCGTGATACCGCTAGAGGGAGCTAAAGGTTAGTAGAACATTACTGCCATCTACTGGACATCGAACACTTTTTAAAATGAAGTGGAAGATTAAACAGTACTGTATGATAAAGAAGTGTTTAAAGACATTTATGTGCAGGAAGACCAGATGTAATTATTCTTACTGTTTGTGTTTCATTTATAATGTGACCCAGACAGCACCTATTTTATAGTTTCACTGGAAACAATATAAAATAAGGCTACTGTTTAGATACAAGCCGTGTAACAGACACTGTCTTTCATTAAAGCCTGTGTAAAGTTCATTTACGGCTTATAGACAGGTGCGGCTTATTTATGTTCAAAATAAACATATTACGGAAATTACGAAATTGCGGTAGGTTTTTACTAAACTTTTTCTACTTTAAAACCAAAGAAAATCATTGACACTTTTCTTTCACTTGAACAAGCTTTTTCTTGAAGAATTTACTTTAATTAAAGTCCACAGCAGCAGGTGTGCTAAACTGATTTGGTGAGACGGATAACAACCTTCATCTTCTTCTACACAGCACTGAATATCAACACCTCATACCATAACCATGCACGCACGCACGCACACACGCACACACACGCATGCACACACACGCACACGCACACACACACACACACACACACACACAAACAAGACTTTGTCTTACACTTCCAGTGACTGTAGCTGAAGCAGAAAGAAGCTTTTTAAAACTGAAACTAATGAAATCATACCTGAGATCCACCATGTCACAAGAGCACTTCAGCAGCCTCGCTGTCATAAACATCTACCATACAAGTGCTGGTCAGATTTGCAACGATGATGTAATTGATGACTTTGCATCAAACAAAGCAAGAAAGGTCTGTTTTTAGTGAAATTACTTTGTAGTGAAAAATTTATTTAATTTGTTTGTTGTGTGAATTGCCAATGGCCAATTTGTTTATTGATCATTGTGTGAATTGCCAATATATTTATTTATGTATTTACTGTACATTCGTATTAAAGATAAAGTAAGTGCAGATTGTTGTCAGTTATTTATCTTTTTAGGTGGCAGCAGGATGGGGCAGGTCATGACGTGGAAAGGAGACTCTCTGCTTGCAGGCTTCCTGTGACGTAGCTTCCTGTGTTTGACTTGTATTCTCTCTGCATTTTTAAACAATCTTTACTATTTATCTCTCCTTTTTTCCTCTTTTAATAATCCTAAATTGTTTTGTCTCCTGACTTCTGCCTGTAGTTAGTTTACTCGACTATCACTGTGTTGACTATATTCATTCCCTCTCACTGTATCACATCTCTGCATCTGAACTCTATCTGCTATATAAGCACTATGCCGGCTGTGTGTCTGCCTTTGAGCACAGGTGACGATTAGTTCGAGTGAGAACGGTGCAGATAAAGATGGAGGCTTTTCAAAAACAGGTAAAGCATGCCCAGTGCTAGAGCGGAAAGCGTGCTGGAAACATCCCGGCGGACGCTCACTCATCTCAGTAAATTCCCGGGTTGAACCTAACGCTCCCAGCACCTCAACTCGCGTGTTTCTCGAAGTGTCGGCTGCAGGATGTTCTACTATAATGATCAGCCGTGTACAACCAGACTCCATTCCCAATGGTCCCTCTATTGCAGCAACATCCATCTACCAAGAGAAGAGGAAAACGGTGCGTGTGCTTACTCTTTGTTTCAGTACTGGTTCATTTACTGTTTGACTTGTATTTCTCTCTGCATTTTTAAACAAACTTTACTATTTATCTCTCCTTTTTTCCTCTTTTAATAATCCTAAATTGTTGTTGTCTTCCTGACTTGTGCTGTAGTTAGTTTACTCGACTATCACTAGTGTTGACTATATTCATTCCCTCTCACTTTAATCACATCTCTGTTCTGAACTCTATCTGCTATATAAGCACTATGCCGGCTGTGTGTCTGCCTTTGAGCACAGGTGACGATTAGTTCGAGTTGAGAACGGTGCAGATAAAGATGGAGGCTTTTCAGAACAGGTAAAGCATGCCAGTTGCTAGAGCGGAAAGCGTGCTGGAAACATCCCGGGCGGACGCTCATCATCTCAGGTAAATTCCTGGGTTGAACCTAACGCTCCAGCCTCAACTCTGCGTGTTTCTCGAAGTGTCGGCTGCAGGGATGTTCTACTATAATGATCAGGCCGTGTACAACCAGACTCCATTCCCAATGGTCCCTCTATTGCAGCAACATCCATCTACCAAGAGGAAGAGGAAAACGGTGCGTGTGCTTACTCTTTGTTTCAGTACTGGTTCATTTACTGAGTAAATGTGCTATCATGTGCTATTTATTTCCCATTAAGATCGTTGTCCGAGATCCTAACCAGGACAACAAGGACATCACGGAGAAGATCATTTTAGAAGCTGGCAGGAGTCGGAAGCCCACTCTGCCAGTGGGAAATGTCTTTTCCGTCCCTATGCCTCTGCAGGTAACAGTCAAACACACACATTCATAGAGCAAGCAGATTCTTCTGGCTAATAGCTCACCAGCCTTCCTCCTTATATTTACCTGTATTACCATTTCCATTTTCCACTATTTTTTACTCATGTGAGCCCGGTCCTGCACAAGCCGTCACACCAAAGCCAGGTGCCAACACTGGAGTGTTTCTTTAAATAACTATATATAAAAATAGAAATGCTGTCGTTCACTTCGGTGAATGTGTGAAACCTACATTTACACTACAAATTCACAGTAATCCTGGTGTTTTATGATTAATTGGGTGTGTTTGTGTGTTAGGATAAGCCAGAGCTCGCTTTCCAGCAGTCTGACTTTGACCTTGAGCCAGTCTCAACCACAGTCGAGAATTCCAGTGTGTCTCCTGTGATTGTGGAGCATCTGGCTTCAGCAGAAACACCAGCAGATGAGATCGAAGCGCAGGAAGCCGAGCCGCTGAACAACGAACCCGAGCCCAGCTCTGAGGAGGAAAGCAACGATGGGGTCCTTTCACCTGTGGAAGAGCCCAACAACAACACCATGCCAGTGAGACCTACTTCTTCTGACTCGCACACTTCATCATGTTTTTCACTACTTTTCATGTCTGCTTTTGCTCGTTCCTTCCTCAGAGCCAGAGATGGAGAATAAGAGGATACAATATAGTAGAGACTTTCTTTTGAGCATCCAGTTCATGCTTGATTGTATGCAGAAGCCAGAGGGGCTTCCACCCATACCTGATGTGGTGCTACACAAGTTAAGCCTCCTGACATGTGGGCTTTATTTTAACTTTAAAACCAAATAAGGAATATTGTTTCACAGATCATCAGTAATATATAAATTATATCAGTAATATCTCAAATATTTTGCCTTCTTTTTTTCCTTTATAACGTTTGCCCTTTTAGCAGCCGAATGCAATTTGGAGGCGCCTCCACCCTGCAAGTTCCTCTTGAATGTGCTTATGAATGAAGAGGTAGAGTTGAAGAAGGCTGAGGATGCCTGGAAGCCTTCCATGAAAAGAAGGAATTCCACAGAGGACCCCGAAACCCAGAAAACTGAGGTTAACACATGACTCTGCAGTTGCACACTGTCGTTGCAGAAAGATCTACATTTCACACTCGCTGTCTGTGCAATAAATTGGTTTGTTGGATGCAGATATTATTTTAAAATACAGTCGTGCTGATGTTGTGATAGCGAGATTTTAAGGCGTACTTTGGAAGCTTTCCCAGGGCCATTCAACTGCTACAAAACCTATGTTCCTCTCAAAACACCTTTCTCCTACTTCCTGGAACTGGTCAGTGAAACAGAATCAGTTAGAATAATAAAATGACTTTTATTTCCCTCGATATTTCACTGATGTCTTTTCCCTCAGACCACAACATTGTACGACTCAACCGATGCAGCTGCAGTGGTGCATAAGCAGATATTTCCTGATCTATTCCATAATTGTCACAAATCAGGTGGTCAATATCCTCTGATTCCCACCGTCATGTGCATCTGTGAGAGTGGCAGGTGTGGATACTATGGAGTGTCTCTGTCCTGTGGAAGTCACATCGCCAACAAGATCATGACTGCTGTTTCCTGTCTTCATGTCTGCCATCCCAAAGTGGCCTCTGTTGTGATGTCAGTGTTTCCAGATGACTCTAGAGATCCAGAACTTCCGAGTTGTGTTACCTGTAGAGCGTACAAATTGAAGAACCAGAGCAAGGTGAAACCACCACCATGTTTCACCTGCAATCAGCTGTTTTGTCTACCTAAACACACAAAATAAAAATACTCCTGGTAACTGTGCTGAGACTGAAGCCAGAAGTAAATACTTGATTGCTACAAATAATATGGCCACAATTTCCAACAGCCACTAGTTAAAACATTTAGTACAAACAATGACAGATTACTTTGATGGATTGATGACAGGATGAATGGAAAAATATCTGAGGAAAACAGAAGTCGCTACAGCATCAAACAAGTTTATGATGATGATACTATAAAAGCATTCAGTGTAAATTCACAGTGATCAGTGTTCTAGTTTTTTGCTTATTTGTTGTTAGTTGTTTTTATTTTATTTTGGTTATTTGTAAATACTTTTATCTCTTCGCTTTCTCTATAATGTCAATGTGGATAACGAGGATTTTGTGCTCAACAAGACATGCACAACATGAAATAAAAATTTGATCACAGTGTTCTAGTCTTGTACTTATTTGTTTGGTATTGTTATTTGTTATTTATTTATTTCTTCTTCTTCTTTTGGCTTCTCCCATTAGGGGTCACCACAGCGGATCATCTGTCTCCATCTCCCCCCCGTCCTCTACATCTGCCTCTTTCATACCAACTACATGCATGTCTTCCTTCACCACATCCATAAACCTCCTCCTTGGTCTTCCTCTTTTCCTCCTTGCTGGTGTCTCCATCCTCAGCATTCTCCTACTGATATGCCCCATGTCCCTCTGCACATGTCCAAACCATCTCAATCTCACCTCCCTCACCTTGTCTCCAAAACGTCCTACATGCACTGTCCCTCTAATAAACTCATTTCTAATCCTGTCCATCATCGTCACTCCTAACGAACATCTCAACATCTTCAGCTCTGCTAAATCCAGCTTCACCTCCTGTCTTTTACTCAATGCCATTGTCTCTAAACCATACATACTCTCCCTTATCACTTCTGCAGTAGTTCCCCAATCATCCAGCACCTCTTCACCACCACCGAGACCCTGTCTGACCTCCTCCTGAATCTCACACTACACTCTTCCTCTTTCAGTTTCACCATCTTATTCTTCTTTCAGTCTTCACTTTCCTCCTCTTCTTCTTCACCTCCAAAACCATCCTACAGACCACCATCCGATGCTGTCTAGCTACACTGTCCCCTGCCATCACCTTCCTGTCTCCAATCTCCTTCAGGTTGCATCTCCTACATAGAACATAGTCCACCTGTGTGCACCTTCCTCCACTCTTATACATCACTCTATGATCCTCCTTCTTCTTAAAATACGTGTTCACCACTGCCATTTAGCAAAATCCATCCTTTTAGCAAAATCCACCACCATCTGCCCTTCCACATTCCTCTCCTTAAAGCCATGTTTTATGCTGGATGTCATTCATAACACATAAGAGTGAGCTGACTTGTGCAACACTAATGACTGTGTTCTTCATTAAACACTGTAAACCCACACACACACACACACACACACACACACACACACACTACACTTCCACTCTAAGTCTATAATGTATTTAAATACTAAAGTTATAATATTTCTGTGTGATTTATCAGAAGTATTTAGTGTATGATTTTAGACATTAAGGGATCTCACTGACTCAAAATATCAAGAAAATAAAAAAGATAATAAAAAATTATAAATAAGTGTTGTTTATAATTGAATAATGCATAATTCTCCTTATTGTTCCTTATATTATGCTAAATGATGTTCTGTATCACTAGATGATATTGTGAAAAGGTTTGTGAAGATCGATGATCTCTGATCATGTAAGGTTTTATATGAGAGATTGAAAATTCAGGAAGCTCTTGAAGCTGGAATTAAACTTAGAAACACTGAAGTCCATCTCACATGTCCTCAAAGCTTTGACCTCGATTGTACTCTTTGGTTCCTGGAAACTGGATGTTCAAAGGTTCCTTAAGGTTGTTATTGGGTAGATGGAGCCTGTTCCTTCATTAGCAAACACTTTTTCATCCTCATAACATCAGGCACCAGTTCATCTTCGAGGGAGTCACAGGTGAACTCCTTAAAAACACCAATCACCACACATACATGTGATCTGGGCGGTAGAACTCCTGCACTCCTCTAATATCTCAGCTTCATTTCTGGTATGATGTTTCTGCCAAGGATCCGATGAGTGTGGGTGTGGATGAGTGTGTAATGGTCAGTGATATGAGCGTCATGGTCAGTGATTTGAGTGTGATGGTCAGTGATGAGTGTGTTATGGTCAGTGGTGAGTGTGATGGTCAGTGATGTGAGTGTGATGGTCAGTGATGTGAGTGTGATGGTCAGTGATGTGAGCATGATGGTCAGTGATGAGTGTGATGATCAGTGATGTGAGTGTGATGGTCAGTGATGAGTGTGATGGTCAGTGATGTGAGTGTGATGGTCAAGTGTGATGGTCAGTGATGTGAGTGTGATGGTCAGTGATGTGAGTGTGATGGTCAGTGATGAGTGTGATGGTCAGTGATGTGAGTGTGATGGTCAGTGATGTGAGTGTGATGGTCAGTGATGAGTGTGATGGTCAGTGATGTGAGTGTGATGGATGTGGAAGTATTGAGGTGATGATCAGTGTTAAGTGTGATGATCAGTGGTGTGATTGTTGATGGTCAGTGATGAGTGTGATGGTCAGTGATGAGTGTGATGGTCAGTGATGTG